>CM070034.1:48924620-48941241 GCA_036250615.1 Ptychadena robeensis | reverse complement strand
GCCCGGAATCGATCGTGCTGGAATCCGGTCGGAATCCGACCCGTGTATGGGGGCCTTTAGGTTTTACTTATGAGGACATAATAAAAAATTACCTGTACTTTAGCAGGTCATGAAAATAGATAAATACAACCTCAGATGAAATACAACATATGTCATATTACACTGTATTATTATTTATTTAACAAAGACATGTCAAAATGCAGTAGCCGTTTGTGAAAAATTAAGTACACCCTTATCACTTAACTATGAATAAAAAAAGATAAGCAACAGCCAGGTGTTGCTAATCAAATGCACTTGATTTTCTGAGTTTTGGTGAATTGCAGGGCTTGACTATTTAGATGTCTCTTAGCACAATACCAAGGAGAAAAGATTTCAGTAATGACCTTTGAGAAGCAAATGGTGTCCATCAATTTAGGTGTGGTTATGAGGTCCACCCCTGGAATTATTGTTTACTCTCTTGAATTATTCCTACAATTCAAAATGGGGTGGGGGGATTTTGTGTACATCTAATAGATTGAAGGCAACCATCAGCCAAAAGACAATTTAGTAACCCAATCATGGAGCTACCAGCACCAGCTGAGCTTTAGAAAAAAGGCAGTGAAACTGTCAGAAGAAAGATCCACCAGTGAGCATTTGACCTTCCTCTGCTTTCTGGAACTCAAGTTTGGCCAGTTGCATTGCCAGCCAGACTTAAGGGAAGTGATTGCGGAGCAGCCAAGATTTCTCTGTCGGCTGCTTAGCAATAACCTCCTCCTATAGGGTTTAAAGCCGATCAGCCCAAAAAGCATGCAACTCTGTATACAGCTGGGATGTGTCTCATATTGTGGTGCAAAAATATTTGAAATGCTGTGAAAGGACCTTAAGAGAGTTGTTTATAAAAGAATGCAATCAGTGAATGTTATAATGAAGAGTGGGTCAAATGGCCAAGAGAATGATACAGAATATTATAAACTCTTACTGCTAACATTGGTTTTTAAATAAATGTGAGTGCATACCACAGTCCAAAACTGAAAACTGAAACTTTAGAATTGAAAGAAGCTAGATCAATATGAAAATAACAAGATTATGAGACATCAACCTCTTTAGCTCCTATGCTTGATTGGCTCAGTTTCAGTATTCATACAATTTACAGGGTAGTGTCCAAATTTCAGCATTACATTGATCATCTTTATCCAATACAGTGATTGATCTATGCTAAGATATGCAACACTTTGTGATTCTACAGCCTTTGTTTTGATAAACATTAAGCTAGCCATACACGGCACGGATTCCCTGGCTGATCGATTCACCATCCGATCGATTCCGGCGATTCCGCCGGGATCCTCAGGTGTGATCGATCGGCCAATTAAGGAATCCGATCGCTGCATACCACCTTGTCCTGCCGGATCCGTGTCCGATTGATCACCTCCCGGAATGCAACTCCCGCTGATCTGGGCAGAATCGGACCCGAAAGACCAACATGTTGGTTCTCTGGCGGATCCGATTCTGAGCCCCCGATCGGTCGGACCCGATCGGACGGACAAGGTGGGCTGCACGGGATTCCGGCCCGATCGTTTCGCGTGCACGCGCCCGGAATCGATCGGGCCGGAATCCGGTGCAAATCCGACCCGTGTATGGCAGCCTTTACACTCTTTTCATTCCAATAATCCTTTACTGTATTGAAAATTAATATAATATGCCTTTTTCCCAAGTTGCTAAACTAACTCTAGGCATTAACTATAAACTTATATATTTCTGGGATTATATTCCCTCTTACAGTGGTGCCTAGTGAGATTCATTGAATCTAAGTAGTTGGACCTTAGCCTGCTGAGCCATAATACTAACAAGGGAGCTGTGGTAGGTAAGGACCCTTTCATGTTATCAGGGCAGTCCCATGCTGATAAGGGATTTTCATTTCTCGAGGAAATCATTTTTAATAAAGTTCACAAAGGCGGGAGTGATTATTTTACAGTATTGGCTTGTGCTTTCAGATTTCCCAACCATACATTTGTCATCATACCGAACGTACCGTGGACATCGATTGTAATCAGGGCACCCAGTGTTATTCGTTCCATTTTTGTTAACCTTCCTCGAACTAGATTGACAATTTCATCAATTTGCTCACTGCATTGTTTCACAAAGTTTTTCAGTCCTCTTTTCTGATCAAAAGCCTTCAATGATATGAAAAGAAAAGCACACAAATATAATGTAAGGATTTGCTGCAAGTAATGACATCTATTAAATTTTATCTATTCTTTTTTTCTGTTTCTGAAGCCTAAAAATTGAACGGGCTTCTTAAATCATTGCTGTTTCTATTATAAATCAATAGGATGTTTCAAGATATTTCATACTTGTGACAAGAAACTTGGAGAGTTTTTATTATCTAAGAAGTAATAAAGATTTTAAAAAATGTTCATTCTTTGCAATCTGAGACACTTTATGAAGGCCTGTATTCCTTATTCCTTGCTGTGTTCCCTATTTTGTTGGCAGGCATTGAAAAAAACTTGATTACAAAGTTGTATTCAAAATAGAAATATTCAAAATGCTCATAAAGCAAAGGCCTTTTAAGGAAAAGGGATCTGTGGGGTGATCCATTAGTTTAAATGCTAAACTAAGTCAGTTGGTTTCATGCCTGGTGGAAATCCATATTTTGGGTTTGACTCCAAAAATTCTGACTTGACATTAAACTTATGCAAAAAACTATATGTGCTAATGCTGCCCAAACCCTATTCTACGCTGCTAGCAATTGGGGATGGTATCATGTTCAGGGGCTTTGCAATAAGCTCACTAAGTTAGTAAGTAAAATAAAACCCCCCAAAATGACACTCTCTAGTGGGCAGTCTTTTGATCTGAGGCACCATCTGTTAAGCAGTTGTTTGCCACAATAGTCTTAGGTATGGTATTTATCTTCTCCATTGAAGCTCCTAAACCAAATGAAAATAATATTATTATTTTTTTAATCATTAAAGTAATATTATTTTAACACTATGGGAATACTAAGTGTTTTGCATAAATGGTTTCTGAACAGTTTATCGGTATATGCAGTTTATACAGTACAATATTTACAGTATATGCAGAATATTGGTATAAAGGGATATTTACAAAAATCTCGAACAACTATTTTCCAGAATTAGAAAATCAATCAAGTCAAGTTGTTTTCAACTTTACCTTACATTTGAACTTCATTTATGCAACAACTGTGCTTTTTTAATATTCTTTTATTACAAAGGTTTGTTCCCACCACCAGTCTCTATATGTCCAATTTTAGTGATGCTAGGGTCATTGTAATTAACTCTCAAATAAACTAGTAATTTTGAAGCCATCTCCTTGGAAAAGGGTGGGGTTTCATAGTCCTAGGATGATTATGTTGTCTTGATAAAGAAGTAGAATTGAGTTCTATTTTTTTTAGGGTGGAAGATCATCAGGGTTACCCCATGAAAACAGAGGGATATTATCTAGACAAAATACAAACAGACCACCAAAACAGAAACCAAATATGCGGAGTGGTAATTTACAATATGTAAAAGTTTGAAGACCTTTGAAATGATAAAAGTGTAGTCAAAGCTGTAATATATTTTTATGGGAGTTGAGACATGTCTGAAAAGAAAAGCAAGAAGAAAATCCCCCTCTTAGGGAACAATTGTAAAATTTCTCTTACTTTTTCTGTGGCAATTGTCAACTTTTAGATTATTATGTTTATGTTTTGGTAACAATATTCACAAGACAAATAAAGAGCAGGAACCACCCTTGCAATCAAGCTTTATATTTTTAGGGAATCTATTTATTGAGTTTTACAGATCTATAGCTGCAAACAAAAGTGAAACTTCCTATGAAGAAAACTCATGTTATCTCTTTTTTGAGTGTCCCAGTTTAGTTGGATATCAAGACTGGATTATATGAGCATATGCATCTTCATTCAGTGGCGTTTCTAAATTGAACTGCCAATTTTAAATGTTTGCTAACATAATAATAAAAAGAAAACGTATTTTAAGCCAATTGAGATAAACAATCGGCCTTTATGCCCCCAATAATAGAACAATATAATCTGTTATCAAGTTTAAGGATTTAATGGATTAGATGTATTTAGAAAATTCTGTGCACCAACAGTGAGCATTATGGGAAATGTTTTGGTGCCGCATATCATTAAATGAAAAAGCAAATTACTTTGGTTACAACAACATTGACTTAAGGTTATTTTGTATTTAATGTTTTATTGATTCTCTGGTTATATCTATCAAATCCTAGATAAATGTAAGAAGTAGTTGTAAACATAATCTGTCAAAACAGCATATAATTGAAATCTCCACATTAGTTTTTGTTTGACTGTTATTTTTAAATAAAAAAAAAAAAACAAGAAATGTAAAGAAATAGCTATAAGACCTTCTCTGCACCTTGGGCTAGAATTTAAATCACTTTATATTTGCAGTAGCTTGATCTCGACACTTTGTAACAGTTTAGTTCCCCTTGGGATAAAACCTGTTGAATAACCTTTTAAGAGGTTAATCGCTATTTCGCTATTTGATGTGCCTAGGTTATGGGAAATCTTTTTAACAGTATGTTGAGTTGCAAATTAATTGACAACTAATGCTATGAATGTTCATGGCTCAGTGCACATACACAGAATAATACAATGCTAAGACAGCCTGATTAGGTCAAAGTAAAAACTAGTTGCTACCACTGAGATTCCGAAAGGTTCTTTTTATAGTTCAAAATTATGTCATATATTATTAGAAATTCTGTTTGCAACAAAATGTATTGCTTTTCTTATGAAATAAGAATGGACCTTAAGGCTTTTATGTTGGCCAGAACATTAAGTTCAGAAACAGCAGAGAAAGGTATAGCTATTGACAAAAACATGCCTTTTTATACCTTTATCAGGTATAAGCAGAAACGTTGAAAATAATTTAATAGATAGCACATTTGGTCATGGAAATGCTTCTCAAATCAAGTTTGGAAATCCCTTCCCAATCACTATGTATTTTATCAGGGAGGACCTGGCATTACATAGCTGTTGGTAGATCTAAAGGAAATTGTATGGAGCAATCTAAAGGTGTATGGGGGGCTTTAGATTTAATGGAGCAGCTCCTGCTCCAGTAATTTAGATCTATGATTCTCCTCTGGCCCATGCCCATATCTGGCACATGACCATCTGTACATATAGGTTTTGCCTAGAGTGCCAAAAGTAGAAATCAGTAAATAGAAATCATGATTGGCCCAAACAATGAATGCAGAGCAATCTGTTTCTATGCTATTTCCAAGCTCACTGCTTCTGTAGATTTTCTGTGCCACTTTGAACCTTGGATTCTTTGTAATATTTGTACCTTTTTGACTACTATGTTCCAGTGTTTAATACCATTTGTGCCTTGTGCTCCATTGCTTCTGTATGCTTGTAATTAAGTGACCCCGGTTACTGTCCTGCTCTGACATGTGTTCAGTCCATTAACCTTTATCGTCCATTCTCACAAAAATTTGAGCAGCTATCTAAAGAGGTTTGAGAGAAAGCGTACATGTGCATGCCCCCTTCAACTGTAACGTATTCTGATTTTAACATTTACAATAATAGAAAATGTTATTAAAATTGGGTTATCAAACTTTGATTATGGCAGTGGTTCCCAAACTTTCCTTGCAGGGTCCCCTAAACATGACCTAAACATGAACTATTCAAAGACATGTTAAGAATGAGGGCCAGCGCCTCCCTTGAATGCCTTCACGCCTCCCCAGGGTGGCCCGCCCCCAAGTTTGGGAACCACTGGATTATTGTAACTTGTAGGCTGATCTAAAAGATCTAGACATTATGCACTGAAACCATATTATCAACAACTAGTTGACTTTTTATAGCCACTATATAATAGCCACTCTGTTTTGTTTTTTTTTAATTTAAGCAGTTAATACCTCTGTAAACCTCTTTACCTCATATTACAAAATAAATGATAATGCAAAGCGAGAAAAAAGTAAACAATTATGCAGGGCTAAACTAATATTTACATTTTTAAAGAATCACCTTTGAGACCCCAGCTGTCCAATGGACCATGCTTGATGCTAAAACAACCTGGCCCGGCCACTGAAGAACCCATTGTTTTCTTGGAGATTCTGCATATGCTTTGATAGATTGATTCATAACTTCATGTAGAGACAATTTCATGACCCTTTCCACCTGGATAAAATATAAAAAAAATTAAATGATCAAATGGGTCGATTTGTTGAATAAGTATAATTCAGATATGAATATGGAGGATTATTGCAATGCTCCGTTTTCTTACATCTATTGCTCTTTGGTTACATGAGGCTTTTATTTTTACAGACATCAGGTCAGAATTGCCTTTTCTAGGTTTATCTGATTGTATTTTAGTAATTCAATATGTTTTTTTTAAGATAAACATTTATATAATAAATCCTTTACAAATAAATAGATCAATAATTAATCACTATATCCTTGTCCAAATCCAAAATATTAAAGAGGCTGGAATTCTATACAGATGAGAGCAATACATATTGCCAAGCAATACTTCAAATTTTGAACAGCAAGTAATATCATATTGTACCTTTTCTTTGTTTTTTTAAACAGTAAATAACCCATATCTAAAAAGGATCAACAAATGGCTTACTAACTACATTAAGGGTCCTTTGATATGCCACCTTGGGGTACTTAAGTCACTCATACACAGTGGCGTAGGGATAACCATAGCTGCCATAGCAGCGCTATGGGGCCCGTGACCACAATGGGGCCCGCAGCTTCTGGCTATCCAGGCCCCCTTCCCCCCTTCTCCACCTGCCGACCCCCTCCAGTTGGCCTGCTCGGAAGCGAGCAGGTGAAAATAGGACTACTTTTTTTTTAGATTCGGCTGGGGACACAAAGAGTGCCGGCCAATTCTCGGCACTAGGAGTGGGCGTGATGACGTCATAGTCTAGCCTAGTGCTGAAATCGGATTGGGAATCAATGGTAAATCTTACCGTCTATTCCCAGCTTAAGGCTGGGTCTACTTCCCCAGCTCTGTTTGGGAGCTGTTAAGGGCGCGGTATTGCTGTGTAGGTGCACAATACCTCGTTCTATACATTACTATTGGTTTGCGCGTGTCACTAAACAATGGGCGCGGTACATGTTTTACTGTGCGCCTCGGGACACCCCTGGATCCAGAGCACCTGGCTGGGCTTTCTAAATTGGCACCTGCTGCCGCGCCACCCCCAACCCTGGGCATGACACACCAGTATAGACTGGCACGTCATTCCCCCATAGGAATTTACAGGGGGCAACTGCACTGCGCGGTTTTCCCCGCAGTGTAGACCCAGCCTCACTATTGGCAAACCACGCCCGAAAATGTATTGGGCGCAGCTTGGGTGCATCACAAACAGTGACAAATGTGTATGAGGGGGCCCATAAAAACTATTTGCTATGGGGCCCAGTGAGTTCTAGCTACGCCTCTGCTCATACACATCTAGATTTTCTGTTCAATCAACTTAAATATATAAATTTTTGGGGGTCAGGAAAATTGGTGATTGATTGTATGTTTGTCAACTGCAGTAACAGATATTTAATCAACTTTTTGGGGATCGACTGAAAGTGTATTGCATTTCAATACAACCAATTAAAATTTACCAGCACGTCCAATCCTTTTTCAATCAATTTTTTCCCAATTCTAATTGTTTTAGGTTAATCTAACCATGTGGGCTGCCAAAGATTTTCAATCAATCAACCCAGAAAATTGATTGAATTAAGTTGATTGGATGAAAAAAAAATCTAATCTCCTATTTCTTTACCAATGCTAAAGGAAAATTCACTCTAGATAAAGTTTCTAGTTCTTCAAGGATACAAAAATTTGGTTAAAGATAATTTTCTGTACCCCCAGTGGTGGTGTCCTTCCTTTCGTTGTCGGTTAAATCTGGGTAAATTTACAAAGTCTAGTTTGCAGACTATATCAGTGCTGAACTTTTTTGTTTGCAAGAATAACTAATGTACCAACTGTTCTTTCAACAATAAAATGTGAAAAAAAAATATTAGGATAAATCTTGCAAAAACAACAAGTGTATAAAATATTAAGTAAAATATTTTAAAAATTCATAGCAGTGGTATATCGCTTACTTTAGTGTTAGAAGTAGCTACCAAACTTAAAATCTAGTTTATTTGGTGCCAGAGGCAAAATAAAGATATATATTCCATGGAAACTGTTTATGCAAAGATTTTTGCCAAATGCTTTCAACATGAAAAAAATGTGCATAATGGTAAATCTGTCCCTGTAGACATAAATACATCTAGAAACACAATGAATTAAAAGGATTTTAAGTGCAATATATGACACATTTGATACCTTACCCAATCCAGAGGCTTCATGGAAGACTTAAAAGTCTAGATCAGAACATAGATGTAGTTACAATGCCAACCAACTTCATGAGTTTATTTCATAAACAAATATGTGCATTTTTACTTTTACTATGAATCCTAAAAAGATTGGATACATCACTCCCAGCTGGGTCAAAACCTTTCAATCTTACACCATTTTCTGAAACTCCCCCCTAGTTATCCCCAGTGTACTGTTGAGCTCGAATATTCAAATTTCGAATATATTTGGCGAATATCGGCTATTTCAGAATTCGCAAATTTCGCGAATATGGCGGCGGATATTCGCAATTCCGAATATTCGCATTGGGATTATTTTGGCCATGGATCACATATATATATTTGCAATGCGAAAATAGCACATGTGATTATAATTGCAAAACTAGAAAACTAGATTCACATTCACAACTGCGCACGATTGTGAATATTCGCGAATATAGAATCAAATATTATTAGAATTATTCGCGAAATATCGCAAATTCGAATAATGCCTATGCCGCTCATCACTACCCCAGTGTACTGTTGCACCTACCCAATGGACTATGTTACGGTAAGACAACTAAATGGACCCCAGGCCTGGGCGATAGACCTGTTGATGTTGCTTCCCCCTGCTCCCTGTTTAATATGTAGTATGTGATGTGTTAATGTTTGTTGTTGTTTCATACATTTACTTTACAAGTCTTAATAAAGACAGAATGCAATAAAAAAAGATGGGATACATTGTATCCTTAAAATGAGGTCCATCCTGATTCTTGAGATAGATATATATATATGTATATGTGCCTCCTTTTAAGCAGTAATATGCTAAGTAAAAATATGTTAGGATAACACATGCAAAAAATGTCAAGTGCATAAATTATTCAGTAAAATATTTTAAAAATTCATAGCGATGATATATTGCTAACAACAGGTTTAGCAGTATCCACCAAACAACTTAAAGTCTAGTTTTTTTGGTGCCAGAGGCAAAATAAAGTAAAATATATTTCATGAAATCTGTCTATGCAAAGATTTTTACCAAATACATTCAGCAGTGCAGCAGAATTAATGTTTGATAAATGTAATACTCAGTCAGTTACTTTTAAAACAAGATAAGAGCTTATGGAACATTTAAGATACACTCAAAATTGACAAATAAACTTGAGATGCCTACAGGAAACACAACCTCCTAGATCAGATCTTAAGGTTTGCTTCCCTGCATTACCAAAGTAGTGTGTGTCAGTCCTTCTACTATATTTTCATGGCAGTCTGATTATATGAGAGCTCCTCATTTGCGATGAAGCATAGCTATTCTTATCACTATACCTACTGCAGGCTCCCCACTGAACAGGAATCTTTATGTCAAGAACATTTTGATACCAACATGTTTCTCAGGTCTACCTTTTGAATTGAAACATGATTTGAGAGTTGAAATGTGATCAATGTTAAAGTAGGCAGAGATTGAGGAGGTTATATGCCAAAGAATATTTGCAAGAATGTCTGCTTGTTGATTTTAGAATGCGGATTACGGGTCAGGGGTTTTGGCATGTATTATTTCACTCAGTTTGTTATCAGTGTTAGATGCTTCCAAAATCTTTTGAAATTTTAAATGACAGGTGCATTTGATGGGCTTCATTTAAGTTTTATATTTCTTCAGAATTAGTAAACCCTCCAGAAAGATAGGCTCTTGATCATTTGTGGGTAAACTACAGCCTGTGGGCCATGTCTGGCCTGTTTAGTTTATAATCAGGCATGTTGTCATCTTAGTGACTTGATGCTCTGGCTCCAGTATGCTCATTCCCTGAAATGAGAGGCATCCGAACATATCCACAGAACATGGGCATGTGAACAATGCAGCAGAGTAATGATGTGATGATGCTGTGGGCACATCCCCATGTGGTCACTGTCTCAATCTAGTAAGACTTATCACATAATTTGGTAAGTGACATCACTGTCACATGATCCATTTCAGGGCAGTTGCCACTCAGCTGTCCTCCTGAAACTGCATTTCAGTGTGCCTGTGCTAAGGTTGCAGTTGTCAAATACTAATCCTAATATTCCCAATGGGCAATCACCCGAAGTCTGACTTGGGAATGCAGAATGTCATGTTGAATATTTGGGAATAATCTCTTAGGATTTAGATCTACTCTTGGTCTAGCCCCCCTGCCAAATGTAAGAACCCATTTTTGCAACACAAGTAAAAACGTTACCTACCTCTGCTCTAAGCTAAGAAAATGTTCTTCCTTTGAAAAAGTGTTTTACCTAATAGTGATGATCGCGAATATTCAGATTCCGAATATTAATCGCGAATATCGGCAATTCAGAAATTCGCGAAGAGGGTGAATATATTGCCGAATATTGCAATTCCGGATATTAGGTATTTTTTTTCCATTACACATGCCTCTCAATGCAAGTGGAAGAATGGGAAGGCTGCAACAAGAGCTTAGCAACACTCCCTGCGACCATCAACAGTTTTTAAATCGAATATTGGGGTGATGTGAATATCGGTACTTTTGAAAATTCACACCATGTTAAATATATATTGCGCATGCAAAATTCGCAATAAAACCTGCCGATATTCGCAAAAAAACATATATTTGCTGAATGCGAATATATTCCGAATATTTTCAGAAAAATACGAATACGAATGTTGCCTATGCCGCTCATCACTATTACTTAATAGCATTAGAATAACACTGATTTGTTTATAAACACTCTCTAAGTGGATCAAGAGATTGGGTTATTAAAATGAATCTACATGGCTGTATTGTTACCTAAGCAACGCTATGCTAGAAAGACCTGAACAAAATACATCATGGTCTTTTTTGTAATAAACGTTATGAAGGTCAAACATTTGTCACTTCATTTTGCATCCTAATTTGCTATATACCCTTCTCTTCAAATTATTTCTCATAACTTTGGTTCAATGTTTCTTACCTGGAGATCTGCCAGCACCAAGTATTAATGTAAGATGCGGGAAGAATTAAGTTGCTACCAATTACAACAACATTGTCAACCTGTTTTATTTAGTTTTTTTCCCAAAATCAACCTGTTTTAGTAAGCCATTGAGCTTCCAACATAATAGACTTAAGAGCCATCAAAGCAAGGCTGTAGATATCTGAGAGGCAGTGGTTTTGGTACTTTTACTGGCAGTATATGCAGAGAGAAACTTTGTAACAAAAGTCAGAAAAGAGTCAAGAAATGTTTAGAAGAAAACAGCATGCAGTGAAATGTGATGCCAAATTAAATCAAATGAAAAGATTAAATCAGTAAAGTTTCCTTTCCTGTGATCCATAGCTATTGTGATAGCATGGAAACTCTGTCTTTAGTCAACATAATATCCCAAAACCATATGAGGGAAAAGCAGTGTAAAAGGAAGAGTTCAGAAAGGTGTCACTTTCTGTGTATTGTCTAAAAGTGATGTACAGAACTTAAAATGGATCTTCTCTGGAAGAGTGTAAAGCTAGCCATATACGTATCGATTCTGTGGTTTCCAGAATGAACAATTGGTGTACATGTTAACGGCACTGAAAGATCATTTGGGAATCGAATGTGCCCACCTTGAACCTTTTCCCCCCAAAAAGTTGCAATCGGACAAAAATCTGATCGATCAGGGATCCGCCAAGTCGGTGTTTTCCAGTTCAATCCCCATTACTTTGGATGGGGACCATTTATAAACATTTCTAAAAAGTTTTCTCCTGGTGTACTTTCATAATTGACATAGTTGCTCCCACTTTCAAATGCAGTGTACATTTCACTTCCTGCTGAAAGGCTATCTCTGCTTTGTAGCAACTGACATTACTTTTTTTCACAAAAAGGGGCCTTGGCTCTAATTATTCATGTGAAATCACCAGTATAGTATAGAGATATTTGATTTACTTCAGAAATGTTAATCTATTAAACTGGATGTTTATTTTGAAAAGTGAATGCTCATTGAACTTATAAATAAGAAAATCCACACTTTTGTATGAAAGAAGCTTACTACAGTGCATCCGCAAAGTATTCACAGCACATCACTTTTTCCACATTTAGTTATGTTACAGCCTTATCCTGAAATGCATAATTGTTTTCCTCAGAATTCTATACACAGCACCCCATAATTAGTAGTCTCTTCTGGAATATGACTTGCCACATTGAATACCTGCAAATCTTTTAAAACCAGAATGTAAGTGAAACATCTTTTTCAGTTGACTGATAAAAAAAAGTTTTTTAAAAGACTGTGGTTATAATTGTAGGTGCGCTAGAGACACTTTGTAAGATATTCTTCTATTGCTATTACTGTTATATACTATTATTAATTAACCAGAAACCCTGTCATGCTGAGGGTTGCCCAGAGCAATATAAGGGGTTACATGATTTCACTAGATGATAACTCTAAGTGCCGTTTTAATGTACATCCAAACTTAACTTTGACCCTGATATCTGACTACAGATTTTAACGTTTGCAAGTTGTCATTGTCAAATAAGCCAGTTTGATCTCTACATAATTAACTGTATATCATTTTGCTTTATTCTCACAGCCTTACCTAATGTGATAAAGCACAGTCTGTAACCCCTTTAAAATATGCCCATCTCACATAAATTTCAGCCTGTTTAATTTTCCAATGTTTGACTATACAAATGGACATTCTTATTGCTCTATGACAGGTGTAGAAGACAGGAGTATAGGTGGGGTCATGAGATGGCATAACGTGGACAGCACATGACAAGTTCTGCATTCTGATAAAGCTCTTTCATCAGCAATGCTGTACACCAGGTATTAGTTGACTGTATCCCATCTGCTACTCTGCACAGCTGCTCCCACAAGCTCCCTGTGGTTCCCTTCAATAGCCTTATACACAGGAAGTCTGAGGAGCGTCGCAAATATATTCTGTCTTCATATCTTTGTTTCTATTATCTGATGTGGCATGAAAAAAAAATTAAGTTAGGAAATGCTACTACATTAAATAATGCAAAGGGATGTTTTTTCTCTCATATTCAATTACCAACATGTATGATTTTAGCTTACTGTATTTTAACAGACTGTTAGAAACATAAGTCTCAAAAATCCTTGTTTTTCATCTTTCAGAAGGTATATGAATATATATTTTATCTGTCTATACATTGGTCTATAAATGTATGGATACTTATATTTTGTATCACATGGTGTAATGTAGCAGTACATATGTTGTTGTCAATCAAAAAAGACATTACCTCATGAATCTGTGTACAGATTGACTGGGCTTACCCAGTGGGCGTGCCATATCTATTCCTGTATTGATTTCCTTATATGTAATAGAAAAGTTTATACATATTGGTGACCGCTGATACTTAGGAGGATTACACTGACACACACTGCACTTTGTATGTCGTACTTTGCATTTTGTAACTTTTTGAGATAATAAACACATCTCTTCTAAGCAACAATTTTCTGTTCTTGAAATAAAAGGGTGATCCTTACGAAAATCCCTCTTTTACACAGACCAAGCAGAAAAAAGTAATAGACAAATCATTTCATAGCAACAACAGTCCTTAGAGTGATCAACTTTTATGCATACAATAAAAATCATTAAACAAAAAAATTTTAATTTCTTAAAAAATTATTAGTAGATTCTAGTATTCATTTAAATGTATGTGTCTGTTTTATTCTGTAGCGTGACCCAGAGTTGTTTTCCAGACCTGTGAACTCCTCATCCCAAAACTTTCATGGGCTTTACACTACCTGAGCTGCAGGTATTGCTTTGCAGAGGCCTCTGTTAGTTTAATGAAAGCATGACAATTGCCATGGGACAACTTTACTTCTTTTTCAGCAGAAATATATATATTTTTTTTCTTTATTTTTTCTTTTTCTTTCTGATCCCAGGGATAGGGCACAGTCCATAGGATAAAACGTTATGATAAAAAATGGCTGAGGCTCTAGCCCAAGTGGAGTGGTGTTGATATCCATATTTGTAAGTGGAGAATAGTCTCAAATATCAAGGCTCTGTATTAAGGGGATTCATCCTAACTCAACCCTTAGCCCAGTAGGGAAATTACACTTACAAGGCAGAGAGGATGTTTGCGGTCCGTCAAGCCTGGTGGCTAAGCCCAACTCAGACAGGGACATCCTGGATGAATACACAGGAACATTAACATGAGTGTATATTGTAGTTCGGTTTCTCTACTCTTCTGTAGCCATGCTAGGGATGACAGCTCCAAAAGCCTTAAAATAACTGCAGTCAGCATATCTAAGGCTTGCACAATATATTGAGTTTCTTAGATACACTTTATGAATTGCGGTAGAGGTCTTACTTAGATTTACTTACTAAAACTGATTTTTAAATAACATATAGGTAGCGTCATATTTTATTGTACTATTCAATATTCTGTTTCATTGTTCTTTCTTTAAACAAATAATATGTCTGAAGTTGGCAGCAGCCTAATGCTGAATGCTCCTCATAAATGTCAAATAAAATAATTTGGCTATTTTTGACGTACCGTTGACGGCAGGAATTTTTTTTAACATTTCTGCCAGACTTTCCAAATTTTTTTTGTATTTGTCAATTAATCTTCAGGAGCAGACATGACTTACTGTATAATTAACTTTGGAAAGAGCGTGTGTTTTACACTAGAAGCCGTTGCAATAGTTCACAGTATTAATTAACAGTGGGTCAGCATGGTGATAAAAAGTCAGCCTGAAGTATAGTCTTTTGATTTCTTGTTAACTTTTACTACATGCTGCTCTTAAAAAAAATGTATTAGAGAAAATGTTATTTTCCAGCAACTTTATAGCTGGGGGATTGGGTGCCTAAATCACACAAAAAAATCACACAAGTAGCATCTTAAAATAATTAAGTTAAAATAATACACCAACCAGCTTTTTTATGGTCAAGAAATGAGCCAAGTGCATAACAGAGAAATGCTGGTCTTCTTCTACCTGCACAACACATGTAGATTTCTCTCCTCTGAAACACTTTTTACATTGACTCTATCATATCATTTTAAAGCATCTATAAATCTTTCAGCCCTGGGGTCTCATTATTCAAACCATCCAAGCTGTACTTTAAATGAGGTTAGTGTAGCATCAGGGCAAGACATTAACACAGTGCTCAATTTATCATCCACTTCTAATTACATTTCCTAAGTCAATAGCCAGTTCACTTATCATCGAAGGCTTTTAAATGGCACTGTCTGCAACATTTCTTTTCCAGTGGCAGACAATATAGACTGTATACGTTTGCCCTTTTTTTTATCAACACGTATTTGTCCCTATGGAATTTCTGAAGATAATTAGGCATTAGGAGAATAATAATATTCAGAAATCATCCAGAAATGTACAGTACACCTATTAGATTCACTGTATAGAGGCTGTGTTGTGCTTGGTCATGTTTTCAGTTTGTCTCCTAAAAGAAAACTAAAATAGAAAAAAAAAATCTGAGACAAATAGAATGAATTACGGTTTATGGATTACATTTCACCCCTGATTAAGCAGACTGAATTGCAAACTAATGGAGGGTCTCATTTCTAAGATGTGTTCATTCTTGCTTATATATTTTAACAATAAATCCGAACTGTAGAAGGAAGGTCTTTTTTCAGTTCCATTGTCCCATGTATGTTCTATTATTGTATGGTTAGTTGGAACCACGTACCAAGAGGAAACCAAACATTTATTACTTCTAATGTCATAGCTCACAGCCAATTGTTTTGGGAAGACACAAGCAGGAGAAAGAAGGAGTTGGTGGTAATCCTGTGGGAAGTAAAAGGGGATCTTTCTCTTCTTTGGCACCACCTCTGCGAAAATAATGCTCGCTTCTGCACAGCCACAAGCTGAAACTAATTAGTGTTGATTGCGAATATTCGAATCACGATTTTCTATTGCAAATATCGGAACTAAGAGAATTGAACAAAGATCTCGAATATAGGGATAGATCTCGATAATCTCAATATTTAAGATGTTTTATTCAGTACTCAGAACTACAGTATTTGGCATTTCCAACATGCGCATGTTCTGTGCTGATTTGCGCAAGAGGGATTATAATAGAGAATTCTAAAAAAAAATTTGAATATTAAAGCGGACCTACCATGTCCTGCTTCACTTCTCACTATCGGCTGGCTGCTGCCGATAGTAAGGGTGACAGGATATTAAAATGTTTTTTTTTCTTCCTGAAGGCAGGAGGGGCGATTTTAACGAGATCGCCCCTTCCGCTGTGTGATGTCACGCCTAGGCTCGACGTAATAGGCACTGTGGGGGAGATTGGGAAATGTACGCCAGAAATCGTTGCGACTTAAGGAAGTCGCGTTTGCATAGTCAAGCGGGATCCTGACGTCACTGACTTGGGAAGAGAAGAGAGGCAGCTGCCCGGTGAGTAAGAAGGG
>CM070034.1:48901291-48918082 GCA_036250615.1 Ptychadena robeensis | reverse complement strand
CCCCCCCCCCCCCCCCGGCCAGCCAAATTATGCTGTTAGTACGGATGTCAGTGCAGCTGTGTTGGGATGTGTTGTCAGAATATGCATGAGGGGTGGAGCACCGGGAACCAGCAGAAGCCCCCTATGCACCCGCATACTCCACATAGCAGGAGAAACAGCCCTGATCGCAAGCAAAGTTATAGTGGAGCAAGAACTCTACTCTCTACCTATGCATCTACAGGGCCAATTACTCAATCTGTTGTAGCTTTTGGATCAGCTGAGCATCTAACATTTATATATACAGAGAAATTAAACATTTAAATCTTTGGTGTTACTGAAGCTTACATTAAAAAATAGTAGAGTGTTGTACCATCGATGAATACAGAAAGTTTGGAGTTCAAGTGATATCCTTTATTTAGCTAACTGAAGTAATTAACCTCCCTAGCGCTCTTGTGAGGTCCAGATTTCTGTACCAAAAGTGCACCATGGATGTAATTTTTTTAATGTTGTTGGCCTGTAACTTACCAAAATATGTCCGTATAAGGGTCTTATAGACATCCTGAATATAATAATGTTTGAAACACACAATGATGTAAAAAGAAATGTTTTAAAAACATTAAAAAAGAAAATAAATAAATGTAATAAAAAGGTATCATTTGAATAAAATCTCTACAATATTTCTTTTGTATGATAGATTTCACTGTATCCAGTACAATTTTCTTTGGCACCCTCTCTTCCCTGGTGTGATGGACCTGGTGACATCACACCAGAGGAGAGAGGGTTCACTTCAAAGGGGCACATCTGGGGAATCACACTGAAAACAGCTTTCTCCATAAAAAAAAAGAAATTTCATGCGATTAACTTCCAAATTTCCTACCGCTGCCCGATGTAACGTCATCACCAGGGGGGAGGCTATTCAGCAGATCTGAACCGTCGGAGCAGCATCAATCAGTAAGTGTGCGCTGCTGGGACTCCGATCTCTGCCAGATGAAGCCAGCTTGTCCAGTGCAATTCTAACAGGTCAGCGCTTATGGGCTGGGTTCATCAGCAAGGTTTTCGGTTGTCTCAGAACCATTCTTTTGTTTTTCAAGTTTAAAAAGGGATATTAAAACCAATAATCTAATGCTTTGGTTGATGGTACATCGTATCAGCCGAAGCGTCCTATAGGGCATACAATTCATACATACTGTATGTTATCATTTTTAAGCTTTAGAAGCAAAACAAAAAAGCACATTCAAATTGTCTAGGAACCTCGCCCAAAAGACATCTCTACAATGGCATTTCTACATGTAGTTAGTGTCAAAATTATAACACATTGCTACCAATTAAAAATGCAAAGTATATAGTGTCTTAACAGAGGTTGAGCATTTTCCTAAAACAGATAGAAAAAACCTATGCAAATGACGTGAAATAGAGACTAGAGATCCACCTGATGATTTGTTAGGTGACTGCATAATGTCATATTTATTATAATTTTTTTATTAATTTGTTTCCTATTTTCTATTTGATCCTAACCACAATTGCAGAACTCTACAATATGCAGAAAACCATTCGATATTCCATTGAGAGTTCACCCTTATCCAACACACTTTGGGTCTATGAGTGATTTGTATATCTTTCTACTTAGGTAGGAATACAAGAATATTCAGTACAATATGTATGCTGGACATGTTGTGTGCTGAGGTCTCTGACTGCCCATTCAAATACAAGCTTTTGATTAAAAGAATAGCAAAGAAAGTTTAGAGTTTCATATTGTTTTGGCAGCAAAGTAAACCAATGCTTCTTATCAAAGAAAATATGAGAACAGGTCTTTCTGCAACAAATTGACCATCAGCAGCACATTCCCAAATACGTACACATAATCTTCATTATATAGTCAACAGTTTCAGACACTTTCATTGTTTCCTGAAGGTGTGCAGCACTGTTATCGATATTATTTCTAACCACTCCCACGGTGGCTTTTATGACTGAGGCTCTGATAGGTATCTGCCCTGATTTAGTATGGCCAAGGTAATCTTTTGGTGTGGCCTTAAGTCAGATAACCTTTTAGTATGACCAGTAGTCAGATAACCTCTTAAGGCCAATAGTCAACATACTCTTTTAATATTGCCAATAGTCAAGATAATGTTTTAGTATGGTCAGAAGTCATATAATCTTTTATTATGGCCAGAAGTCTGATAATATTTTAGTATGGCTAGTAGTCAAATAATAGTTTATTATGGCCAAAAATCAGATAATGATTTAGTATGGCAGTAGTCAGATAATTCTTTTAGTATGGATAATAGTCACGCGTTGAATTGCCTGTATAGCTTTATACTTAAAGCTATAGTTGAATCTACTAATACGTTCCTTGGTTACTTCTCCCTCTCCCCTTTAAAGAGTAAGTAAAGAAAGTAAGAAACTTTTGTACAGAAGCAGAGCCGCTACAGCCCTTCAAAGCTGATGGTGAGCATGTAGAATAACTTTAAACCCATTTCGTCTACTTCTAAAAGCAAGAACATCCATTCTTACTTAAAAAATAGCTGCATAGTTTGTCTTGCAGCTTCATATGTTAGAAGACCTTTTTGCTAAAAGAAAATGGGGGAGAAAAAACGAACATATTTGTTACTTTTTTTACATTTGTTTCTCATAAATTTTAAGTAGAGAGAATGCCAAAGGCATAAGCTTATTATCCAAGTTGCAAGGTTTTAGAACACGGCCCTAGAGAGTCTGCATTTTTGTTATATGTTCCCTGATTGCTCTCCCTAGCATGTTTTAAATGAGCATTTAGAGTCTGGAATATTTATGTCAGGTAATACTATTCCCACCACAGTGTAGATACTTCTTAAAGATAAGAAGCCTTATTTATTTGTAAAATGTACCCACACACAAACAGCACTTTCATAAATAGCTTTTAAATATGAATCTATTCACCCCAGCCGCTTAAACACAGGCTTTGAACTCAAAAACTAGATTATTTGAAGTGACTTGTCTCAAAGGGAGGGACCTGCAATATATGATTCAGAATCAAAGAGAAACACTAGATGCTTCATGAATTATTCAAAAATAATCTGGCATTTGGTTCACAGCATAAGAAAGAATGTGTCTGCTAAGCAAGAAAAAAATAAACTCCCACAACAATTGACTGCCATTCAAGTAAGGATGCTGTTTTAATCAATGTTTGCAATTTGTTTGCCTCTGATTAGCTGTCAATAAGCTTAATGAGAATTGACATATTGACTGTGCATATGTATACTGTTACTTAATGTATGAGAGTTCTCTGGCTCCCTAATTTGCTATTTTTTAAGTAAAAGAAATCTATTTTGTCCCTACAGATTTACTTTGTTTATATCTTGGTAGAAATACTTTTTTTTACAGTAAATAAACTTAAACAAAAGATACAGAAGGTAATAATAATGAAAGGAAAAGGGTATACCACAGGGTTATCCAACTCCAATCATTGAGCACCACATAAATAGCCCTGGAGGACTGTAATTGAACAACCCTGATGTATATGCAGAAACCCTGAAATGTCCACCTTTGTTTAGCCAAATATACATAAACAGTAACATTTATCATTCATATCAAGACATTAAATCTGGATTCCAATCCACAGTTTTTTTTTGTTACAAAGAATTTTACAATGAATTATAAATTGTAAATGTCCACACATGAATTTGTAAAGGGTAAAGCCCGCCATACACATATAGATATGCCATCCATTCTAACCCTCAGGCCTGGATTCTAGGCCCAACTTTCCCAGGGATGTCCAAAATGATGACACAGGAACTGACACCAAGGGGGGGGGGGATAGCTATATTAGGCCCCTTCTATCAAAATATATTTATACTGTACAGTATCACAAAAAATCAGGGGTGGCGATTGGATTTTCTTATTAGAAAATTATCAATTTTGTTCTAATCCCTTTCAGCATTACTCAAAGGGGGGGGGGGAGAACACACATTATAGATGCTATTCAAAAGCAGCTCTTGGTTTCTAAAAGGGCAGTGCTCTGTAAATGTGAGTTTGCACTGAAATTTTGTGCAGGTTAGCAGCTGACTGGGTGGTAGAAAAAGTAAGTACATATTTCTGAGGGCTGCAGCAGTCCACGAACTCAGGTAATAGGACACTTAAATATTCAAAATGCATTTGTAAAATGCTATTTACTCTTTAAAATTGCATGAATTCATTGATACATTTCTATAGCAGTACAACAACCAAAACATTCCATATTGGTTAAATGTAGAGAATTGATGTCCAAAATGATTATAGCATATATGCATACACTGTATTTGAAGCCTTGTCAGGCAAAATAACATTCTTATTTTCTTCTTTAAAACGCAGCAAGTAACTCCATGTTTCTTGGCTAATATAAATGGTACCAGTAACTTTTGGTTTTTATTTCATAGGTAGTGGTCTTTTCTTCCCAATACTATATCTACAATATGAAAGCTGCCTCCCAACATCAAAAAATATTTTCTGCTTTGTCTAGAGCCAATAGAGAATCATCAATCATTGTAAGCTCTAATAAGCAAGGTCTACATAGATCCGGTTTCCTGCAATGTTCTATATTGTTAACAATGTGTTTACTGGATTCCGTTGAGGAAAGCCTGGAAAAACATGACAACACATCTAAATAAAAGCTAATGACAATAACTGTGGCCAAAGTAGTTTTTTCATGATATATGTATAGACATGTGCATTGATTGGCACATAACCAATGCAGTACATATATCAATGTCTGAGCTTGGGATTATACTGGCTAACATTCAGAATTGAAGAGGAAAACACACTCAATCTCTATTCCCTTAAGAATCAACAGAAACACAATGTGTATTCACATACTAGACAATGGTAAACAATTCCTTACATTAAAAGAAAACACTTTAGGCAGCCTTTTATCATCTATAATACTGAGCTATATATCATCAGGTAAAACATCTGTTTTAGGGTGGGAAAATGCAGTACAAAAAACAAATGGGTTCATGCTTACATTTCAGATTCTTTGGAAGTCTTCCTGAGCTAATTTGGGCTGCTTTTTGTATTCACACAGACATGCAAAGAAAATCAGTTGTAATACTAAAGGTGGCACTACAAAGAACTATTATTTTACGATCAACATTCAATATGATCATAATTATTGCTTGTAGTATCACAGGTCGATTGAAATCTAATTGTGTGATATACTACCTTGTGCAAGAGATATATAGTAGATGTCTGCTAAAAAAAACTATTAAAATTCTAAGGTATGGTCAATTGATCAGTTTCCCGTGATTCAAATGTCCAATTTGATATTTTGTCCGATTTCTATTTTATCTTTTGATTGTTCTATATGTACATTGAACAATTTAAGCACAATTAATTATTATGTTCAACAGTTTAGGTTAATCGAAGATCCGAATAGTACCATGTATGGCCATCGTACCATGTGAGCTATTTGTTTAACAACATTGGTTAAATAAAAGTAACCATTAACCATACAAGGTTTTAATGTCAATCAAAACATTGACCAGTACTTTCATTAAAGGAGAATATCACACTACTCCCTTTCTTCATATGTCACTCCAATGTGCTTGGTAATTGGCCCAGTGGTGTCTTGTGGGGGTAGAAAAAAGCTTGAATACCCTGTGTAGGTTACAAGATATTAGGCAATGCTTCCTTTCCTCACTTCCAGTAGCTTACCAGGGCACTTGAGGAACTGAAAAATGATTAAATCAAAATGTTGGCATTTGCATAAGAAAAAACGATGTGTATCAAGGCATGCCAATAATATTCCAGTAATTACCTAATGTTTATCATGTGTTTTATTAGTGACTCTGACCAGCAATGGAATCTGATTCACACCCCAACTATAGCTCCCATTCTTAATTCTGTACAATATGTAAAATTGTACCTAGAACTTTCAAGTAGGACACATTTAAAACTATAGCAATAGATATTATTGCAAGAAATTCTTAAATTTCTTGATAAAAAATATATTAACAAGCATGCCATATTGGTCATGTAAGTAAAAAACACAAGTGTCCTATTAAAATATAACAAGTGCATGTATAGTATATAATGATGAATACTGTACAAGGGTGTACCTATACACTGTATTGAATTGCAATAGCATTTGTTGTTAGTTTGGTTGTCAAAGTGTTTCGTCCTCCAACAATAGGACTTCCCTTTGGACAGTTAGTTAATGTATATATAGAGTATCTTTAAAGACTGCAATAAGGGCTTCAATGATAACTGTTTGGCAGGTCACTATAAATCTTAAGTACGTACAAATTCATGTCAACCCAATGTTTGGGATTCCCACACACTAATCTCTCACTCCTTCTTCTCAACTTTCCCCGACACACTTGGTGAGATTAAAATCTCTCTTAGGGGATGGACTCTATCTTTTTAACTTCAACTGCAATGAACCTTCTAATAAGTGCTCTCTCTTGTCCTCTCTGCTATGCCCCCAGTGGGGGCCCCTTGTTCCTCCCGTGTCCCCACACGATGATATGGACCTATGAAAGGCTTTAACGTAAAAGACTTGGTGAGTCATCTCTTTTTCCACTTACCCCCCCTCCACACCCGTGTGGATAGGGGAACTTACTCATAAATAATCCTCTACCCTACTTTCTGATTCTATTCTCTCTGTTTCAAATGATTGTCATTGTCTGGTCTTGGAAATCTTGACATAGTGGGCTTTTTCTTCATCCTTGTTTTTAACTACCTGAGGAATAAATATGGATTATATCCTTAACCCAAGAAATTGTTATTACCTCATGGACTTGCTTTGCAATTGAAGCGCTTCTTGGACTTTGCATACTTACCGGTTGTGCATATATACTTATTGCTTGCTTTATTTAATTTCCTTATCTGTTTTTGACTTTGCTTAACCGTGTCTTTTAACCAGATTATTGGTTTCTTTAAATCCTCCTTCTGAAGGTATTGTAGTTGTCACGGATGAACCGTGAGGTCATCCAGCCTCCCTGTGTTAATACATCATATTGGTATTGAATCTGTAGGAATATGATATATTTCCTGAAGGCCTCTTATCTGTAAATAGAGTGTGGTCTTTCATCTAGGCTGCAATTAGGTTTCGTAGAAGTGTCATAGAGGTGTCATTTCACCCCCCAGTGGGTCTTCAAAGGCCTAACTCCAACCCCCCGCTGGGGTGTTGCCATATAGTCTGGGAGGTAGATCAGATAAGGTTCTAAGTGTATCTCTACATTTGATCGTACAAAGAAAAGTACAATAATCCGGCACCGGCCACACTAGTAATGTCTGTTATAATTTTAGTGGACATCATACCTGGTACAGTTATGAAACCTATATCAGCGTATTCGTCATTGACCAAGCTGGATACCCTGATATAGAATATGTACTTCTGGCATGCACTGGCTCAAAGTTATAACCTTTCTTCATGACTGTATATGCCATTTCATTAATGTTTGGTATTAATATGACCGATAATTTCTGTGGAGTTTGGATATGCCATTATTATCTGTGTACCACGGCCATGGGCCAAAATATGGATTGTGTCATATTTTGGGACGTCGTTTCCCTCCAAAAATATAATAACGCCCATGGGGACTGGATCTCAAAACCCGCGCAGTATTTTCATCCTTATAACACGAAGAGAGCATGCTCTAAGAAGTTCTCCATTTTTTCCATCACCTGAAGAGCACCAGCAGAGAAACACAGTGATGGTGGCCATTTCATTTTGGACTAATAAATCTTGGACTTTCCCCTACGAACGGACACTCTTCCTCAGCAACCTTAAGTATCATTTTTTGGTTTTTCCCTTTTTATTGACACGGGATCACACTCTCTTTAATTGTGATTTTAATAATTAATGTGTATATTTAATTAACTTGTATTGCATAAAATAAAGGACTCTTAAGTCATTTCTCTCAGCCTCATACCTGTTTGAATACCGCAGAACGCTCCCTAGCTTTTCTGAAGAGTCGCTACCTAGAGTTATAGTGTTAATCAGAAGGGGTTTCCCCTTTCCGAATTAAATGGGATGGTGAGCAGTGATACCAAAATATTCTGTGTTATTTTCTTGTCCTGTAATTTTGCCGCTCCCCCTTTATGTCTGGACTGCTGTCCCAATTCCGGCGATACGGGACGGCACTGATGATTTACCTAGTTGGACTCTCTGTGTGTTGAAATCGATTGGGAGGCCTCTGCGCGGTCCGGCCACAAGGGGGGTGCATGACAGTAGTAACCTAAATAGGATGGCCCCGCCAAAGTCCCTCCCGCCTTTGTTTCTGCAAGGGAAAAGTTGATGGTGGGATAGGCCAATTTGTTGGCCTCTCTTCCCATTATTTTGTCTTTGACTTAAATTTGGGATGGGGGCTACACGCCTATGGGGGTAAGGTGGCATATCATTTTTAGCAAAAAACTGTTTGGCAGGGATATACATATCATTATCATTTGATCATTTTAATATGCATCCCTGCCAAATATTGATCCTTAAGGATAGTGTACGCATACATTAACTACAATTTAGTTACAATTTTAAATAGTGATGAGCAGCATAGGAATTTTTGTATTCGCAAAATATAAAAAATTTATTAGCCTAATATTCGCAGTAAATAAGTAAATTTTACAATTTATGATCTCCAGTCTTTAATACCTTTATTGCAAATGCATAGTGTGTTGTCACTGAGACATCTAGTGTCAGAAAGTGAAAAAGCAGCTGCAGTATAATCACCATGAGACAACACTCATAGAAGTAATTCATTGTCAAAATGCACTTGTACATGTGCATATTGCAAACGCAATGCATGGTACTTTCCCCAGAATCTGGAATAATCAAGATATCGAAGATATAGCACTATATTCGAGATCTTAGCAAATTCTGGAAGTGATGATATTCTCAATAAAAATTAGCGATTCCAATATTCACAATCAAAACTAGTTTGTGTCAATACTTCCCTCTAATGTAAAGTACTACGGTAGGTAGTGATGGTCGAACATCGGCCAGGTCTGTCTGCGAACGGGCGGATCAGACTTTTAAAAAAGTCCGCCGTCCACCTGTTCGCAGACAGATTCAAGTTCCCCGCCTCTAGTCGGGGAATTTGAATCGGAAAAAGCGAATGTGTTAAGGAAGGTCACTGACGTCACTTCCTGTTCCCAAGCCGGTTTTTCACTAGGAGACCGGCTTCATGCCTGGTCTTCTAGTGAAAAGATTCTTCCTCCGGTTCTGATCCTGCCGGAGGAAGAATAGAGATCTTTTTCTCGCCGGCGAACGGGGCGGGTCGAACACCCGTACTGCTCACTGGCGAGAAGGAGGGCGAACATCCATCGCCTTGTGGGCAGTTCGGTCATCACTAGTACTAGGTCCCATGCTTTTGCAAAGGAACTAAGAAAGTCTTAGGTAGTTCTGCAGTTCTGGTGGGCTGCCCATAGTTATTCTATTAGTATAATGCATAGGTGGCTATAAGACCTGAAAGTCACTTAGTGGATCCTTTAAACATAAAAGACTAAGTTTACTGTTTTCTCTTCATTTTTAATACAGCAGATGGATTTAGCTAACAGTTTATAATTTCCAGGTACTTTTAGGTTATTAGTGTATTAGCACCTACAATATCTATGTTCCTTTCTTATTTATTTATTGTGTTTTAGTATAATTGTATATTGATTAGTACAATGCTTGACTAGGAATTGGCTACATAAGCATCAATACCAATTTATTTTGATCAAGTTGTATGAAGTATTAGTTATAACTAAGGCTGTTTCCTGAGACAAGTATTCTTATCCAACTATTCTTGTTTTTATGGATTATGTAATAAAGGTTCTGTTTTAATCTTAGTTGTTCCAGTGAGTGAGTGCTGTGTATGTCATATGAGTTCACAATCTATTCTCTGTATGGTTATGGATTCTGAATAACTCTTTAATATGAACAATATATCACTAATATCATTACATGGTCAGTAGAGAAACATAATATGATAGAACTACTAGGTAAAGGGTTAAAAAAATATATTGTATCACAATTGTTCAATCTAGCAAAAAATGTATCATGAAATGCTGCTTACAACATCACAATGTTTCTAAGACGGTACAAACATCAATTTAGAAGAAACACTAACCTTAACATGGTTGTACATACACACAGAGACATTTAAAGTTAGTGCCTTGTCTTGATTGCTGTAGTAATAAATAGCTGTCTCAAATGTATCAAGTTGATTGGAAAGTGTATTTGTTTTCTATTTATTTTTACCAAACTTTATTCATGAAAAATAGGTGGCCATTTGTACTACATAGACAGTACCACTGTCACAGATCACAGTGTCACCCAGTTATCTGTGACTGCAGCGGCGCCCTCTACTAGTTCTTCTGTGTCGCCTCCAAAACCTCAGAGGACCAGGACCTTTTGTAGATCAGCTTCCTCTGCTGGTGGAAGAGATCGTGGCACATGATTGGCTCCTACTCCCTCTGCTGGATTAGCACACTCATTATCACACACCTGGAGCCCTGTCCAACCAGATCACCTTACTTTGTATATAAGGAAGTCTGAGGCAACAGGGTGTTGCCTGAACAAAGAGTTCTTTATGTCTCTGATCCACAGGTTCTGCTTCTTCCTTTTGCTTTATCGTTTCCGCCCCCTGTCTTCGACCACCCCGTTTGCCGCCTGCCCTGACTACCACCTGTCTGACTTCGTCTCTGCCTGCCGTCTTGATAATGTGCTTTTGATATTCTGCTGTCAGCCGCTGCAAAGTAAGTGTAGCTAGGGACCGCAACCTGGGGGCTTCCCGCAGCAAAGTTCCATCACTCCTTGCGGAATGCTCTGGTGAATACCGGGGTGTTCCTTAGACTCTGCACCCTGGTTTATGCTTGTTTGGTGGCACGGTGGGTCCACTGCTCTCGTGGTTCACCTGTGACAACCACCATGATTACAATAAAGTTCGAACCAGTAGTTGTCCTATCTATTTCCCTATAAATTTACAATCTCATTCAGTAAATTTTTACATTTAACAATGTCATACAATTAAAATTGCAGGATCTTCCACGTACAAAAAGTACAAAGGTGATCTTAGAGAACGGGAAAGTGGATGTTCAAAGTTTGTCAACACATTCTGATTTCAGGAAAGCCTTAGTGAGTTGAAGTCACTGTTATGGATTTCCAGCTTGAACAGCCTCAGTTGTAAATAATAAAAGCAAGACAATTTCCATTAAAATTCTGCATTGTTCTTCCCCAAGAGTCTCCAGAGTCTGACATCTCTGCAGGTTGTTTAATAAAAGTCTGGTACACAGATCAACATAATCCATCACCATTTACTAGTATTTTCAATACCTGACTGTAGTGTCTCATTACCTTAAAGATGGATCATCAAATTTATTTGGCTCATAAACTTAGAAGCAGGTGGTTGAATTTTATTTGTGAGGGAATAAATTCACTGATCACTAATGTTTTCTATTTTACAGCTCTTTGTTATCTTAGACAAACCAGTAGCATAGCACAATGGTTTCATATAGTGTATGAAGCAGGTGATAGCTTCACCAACTTAATTACATTCATTCCTGCCAGAGGAATGTTAAGACGGAGCTATAACACAACCCATTCAATCAGGAAACGGTGTACATTGAAGTGGCTCTGACAAGATATGAATCTGAATGAATTCATATGAATGGATGAATTTACATATAAAAAAGGTATAACTGCTTCTATATTGCAGGGTACATATGCTAATGCTGTCCTTCTTCCAATAATGGTAGAAAGAGATCCCTTCTGTTTACACAAACTAATGTTGATTGGCAGGACATATTGACTGAAGATTTCCCATGCTCCAAGCACTAAGCATTAAAAAATCTCCTTCCATAAAAGCCCACTGAGATTGTGCCTTATAGAGAAGGTCGAATTTTTTTTCAAAAATTCGACCATTTCGCCGGTTTTGACTTAATTAGAGGGGCTGGGGGTACACTGCACAAAAGAAAGTATGTCTCTATCACAAATAGTTTTTTCACAAATTAAGTTCAAAGTCAAGTAAAAATTTAGAAAATCGGAATTTCGACTTTAACTTTGAACTTAATTTATGCAAAAACTTCATGTGCTAGAGCAAACCTTTTTTTTTTTTTTTTCAAATGTTCCTCCAACCCTTCTCTACATCCCCAGCAATTTTGGTGAGGATACCATGTTCAGGGGCTTTGCAATCAGCTCACAAATTTAGCAAGTCGAAAAATTCGACCATCTCTAGTGCCTTAAGTCTTTCCAGTGATCATGACCAGAATGAATGTCAGAACAAGACAGAGCAAAGTGCATTTTGTGTAAAATCCCAACTATTGCAAATTAAAACTTCTACAAAAGTAGATTCAATTAGGTTATGTGGGAGTTTATTGCAAGCCCACGAGCATCCCCCAATTTGCTGGACATGTATCCATGTAGTTTTTGCAAGATCCTCTGTGGCAGTTAGAGATGCCCTTACTTTTTTGACTAGCTGATTTTGTGAGTTAATTGCAAAGCCCATGAACATGCTTTAATTACCAAAATTGCTGGAGATGAAGTTATGGGTTGTGGCAACATTTGAAAAAAGTATTGTTCTAGCTTATGTAGATTTTGCATAAATTAAGTTCAAAGTCAAGTTGTATTTACAACTTGATTTTGAACTTAAATGATACAAAAACTGTTTGTGTTACATACATACTTTCTTTTTTGTGGTTTACCCTTGACCCTTCCCTATATCTCCAATAAGTTTCACAATTCCTTTTTACAAAAGGGTCTTTGTGGTTAACCCTAATTAAGGTTGAACTGGTCAAATTTCAAATGAATGAATCAAATGAAAATATATTCAACCATCTCTACTTCCGGTCCAATTCCATCAGAATTTTGGTGCGAAGAGTAATCTGTTTCATGTCAGGGGGAGGACTTGAGATGCCTGTTATTTGTGCTGGAACCCACCCACGGCATTGGTGCTGGAACCCACCCACGGCCCCGGTTTCAGTGATGACATCAAGGACATGGCAGCTACCTTTCCTTTTGTATTTTCCTGCATAGGTGAAGATGTAAACATATAAAGGCAATAGCTGACCAACCTGTCTGGAACAGGTTAGGGGTTACCCGCTGTTGGTTACTAACATTTACTCTGATTCGCATTCAAGAATACCACCAGGAGGGTAAGTTCAAATGTGACCGGGATTTGTCTTCCTAGATTTTACTATTATAGATCTAGATTTTTAATGAAGCCATGTTTGGACTTGCTCTGATCACATTAAACATTCAATATTTTGTATCTATGATTATGATAGAAAAATATATTATTTTGTATTGGCCAAGTAATTTGAAGTTTAGAACATTACCAACAGTTGGTTGGTTGGTGTGTGAGTCTGTTACTCCAGGACTTATGTAAATTTAATTTCTCTATTAAAACACCAAAATCTTATATTTAATACCTGTGTATTGCATGAATGATTTAGAGAAGGAATATTCACTCTTATCTTTCTTAAGCCCCCATGCACACTGCGTTTCACGAGTGATTTTGCAGCTGATCGACTGGCGTTCACGTTCCTGCAACAACCGTTCCATGTGGGCAATGAACGAACATGTCTATTTTTACCTGGCCAATCACATTACTTTGGATGAGGACTAGCACACAAGGGGTGCCTGCCAATCCTCTGGGCAACCAGTTGCAGCGTGATGACGTCATCATGCCTTAGTCGGTCCCTCAAGAATCAAGGGAGGATCGCATCATGTACGGGGGGGGGGGAGCTTAAGCCAAAATACTAGATATTCAGTCTGCAGAAGCTGCAAGCAAGAAGTAGGGCATGTAGTAAAAAGCTTAATCTATTAATAGACTGTTACTGACGTTTCCCTGTTGAAGAAGTGTTCAATCACACATTGCTCTGATAAGGATAACTGTCAAAAAGACAGGTGGATCGCTGAAATTTTCATCATGATGTGAAAATTTCCTCAACTTGGACACAGATAGTTATAAACATTAGGCAGAAGTTGTCACACATTTTGACTATATCCAAAAGTTTTTTTTTTTCAAATAATGAGAACAGATACCTAGTCACTGCTTCTAGAACAATATGCAATTCCACAGGTACCAGCCAGCAAAATCCCACTTGTGGACCACACTTATAAGATATCCCATAAATCTTTCAGGGAAGGGGCATGGTGGTGAACATCCTTGTTATATTCCTCTTGGCTATGCATTAATAAAGATTTGAATTTTGAATCCAGAATGTAAAGAATCAGCTGCCTGTATTGGTATTCAGTTTTTTGAATGACAGAATATATTTTTCTGACAGTGAATACAGGTACTGAAACATTCATCATTTGTAATCTATTGTTTATTAAGATAAAGTTTACTCTTATATTTTGTGGGCTGTCTATTGTTTACTGTAATAAGACACAAGACATTTTCTATAGGTGACATATTTTTCCAAAATACAAATTATTGGTAACTGGGTCCTGCAGACCGTTATATACATGTGCATTAGTAATACAAAACTACATTTCTATAGTTTCCATTTAGCACGTTTGCTGAGGCAATTAAGACATTCTATATTTAGATCTTTTTTCATAAAGCAAGCAACATAATTCACCTAACTACGTTTGTTTGTTTGTTGTACTCTGCTGCTCATGTATATGAAAGTAAAAAACACTATTTCAGGACATAGGACATGTTCAAAGTGAAAGCTTAATTAGTCACAGTTTTAAAAGTCCCAACAAACTTGTGAGAGTCACTGTGAACTTAAACTGTCTCAAACACACTAATGAGTGAGATTCTTGTTAAAATTCACTTTGTTTGCACTTATTCAGGAGGCACATTTTAAAGGAGTGGTAGTTTAAGTGGAAAGGTGAACGATGTATGGAATCTAACATTTTATAAAAAGAGCTTTCCTGGTGTCATGGAAGGTAATTGGCTTTGATCTTTGATGATAAACTATTTGCCTCAGTTGTCTTAAGGTACCCATACTCATGTAGATACCCACTGGAATGATGATATCATGCTGTGCTATTTTTGAGCTGGATCAGCAATCAACAGGGAATGAACTTGTCTGTAAATCCCTCTTCCACTGCGATACTTTGAATAAGGACCAGGGTCCACATCCAAAATATTAAACAGGAATCAAGCACCTAAAGTGGTGGGCATTGATTCCCGTCCTAATGGCGTGCATCATCATGATGTTGCTGCAGTCCAACAGGTCATCAATCTCACGGGTTTCTACACGTTTATACAGTAGGTACCTTTAATGCCAATTTAAAAAAGATTGGAAAACAACCACAATCTGATTGTAGTCTATAGTATAAGCACCTTTTATTGAAAATACTGGTATACAGCATGCAGAAAGGTGCCTACTCTGTGCTTGAAGATGCTGTATACTGGTATATTCTCTTCATAGGAAGCACACATCCCCAGCCAAGTAAACAACAAAAACTATTGTAGCTTATACTAAACAACAACAGATTGAAAAGATATAGCAATCAATATATACTTATTTTTTTATTTTATATGATCTATATTATTAGTGATGAGTGGCATAGGTAATATTCCAATTTGCGATATTTCATGAATAATTATTTTAATATTCGATTCTATATTCGCAATTGCATGTGAATTATAATTGCCTCGCAATTACCTTCAAAATGAATGATCACATGTGCTATTTATTTTCGCATTGCGAATATATATTTGCAATCCATGCCCATAAGCATCCCAATGGCGAATATTCAAAATTGCGAATATCCGCCGCCATATTCGTGAAATTTGCGAATTCTCAAATAGCTGATATTTGCCGAATATATTCACAACTCGAATATTCGAGCTCAACACTATATATTAATACTGCTATAGCAAAACTTTATGCAAGCTGTAAAGTGTACCTAAACTTAGGAACACTTTATCAAACAAAACCCTTACATGTAGTTATATTGAACATGATGAGACCCAATGCTGCCCTGTTTTGTTTGAAACATCTTTGGAAAACCCCATAGTGTAGAGTGAACATTTGTCATTTGAGCAGGGGTAGGGGAGCTGGATTATGGTTTTACTTTTATTTTATGCCTACCTCTGAGTTTATGTTATCAAGTTAGTATTTTGATAACTGCATAATGAATGCCAATTACTTTCCAGAATGTTCTCATTCCTGTATCCTTTGTGTGGCTTATGTGAGATTGTAAGTTAGCTTGGGTGCAATTAAAGAATCAAAAGAAAGCTGGCATCACAATGAACATAGCAGATTAAAACTAATAATGAAAGCATTTAACTATAAACTCTCTCTTCCTACTGGTGCCAATGCCCTTCAAACAGATTGAAAATACGAAGAATGGAATGGAATGGAAAGATAAAGAATTGAATTTCCATAATAGGATAAAAAGGTTAAAGTGCTTTGCTTTCATATAGTAAATGTTTTTATAATATAAAAAGATTATTAGGAATATCAGTCATATTAGAAAGCTAACAGACAAATATCTTGAAGGGATTTTTGCAGCATGGAAGCTTCTAATAGCATTATCAGGATGTGTCAAGAGAAAGCCAGAAACCTCTGAGATTATGTACTACATATTTCAAAGGACTCCTATATGAATGGAATATAGCTTCAAGTTCACAAGCACCAGCTGACTAGAATATGTTGCCAATCTGGTTACCAAAATTACTGGTAGAATGAGAATTTACAAGTAAGCTACAAATAGGGGAGCTGACATAACATTTAAGGTCCAATGAACTCCATGTGCATAGTTAAAACAATGTGCAAAGTTTCACAATTTGTTGAGATTTTATATTGCCCAAATCTGGCAGCAGTATATATCTATGTAAATAAAGGCAGACATGACAGCAGTATATACAGTGGAGGAAATAATTATTTGACCCCTGACTGATTTTGTAAGTTTGTCCAATG
>CM070034.1:48881425-48901191 GCA_036250615.1 Ptychadena robeensis | reverse complement strand
TGTCATTGGACGAACTTACAAAATCAGTGAGGGGTCAAATAATTATTTCCTCCACTGTATCTATGTGAATGAAGAGCAGACATGACAGCAATATATGTCTACATGAATGAAGGACATACATGACAGCAGTACATCTCTATGTGAATAAAGGGCAGACATGACAGACAGATGGCTTGTAATAAATCATTTGCAATAACTACAGAACCTGTCACCAGTATGTTCTTCTTAATAAAGATGGCTGTGCTCCAAACACATACTATACATTTGTTACAGATAGTTGCCTAGTAAGAGCATGCACATTTTTTAAAGTAAAGGTACAATAATGATAGGATTGCAAGGTAAATGTGAAATCCTGGACTGGGATACATTGGAATGGAATGTGTCCAAAGGAATAAATGTCTTCCTTGGCCTACCAGTCAATTGGGTAAAACTGTTGCAAATGTTACAGAAGTCCAGTAACAATAATTTGCTGAGGTTTTAACCCAGAAGTAGAAGTGCTGACTTTCTATGAAGTGAATAGAGAATTGTCTGGAAAAGACTTGGAGCCCCTCCTATCAATGTGTATGACACCTTAGCACGTTCCCTGTTACTGGGTAGGTACTGCATACTAAACATGGAATTTTCATAACCTAATAGAAAAACAATAATTGTCTCATTGACAATCCAATATGAGTTTTACGGTACAATCTGTTAAGCCTGCCATACACCCACCAACTGGGTGCCGACAGACGAGTGCCGATGTGCTCTGGAATGCAGCGTGATGACATCATTCCCGGGCTGACTGAATCGGCGGGCACCCTTTGTGTACCGGCTGTCACCTTCAATAAAGACGCTGGTCTTCATTGAAAGTGACGGCATCGGCTAGCATCGGCCAGAGAACATCGGACATGTCCGTTCTCTGGCCGGCCGAGCTGTGGGGTGACAGGGATCTGTTGCCCCATGTGGGCACACACCGATTGGCGGCCGATTTTGCCGCCGACCCACGACGCGAGCGCGCAAGCCCGTCGGTCAGCGGCAAAATCGGCCGCCAATCTGTGTGTGTATGGCAGGCTTTACGCTATACTTTCTATGCAATATGATGGCAGGGGCAGGCTTATCCTGACAGGTTAAAGGTAGCCATACACAGGTTGATTTTCCACTCGCTTTTTGACAGATCGATCACTTTGTGCGTTCACGAGTTCGCTTGGCAATCGATCGGCAGTCAATCGGGTTTTGATCACCCTGAACGATCGACCCCAAAAAATCGGAATCGACTAAAAATCGGATCAGACAATGAACCCACATGTTGGTTTTTTGGTTGATCGTTTGGCAATCAGAGTACATCAAATAGCCCTATGCAGCAGCTTTTCCGATCAATGGATTTTGTGGAATCGGCCATTTTGGAAATCGGCTCATGTCCAAATGAGCCACAAATCGGATTCCCAAGGTGGTGTTACATCGATTACCAATCCGATCAATTGCCGATTCCTGATCGCCTGGAGAGATCGGATTAGCAATCGATTGCCATTTGATTGCTGACAAATCGACCTGTGTATGGCTACCTTAAGGCAGCCAATTAGATGTATGATGCTTATCACTGATGCCAGGGACATGCCAGGAAAATAAAAATAGACTGACATCACTGGAGGATGCCATTAGCTCTTATGGATTGTTTAAGCTATCTCGGTTGTGGCCCTAGTTGGAATAGCTTGGCATCCTCCATCCTTCCTGGATGCACACTTGGGATTACCTAAATCCCACACATAACCAATTGAATATTGGTTATTTGTGTGATATCTTTGGGGGAAAAATATATACAGTATAAATATATGTGTCACCAATTTATTTTATTTAAAGAGCAACATAAACAAGTATAAAGATATTATGTGGTTCTAATTTCACTTAAAATACAATGCAAATGTATCAGTGTTTCATTCTAGAGACAATATCCACCTTTTCCTTCTGCTGAGCTTTTGTTGGGAACCATGGGGCTTTTTTGATGAAAGAAGGGGACATGTTTTTAAAGAATAACATGGCAGTGAATTGCTAATGGCAGGTGGGCCAGTCTCAGAATAAAAGACAGTCCTTGCATATGAAATACATCAGGTAATACCTTAGTAGGTGATCAAATTCTCCAAATCTTGGTAAAATAATAATCAGTATCTACAGGTATGTAGAATTAGATGTAAAATAGGTCTCTAACCATATTAGTCCTTTTTGAAAACACCAAACAGCCCCACTGACCGATCATTTGATGCCAAATGAAGAAAATGTCCAAGATAAATATGAAGAAATACTGTGAATTCATTAGCAATAACATGTCACAGCAGGCTTGAAAAAATTACTTAAACTTTGTTGAAAAGCCCAAGCATTGTGTTCAGTATGTAGAACGAAAAGTTAGTGGGACACAATTGTTTCGTGTAGACCTGACTATGTGACCCTTATCACTGAACATGACCTGACATATATAACAGATATTTGGCACGACAAAGTAATGTAATCTTTCCTTTTTATCACTGATTGCAACAATTTACTTCCAAAGGAACCTGATTACAACTTACTTCTAGTATCTTAGAGTCTCATTTATTTAAATTCAGGTCTGCAATTTTCTCTTAAAAGAGAAATGATGTGCAATTAATGCGTTATTGTACCTGTGGGTGATATTTTTCACAATTCCTACTTATGTATCTGTATCAAACATATAACTAAAAGGAAGCAGGGTAACGAGATGAGTTTGCCATTGTAGGCAGTTGTTGAATTTATTGTGCTTGGAATTGTTTTAGTGGGAGTGTCTCATGATGGAGACTTCTACTGTCTGAAAAAAAAAGTATCTGTCAGTTATGACAGACAAGATGAGCTGTGAAGCAGAGGCTGAATTTTAATTGCCAATTCTCTTCCACTTCCCTGATGCAGGGAGTATTTAGATTATGCTGAATAAATGTCACATTTGCATTTCTGATAAGTGCTGGCGTTTTCCACATCTTCCTCATCTCCTGCTTCAATAAGCACACCCCAAAAAGTTGCAGATCTTGCTTGTAAATATATAGTACTGATGATTCATAATTGCCATGGATAGCGCAACAAAAAAGTCAGCTCAGCAAAAAAAAGATTTTGCTCAAATGTAAGCTACAGTAAATTAGTTGACACTGACACTGCCTTGCTTTGCAAAATGAGGCATATAGTCCCAAAGTAGTAAACATCAGCAATAAAGTATATTCAGTACAACTGCTTCTTTATTAATTAAAATAATTTTATTTCTGAACTAACAAGGCACTTGCTCTCTTGCCTGTACATTACTTGAGGGTCATTTTTTTCCAATAATTCCTAAACACTTGTTATTTTTTTTATGGCAAACAGCCCAGATTTTATATATGAGAAGTATGACTGTACTTAGCATTAAAACTATATTCTCAAGTATTGCCATTTTTCTAGAGTACTAGTATAGGAATATGCAGCTTAAGAAAATGGCAATGGTGGAGTATTAAGTGTGTTAAGCTGATTTCATTAATAAAAACAGGATTAGCAGTGTACACATAATGGAACAGAGATAGTATTGGGTACAGGTACTGAATACAGTTAAGGAATGTTCCTGCCAAATGGTACTAATCCAGTAACTGTTTCTTGTATCCATATGATTTTTTATTCATATGACTCAGATCATTGGACATATCTACTGTATTTTCATATATATAAAGTTAATGTGCATAATATTTTATTACCCAAATTCCATCCTGAGACCTAAGAACGTGACAAAATTAGACATGAAGGTATATAAACATCAAACACCATGCATAGGTTACAGCTTCATCAGTGAGCCCACAGAAACATACAGCTTAAATATTACCAAACTGCTCTTTTCATACTTCTTTCAATGGCTCCTTTTATTTTACCACCTCCCTCCCCTTTGGGTTCGCACAAGGCTCATTCCTTGGCCCTTGGACTGCAATACTCCCTTTCTCCTGGACAATATCTTGCAGTGCCTATCTGCCATCTCTTCATGGATGGCTCACAGATTCCTTAAACAGAACTCATATCTTCCCCTATCACCTTCTAAGCCTCAACATCTCACTTACAGAAAATACCACCTCAGTCACCCCAAATTCCTCAAGCACAGTGCCTTTGTGTCACCTTTGACTCCTTTACTCCCCACATATAGAATATAGCTAGATGCTGCCACTCTGCGCAATATCTCCAAGATACGCCCGTTGCTATCCCCAGAGACCATCAAAGACCATTTGTCGTCTGGACTACTGAAACATTATCCTCTCTGGCATTCCTCTGACTAGACTGTCACCTCTTCAGCTCATCATGTATGGTGCTGATAGATTCATGTACTCCTCTAACCGCTCCTTTTTCCAAATCTCTTCACTGGCTTCCAGTTGTCCAGAGAATTAAATTCTGTTACTTGCTTTGAAATCACTCCACACCTCTTGTCCCACTTACATCTCCAACCTGGTACATAAATACACCCCTAACTACCCCCTCCGCTCCTCCAGCGACCTACTAGTGACATCCCCACTCATAACATAGTAAGAAGACAACGGTTGAGAAAAATCAACCGAAAACATTGGGGTGGCTACTCCCCAGGGACTTTAATGGCACTCAAATTACAAGACGGTAAGTAGGTAAAAACTATTTATTTATTAAGATCCAACAAAAAAGAGAAAATAAACACTTAATACATATTTTATTAGATAATCAGGTGTGCTTTATTGCTCAGTTTGTCAAATGTAGTTCACACGTTTCACCACTCAAGGGGGCTTCATCAGGACAATAACTTGGTCACAGATTATAATAGAAGCAATAATATATAAAAAAAAGTGTCTGTGGTTGGGGTATGGCCCCAGTCAGGGACAGGTGGATGAGATCACCGTGTGCGGCAGACAAACCGTCAATCATATATAGTGGTACACATATACAGTGGTACACATATACAGGGTTTCACCCAATAGGGGTGCATAACCACCCAGTTTCTTAAAAAATCCAAGGTCCAATATTAACACCTTTATGTCCCAGGCATCATATACCAGGTCAGGGGAAGGCAGGGGCTGTAAACCCGTCTATCAACCTGTCCTGTCGTCACAGAATCAAAGGATCTCCTCTACCATCTGGTGCATTCTTTAGGACCGCTTTACTCACTGGAACTCTCGCCCTATTAGACTTGCTCCTACTTTTAACACTTTCAAAAAACACCCTGAAAACCCACCTCTTCAGTCTGGCCTACCCATCTAATTCCTAACATCACCACCATGCCAGTCCTCTTCCCCCCCCCCCCCCCCCCCCACCTATTGTATACTCTGTTTCCCAACCTTTTAGATTGAAAGTCCAATCAGGCAGGATCCTCTACTCCTACTGTGTCATAAACTGTACCTATGTGTCTTGTGTTGCATAGCAACTGTAATTTATTGTACAGAGCTGCGTAATATGTTGCCGCTATATAAATAAAAGCTAATACTAAAAATAATAATGAATAGCCCGAGATTGTAGCAGTCGGTAAAAAATACTCTCTCACTATCTGTTAAACCCTTTGTGACAACGGCTAAATAGTATAATGATATGAAATCAGAAAATACATAACTACACCAAGTCAATAAGGTAAATTATAAACTTATGTAATGAAACTTTTTGATATATTTAAAGGTTCAATATATTTTTTAAAAATGGTTGAAATACACCCCATGAACCCATTGTCTGTTTGAAATTGTGAAGATTTCAGAATGTTCACTTCAAAAACAAAAAAGTGAAACAGAAGATTGGAGCCGTGTCAACACAATAGAAAAGCAGCAGTAGCCACAGCTATAAACAGCTCTTCAGTCCTTGAACAATGTGCAACAGCTGCTTTGCGCAGTGCCAGCAGTTCTCAAGGCTAAAAAGAGGTATGTTGGTAAATACTTTAATTAGCTTTAATTAGTCCAAGAATTCCCAGATGTTCATGCTCCCCCATAAGACCATAACACACTAGAAATAAACATGGTATATCTTATTTTATAGTTAAAGAAAGACCATGTAAGCAAAGTGCATCCACATTACTAAACCAACATCACTATAATTGGTATCTACAAGGATTCAAGAAAATTACTGTCTTTATTTCCTTATAAATGCCGTAAAATATGTGAATACCGATTTTGTGATTACTTAGTATAGGTTTTGTTGTACATTTCTTTAAACAAAGTAAATTGTAATGAAAATGTACTTAATAAGATGACTTGTTAAGCATCCCTTATCCTTATTACAATGGAGGTATAATGCAGTGTTTAATTTGTATGTGCCATTTGTAAAAAAGTTTAGGAGCCAATGTGTAATGATCTGCAGTCAGGCTCGGAGTCCAGTAGCTGAAACAGCGACTTAGGTAATGGCAGGATCAACAGTGATAGCAAGAGGCAGCAACCAGGAGCGTAGTTAAAAACAAGCAGAGGTCAAAAGTCGATGGTGTCAGGTACCAACGGAGCAAGATGAAGAGTAGTCGGTTTTATCAATAGCCAAGGGTCGGTACACAGATGATGAAGAAGGCACAAGTAGCGAAAATGAAGCAGAACAAAGCCATGGCTTTTATACAGGTACATGGCAGGAGACAATTGTTCATGGTTCAATGAGAACTTGGTAACCAAGTGTCTTTGTACAAGGTATCCAACAAGGTACTAACTTAAACATTTTGGTGGCTTAGGGGACTGAGCAGCAGCCAAACATGGAAGCACCCCTGGGTTTGACACACTGTTTTAAACAATATAGAATGTTTGAGATGTATTTTCAAGTTAAAATGTTCATTTTTAGCATGCATGCAAAAAATAAGTCAGTGACTGGCAGCTAATGGAGTAAAACTGTTTAATGGAAAACCAACAAAAAAGGTACAAATCACTGAAATTAAAAGAAAAAAATTCCACTATACTACTGATATACAAATGGTCTATATTGTAAAGAGTGGTGATCATTTGTTAGCTTATGGATTTATGGTTCCCTTTGGCATAACAGTAACATCATCTTATCACACATATACTTCATTGCAAAATCACTTGGGACTAATTATTATTACAAACTACTATGTAGTTGGCACAATAGGGAAACATTTATTCTATCAACAATTGATTGCTACTTCTTAAAAGTAAGGCTATGTTTCCACAAGGTTATGGGCTCTGTCGACCCCCTTGCATTAAGCACATCCTTCACGAGGAGGTCACCGGACCCCATTAATATTACCTGCCTGTTGCACTCCCTCCCCATGAAGGAATGCAGTTAAAGCAGGGGGGGGGGTCAACGGAGCCAATAGCGTTGTGGAAACATAGCCTAACATTTGGAAATGTGGATTGCGCTACATGAACTACTAGAGGAATTGGCTGTATATTTTTGCCTTTATCAGATGTTCAAAAAAGGCTTTGTTGACCCCAGATATTTAATGCTGAACTCTAGCCTTACCTTTATTTTTTATATGGTTGTACAGTTTCCAACACTGAATTTGCTTACTTCAATTGCAACACATACAGAAAGATTCTTAACATGTGCCTGTCTGAGCCTGCCACATTTCATGGTTGGTGGACAAACCGCACAGTCTAATCATTTCCATCACAATCGTTCTGTGCCTGGCCTGCCTATCTTAATAATTGTTTTTCAAATATTTCAGTCATGGAGGGCCAGCATCACATGTTGGTAATACGATACAATACGATGTTGGCTTGTTAAGACACTATGTACAGCACTTAGCCAATCCCTACTACCAGCCATCAACTTTCCTTGCCACTGGCACAAAGTGCTGATGTCATAGGGATCTTTAATTAGATATGTTGTAAAAAGATAAAAACAAAACACTTTTAGCTTGTTAATAAGTGGTAAAAGGAGAAACAAGGCAAACTATTCTTCAACTTTAACTCAACAACATGACAACCTGTGCTGAAAGTGCTGTCAAAGCTGACCTCATTCTGTAATATAGCTATAGCGCTCCAGCTTTTGTACACACTGAGGTCTCTGGCCTGAAACACTTTTAGCTAAAAGTCAGAACATCTGATCTATATACTTCTGGGTTAGTAGTTAACATAATTAAAATCATGAAAGCAGGAATTTTAACATTTGAGGAGAGCTTAGAAATGTTTGGGTTTCAGTAGAGGTGTTGTTGAACTATTGTTGGCTATCTGTTAATGTGAAAAAGTCTGAGATAGAGTTCAATAGAAGTTAAGCTTGTGTATCTATCATTCATCGTTGTCCAAATTAATGCTACAGATGCAAATATCAGTATCTATCTAGTAATATTTGCCTCTCAGATATATGACCACTAAATATAATTAGCTTGATAGCTATCTAGTATAAGGAATTATCTCCCTAATGACAAATAATGTAAGAAGCATTCTTCCTATTGAACATCACACTTATGTTATATTATAAACTGTAAATACAATAATAATCAGCAGGGATTTCTTGAAAGAAGAACATTTTCAAAGATGCATCTATGTTAATAAGATTGAGAAAGTCTGAAATAGTCCCTGACTGGTCCATTATGCTAAAGTCTAGATGTGCCTTGGTTTACAATGTGAACATAGACCAATTCAAACAGTTGTAACAAAAATAGCTTTATTAAGCACACATTTAAACATTTAATAATTAAAGAATAGGTAACATGATTTTAACCTATACCAGAAGACACATTACTTTTACGTTCCCTACGTTTGGAAAATTAGGCAAAATCAATCTCTGCATTGTTTCAATTTGCTTTGTGATTTATGTTACAGATTTTCAATAAAAAATATATTACCAATAACTTGATGCGAACTCGCCAACAAATACATTACAATCATATGTAATGAACACCATAAATGTAAAAACACTGCCGAGTTGCGTTCTGTGGCATAAATTCTATATGAAAATAAGGCGATTGCTTCAGTATGCTTCTTGCCTTTGTAATTCCTGATGGAGCTGTGTTCCCTATCTGTCCTACAAATGTCAAACATGAATACCTGACTGGAAATAGGCCTATACATCAAGTCCCATTACAGTTATCGAATGTTTCCTAGCAATAACTCTAATCAGCATCAGTAGCAGTTACTGAGAAATTAGTCCCTTGGAGAATAGACTTAAGTTTATAACAAATTAACTTACAGCTCTTTGTCATTATCAATAGGTACACAATGACAGTTCATGACAGTATTCCAGACTTGTAAATAATATGAGATGTAGCTTCACTAACATGACCTAGGTAACATCACAGAGTTACAAGCCATAATGTATGGTGTGGTTGATTTGATTTTATATTGCTTAAAAGAGACATATACTAAATGTTTTCTAATTGGAAGCTTTCTCTCAAACTTTGCATGATTGCACTTGGGAATGTTATGCCAGTTTCCTATTTTTACTCTGGAATTGTTACTAGGATGGCAGGTTGACCTCTGAAATGTTCTCCTGCATTATATCTAATGCAAAAGTACATAATCATGTTGATCGGGTTTGATTTTCCTGTGCTGCCTGAGATAATTTCATCCCATCAGATTTTTGGTAAATTTCGAGGCTTAAACAGGATCATCAAACTAGACCAGTAATTAACTACCGTATTTTTCGCCTTATAAGACGCACTGGCACATAAGACGCACCCAGTTTTTAGGGCAGAAAATCCAGAAAAAAAAGATTTGATAAGTTTTCACATCAATTGGAATAATGCAATGAATTTTAATGGATGCAATATTCAATTCAGCCACAGGTGTCACTAGCAGCAGTACATTGTCAGCTGAACACGTCACACTACACTGATCTGTTCAGTGTTCAGCCCAGCCGCAGACAGCCTAGCAGTTCAGCACCCCCTGCACCCCTACCAGGGAGGGGTCTCCGACCGGCCCCAAAGCGCCAGTTTCCCGGGTGCCATCGGGACGACCGGCACCCCCCTCCCCCGGCCGAGCCATCCACAGCCGAACCGAACACAGCCCACAGCTCTCCTCTGTGTTCTCCTTGGTGGGGATGCAGGGGATGCGGCATTTCGATGGAAGAGCCAATGTGCGACCACCGGCGGCCGAGTGGCCGTGGGGGTCGCGCAATTGGCGTATAAGACGCAGGCACTTTTTTGCCCCCAATTTGGGAGGTGAAAAAGTGTGTCTTATATGCCAAAAATACGGTAGTTGATCACATTGATTATGTGTGTGTCCATGAATTCTCTTGCAGGAGAACTTTTCCTGGAAGAAAGATTTTTCATGATGATTTCTCCCTGACTGTATTTGCATTTCTGTTGAAGCTTACTGGCCAGTTCAAAACAAAACACTATCTTTGTTAGGCTTTGACTCCATGGATCCAATGGATCCAATGAATGCAACCCGTGTGTAAAGGGATGCGTTAGTGGTGCATCAGGGATCCATTAAGGGATGCATTTGTGACGCATCCATTTTTATTTTATTTTTTTACCATGATGGATTGATCAACACATAGAACAACACTTTTTTGTGTTTTAACTGACTCAATAGATTATCTATGGGTACATCAACACACCTATACTTGCGCTGGCTTATATTGCATCAATGTCAACGCATTGCTCTGCATTGATTTTAACGCAACTCAAGCTGATGGATCACAACAACGGTGTTTAACCTCCCTAGCGCAATCTGAGGCACAGATTTCTGAACCAAAAGCGTAGAATAGACTTTAATGGAAAAAAAGTTTTTTACATTGTAGGCCTGTAACTTCCCAAAGTATGTCCATACAGGAGTCTGGTAGACATCCTGAATATAATAGCATGTTCAGATGCTTTGTGAATAACTTGCAATATCAGATAATGAAGATTTCAATAATTCACTTTATCAGGTAAATTAGCACTGCAACAACTATATGGAGCTGCAGATGTGCAAGATTACATAGGGGAGCATGGGAAGGGGGCCTCAGAGACACACAGAGCAGTGAGTTTGCTCTCCTGTGTCTCCGATCTCCGCCTGCGAACCCAGCTCGTCCACTGATGTTCTGACAGGTCAGAGCTGGACAAGCTGGGACCGTCAGGAACGGCAGGGGGGGTTAAACCCTGCATGTGACACGTAAATCAAATGCAGGGTTTTAACGCATAATATAGTCAAGGCCTTGTGTTTCTACGGCGTTAATGGATGCATATCTGCCTTAACACAAGGTTTGCATTAAGGATTCGTTATGGACGAATCCATTTTTTGTGTTTGTTTTCCGCTTGACCGATGCCTCAAAACCATTCAATGCATTCTCTATGGGTACGTTTACGCAACCCAACGCAGGCAATCAACGCATGTGTGTACTAGTTCATTGATTTACTTTGAATGTGTCAACAGATGTTTACTCATCCAATGTAAATCAGTTGACATTGTGGAAACATAGCCTCACACTTACATGTTTTAATGCGCTGGACAACCTGTGTTTTCACATGCAACCAAAAGCATTAGGTAAAATTCACAAAAAAAGTTAAAAGAAAAACATACACAAAAAGTAAAAAATGCATTCAAGCCATGAACATGGATATCAACAGATATATTTGCAGATATACAATTGTTAAGAAAAAATTATTATGAATTATTATGATGCACTGTTTTTAGGGCAACTGTTCTTCAATTAAGGCTTACAATTACTATCATTACAGGTTTAATTTAACTAATCTATAGTAAAATATATTTGAATTTGACTTAGGTTTAAATTTCCCACCTATAACACATCCTGTCCCTGCTGAGATTACTTCTGCAGCTGAATCCAATGTAGAATGTATTCAGTTTCTAAGCCCTGAACACTGTTAATTCTACACAATGACATTTACCTTTTCACTGAAAATTTTAATGGCTGTTATATCCTCTGCGACTTGCTAACAAGCAGCTTACCATTTATTCCTGTACACTGCTTACTTGAAAATAAGTTAACTTTTTTGTCCCTGAACTACAGTAAAATTGTAAATGAGTCATTTGGAAAATTTGGTGCCTCCTTCCTATTATACTGTTTGAACATTCATTTATTTTCAGCGTTCTCATTAGTGAACCTAATTTTTTATTCTGATATTTTAACTTATTTCATATTTTACTGATGACTTTTTGCAGGATAATATTAATGACAATTATATTTTGCAATCAATTACATTATGGTACATTTATGTAAACATCGTTTTTTTTCCATGTAATTGTATTCTGGGAGCTGGTCTTAGTCATTTACATTGGGAAACAAAATGCTTCTAACAGTATTGAATACAATACAAAAAAGGGATGCCCTAAGCAAAGGGCAAAAAGTTGCTAAATTCATCCATCAATTTGTTTCTTATGGTGAATAATTATCTGTGTTGGGTATGAGAACCTAAAATCTCAGTAGACAGTGTACATCGGGCAAAAAAACTTATAAAATCTTATATAAAGAGGAATGTAACACATTTGGTACTCCTAAAATGCTTTCCTTAATTTGTATTAGGCAGTACAGTGCAAAACATAAACATACCATCCTCTTGATTACACGCTGGGAGTCATCAGAACCCTCCACCATAGAGCAGAGAATAACCCCACCAGCTCAGAGGCTAAGACAAAGGAGCTTAAACATCTCAAAGGAGCCCTTGAAACTTGCGGTTATCCAAACTGGGCATTTGTCAAAACCGGGAGTAGGAAAAGGAGTAATACCAAGACCTCAGAAGAAGGGGAAAGGCCTGATATGAGAAGGAACATAGTACTCCCAAATGTGACCGCTACATCAGAAAAACTAAGAGGGATCTTTAACAAACACCACATCCCTGTCTGCTTCAAACCTGGCAACACAGGTTACCAGGTTCGGCGGCATACAGTGAAACAGACAGGATGAGGTTCATGACGATTTAATGTGAGACTTACAAGATGCCAGGTACTAGTTCAGCTTCAAGATGCAGCTGCAGATTCAGATTCAGAAAAGGAACAAAATGAGGAACAGTTATAGATCCAAGAACATTAATTCAGGAACAATGTCATGCTTAATGTCACAAAATCCTAACTAGTTCCCTTAAAAGTTTTAATTAATAGGTGAAATGATCAGTTTTAAGAATAAATATGGTAAAATCAAGTGTCTGGGTTTTTAACCTCTTGGGTTCTATGCCTGAACTCAGCGATCAAACTGCGCCTGTGCCGGGATCGGGCACAAACAACGCCTCTCTGTGTGCCTGCGGCGCCATAGACCTCCATGTTAATGTTGGAATGGGGCTCTCCTCCTCACACACTGCCGGCATCTATTTGACACTGGCGGTGTGTAGAGGGCTGGGCCGAGAGCCGGCAATCACAGCAGAGTACAGTGTTTGCGGGAGAAAGGGCTTTTCGTGCCATAAAAAATGGTGCGAAAAGCCCGTAACGCCCAGAGGATTAAGAAAGGAAGGTTGAAATAGTGAAACCAAGCAGAATAAAAAAATTTATTCTACTGCAAAGTCAACTTTTGTACCTGCATTTTATCAAGCAGAATGGTCATTTGGATAATAGATTGTGACAGTGGGACTTCTCTTATTAACTGTTTCTGGGAAAATGGGGGCTTTTGTGTTAATAATACTCTTAATATGAGTTTTCCTGTATAAAGCTGTTGAAAAAAGTTGAATTGAAAATCAACTTTTCTACCTGAATTTAACCTGCATTTAAGCAGAATAATCTACACACATCCTTAGTTGGAATTTTAAAAAGCTCCATTCTTAATTTTCATAATGTAGGGCTTTCTAGTTTAGTTTAGCTCGTCCTCAATGGCATCATACATATTAATTACTTAATTTTTTTCTATCTGCTAGACAAAAACAAAACTATGCGTGTGCAGTCCCAAAAATACAGATTTCTGTAATTAACAGCAGTAATTGACCAATGCTGTGTATTGGCCAAATGATGGGTTTATAATTTGAGGGTTTTGTAAAAAATGACAGTAAATTCATTGTGTTACTGGGGCTGGTCATCATTGATTCCATAATCCTGTATTTTTACTACTGGTTTCAACAATTCTGACAACTAGGGGAAAAACAAGTGTTTTTCACGGAGGCACATTCCCATTTGTCTCTTTTATTACACTTCATGGTTTGCATTATGTTACAATGGTAAAAGAAGGAGATTATCCAGATTTGAAATCATCCAGGGTTAGATGATGTTTCTGGAATGGTGTTGAGAGATTAAATGATTTAGTGATTCAAGCCTTCAGCAAGTGAAACATAATTAGCAATGTGCTGCTGGCCCTCTCACTCTGATGGGACTGTCACCAGCTGTAGAAACAGATCCCATGTACATTAAATGATGGCAATAAACATGAGGAAAGTATAAAAAAGTATGAACATTATAAATGGCTTACAATCTGTTTTGATTATCTTGTGAATGTTACAGAAAATCACACAGGAGAGAAGTACAATACAGACAACTGAGTATGAATACAATCAGAAGATAAAGTCTCCCTTGTGACAACATAGATAAGGTTTCTTTTGATTCACTGCTTGTGTACCCCATCCTACTTGTAAAACACATTAACGCTAGTCCATGGAACACATATATATGGTGTTGTTACATTGTCTCTGAACGGCAATTAGCACATTAATCTCCATCACACTCAGATGTATTATGATAATTAAAATGTACTATATATTAAACCAATATAAGAAGGTAATTCAGATTTACAGAGATCGGTCATGTTACAGTTGCAATGTAATTAGCACAATTTATATTTATCACAATATTGATTTTAGATTAGAGCTTTCTCATGCATTACTCTCCATAGTGTTTGTAAGATTAAATGTGCATTGGCTGTATCGGAATGGAAAAGAAAAAACGATGTTCTTACTACACAGCTCTAGGTGGGAATCATCTAAAAAGAACTACTTGGACTTAAAGTCAATATAAGGGTTATTAACATCAAAAAATAAAAATGATTCCCTGGGAAGCTGTATTAAGAGCTGTAAAGTTAGAGTTTTACAGTACCTAAACTTGATAAAACTAAAGAAGTAAGAGAAGGGCTTTAACGATTCTGTGCTCTAAAAAACATAGGGAAGCAAAAAAATAATGTCGTTAGAGTTACAGTAGCTGCACAATATATTTTCTAGAACTGTTATCTCACAGAAAGTAGCAGCTATTAAGCAGAAAATATGAACCATGAGCTAAACCTATGAATCATTGGGACCTGGGTAGTGAAAGACGACTAAAGGACTAAAAACACCAGGATGGAGACTTAAAAAAATAATGTGTTTATACTTGTAAACACTGAAAGTCACATATCCCTTATTTCATATATCAAGTAGCAAAAATGTATTTTACTTTCCTAGCTTTATTTCATACTTATTACTTTAATCAAAAAGCTGCTGGAAGGAATACAGCATTATGGGTTTAAAATTAGTTTTATTTTGTTTATACATTTTTGCTCATTTGTTCCTAATTATTTTTTTATTTTCTTTTATAGAATTTGTTTTGTTCATGAAATTTTTCTGGACAAATTTCATGAACTATTCTGAACTATTATTAGGATGTAAATAAACTCTAAAAGGTATTGAATATTATTGAGTGTGGAAGAGTTCAAAAGTATCTGAAAGTTCGGGGGGCGTGGCCTGGACATGGCCGGATAGAGCTGCTTCTGCAGAGTGCTCCCGCCGCCCGTAACCTACTCTACCTCCGTTACCCGGACTCGCCACCGGCGCACAGTTATGTCCGCCAGGAACGCCAAGCAGAAGGGCAAGAAAACGGCGATCAAAATCACGCCGATCCGCCCGCTTTTTGGATCCCAGAGCTCTGCCACGCCGGGCCCGACTTCGCCCAAGATGGCCGCCAGCCAGAAGCCCGCGCGATCGGCTGCGGTATCACCGCCTTCTTCTCCGCGCCTCCGGCAGCCGGGTGAGTTGCCACCCTCTCAGACCTCGCTGCCCGGCTCACCTTCCACCCCGGTGCCCAGCACAGCGGAGGAGCTGCTGCCGTTCTCCCAAGAGGATCCCCCGGCCGTGGAGGCGCTCAATCTGCCTGAGGCCCTGCAGACTATTCTGAACAACATGTCCACTAAAGCGGACCTGGAGGTGCTGTTGCACCGGAAGCAGGACCTCCTCCCCTTACAACAGGCGGTCACCCAGTTGGAGGAAAGGTTGACCAGTGTAGAGGACTCTCAAGCGGACAACGGGGCTCAGCTCACCCACCTCGCTGAGATAGTGGCGCGACATGACCAACAGCTGGCAGAGGGGCAACTCCGGTCCGACGACCTGGAGGACAGAAACCGCCGGAACACGAGACGCATCAAGGGTCTGCCTGAGGCTACGCAAGCCGCACAGCTGAAGGATACAGTATCGGCCCTGTTTAGCCGGCTCCTGGGGGATGTGCAGCCGGACGCCATAGAACTGGACAGGGTCCATCGCGTGGCTGGGGGTCGCCAGGATGTGAATGCCGGCCCCCGGGACGTGCTTTGCTGGGTGCACTTCTTTACCATCAAGGAGCGCATCCTCCGGCAGGCATGGGCCCAGCGCCCGGTGGAGTTCGATGGGGCACGCCTCCAATTGATACCTGATCTCTCGAGGAATACCCTGCGCCGCCGGGCGATGCTTGAGCCTTTGTTGGCTAAATTGATCGAGGCCGGGGTCCAATATCGATGGGGGTACCCGCTTCACCTGCAGGTCCGTCTCAACACAGGTGACTTCCTGGTTCGTTCCATCCACGATGTTCCTCCTCTGCTGGATCGCCTTCGCCTCCCGCCGGTTCATTTGGATGACTGGCTGATGTTCTTACTGGAGCAGCAAGCTCCCCCACGACAGTCTTCTCAATCTTTCCGCCATTCTTTGCCCCAGAGGGAACCTCGACGCCATCCGCGTCCTGTGGCTGATCACCCGTCACGCCCAGAGATGTGAGCTCGCCTCCCTTCTGAGACCTGGATGGAGCTCCCTGGACTGGCCGTTCCCTGGACCCAGATAAGTACTGTGCCCTTTACTGAACTTTCCCCCACTTGCCCACCTCCTGGGGGGTGACACCAATACCCGTTGACTGTGTTTGGCCCCTGCTCCCGTCAGTATGCCTGCCCTTTTTCCTGGTGGTGGGTCAGGCTCTCCCCCTGCTCCCCGTTCCTATGCCCCCCCTGGAGGGTTGCTGGCTGCCCTACTCTGCCCTTGCCCTTGTTCTTTCCCGGCCCACTCCCCCCTGGAATACCTGGGACTCCTGGTCTCCTTGGCCAGCTTGTTGCCTGGACTTTACTGAGGGGGGTGGATGGGTGGGAACCTCAACGCATTTGGGGGGGAGGTTGTGGTTGCCTGACTCTGGGTGCAGACCCTTCGGCTGTATGTCGTCCCCAGAAGGGTCTTGGGGCGCTGCTTATGCTTCTGCTTCTGTTTCTGCTCATGGTTTCTAAGTTCATTCAGGTTTTTTCACTTTTGGTTTCGTGCGGTGGGAGTGGGCGGCTGCACCACACCTGGTTCAGTCACTCACCCCCACATAGGCCTTTTCCTGGTTGGGACTTTTGTCTCAAGTTCCAGGGATTGTGACCAATTGGTCCCTAGTAGCCTTTGATTGTTGTTGTTGGTGTGAGTATTTTGTTTTATCTGTTTCTCTGTAGTTTGGTTGATTGGTGTTTTGTTTGTGTGTCCCCGTCGGTCGGTGTGCGTCTTCCTTGTGTGTCCCTTTCCTCTTGTGGTTGTTCCTTGTCACCGTCATCCCTAGAAACACAGGGCAGGGAGACAGTGAACCCACATTAAACAAATTAACGGCAAGATACCACCAGCTAAACAAGCCCATTCCAGAGGCTACACAAACTCAAACATACAACCAGGACATACAACAAAACGAAAAAAAAAAAGGGGGGGGGGACAAAGGGAAGGGGGAAATATATCCTAGGGAAAATCCAGTCTATATCCTACCAAGGAAACCTCATAGGAGGGCCAGGGAACGGTCCGTCGTGCGGGAATACTGCACGGACCCTATTGTCGATTAATTTTTTTAAAGCTCAACACCGGTAGCCATCTCCGGCCACAATCGCCCCATGTGCTCAATACGAGGTCTAGTTCCGAAAGAACTCTTGAATAACGTCGGGGGGGAGGGGCAGTCAGATCCAGTTGGCTCGGGGTGGTTTCGGGTGGTTTGACAGTACGCGCAGCCAACAGGAAAAAAGCGAAGGGGTCACGCTTTGATAGATTTAAGGAGCCCGGGAGCATCGATGAGCAGCGCATGGCTGGGGACCCAACCACCGAGAGGGAGGATAGTATTGTAATCCTGAAAACAGTATTCCCAAAAAGCCTGAAAGGGCAGAACACGCCCACCAAAGGTGGGGCCATAGTACCCCCGGCTGGACCGCATCTCCAGCACAGGTCGTGGCCGGGCATCTGTAACCACCGTGTCAATATTTTAAAGCTAGTCTCCTGAGCTATGCTGGTGGAGGAGGACTTATGGAAAGTGTTAAGACTTCGCCCATTCCACAGGGGAAAAGGGAAGAGGGACGCTCACGCTCCCAACTTGGCTACGACGTAGCCAGGGCTCTCCCTCTCGGGGGTTTGTCCCCGTGAGCAATGCAGTATTAGCGGAAACATTGTGCACAGGCCTCTCAGCCCCCCGTCAGGACATATTCAAAACGGAGTAGAAGTATAGTAAAGTCACGGGACAGGGCAGAGAGATCGGGGAACGAGCGGAGAGGGAAGAATGGTAAGAAAAAGTTGGGGTGATGGGAGCACAAAAGCGCCGGAGAGGAGGAAGCCACCTCAGGTTGCAACGTGGACCGGGAGGGAGGGTCCCCCTGAGCCAGAATACGATGCACGTGTAGGTTCGATCTCTCTCGTCCAAACCAAGATAAGGCACGGACGGTTGTAGGGTTGAGGGGAAGGACGGGTTAGAGAAGGACCGGAGTCATGGGGGTTAAGGGGGCTAGAAAGGGGGAATGGGCCAAGCAGCAACGCGTCCCACTTGGTAAACAGTTCTCGTATGTCAGGGAGGGATTCGGTCTAATGAGCGGAAGCGGGTCTGATTCCAACATGAAGGGCACAGATTCTGATCGAGATCAGGTCGAGCTCAAGGGCGAGTTCCGTCATGCAGTTCACAGCACGTTATGGGAAACCATCACCGGCGAGTGAGGATTGCGCGGGCGAGTGGTTAGGAACCCGAGTCCGGTGAGGACCAGCCCCACCCCTGACCTTAATGACATTGTCCCGGGCTTCACGCCCGGGGACAAAACCTGTTTGTCAAATGGAAAAGGGAAAGGTAGGGGGTGGGTGCTTGCAATCTATTGGCCCAAATTTAGAGAAGGTTTAATATCCAGTTGGATAAGGGAGATGGGGTGTAGTTGGAACATTAAAGAGGGGTCCGTATTGGGTTTCGGAATCAGGATATGTTGGTTGCCTCAAAGACTTGGGTAGGAAAAGGGGTTGGGGGGTTCTCCACGAGATAGAAATAAATAACCTTCACTAGGAAGGGGGACTAATGGGCCATTAAAATGTTTTATAGAATTTAGGGTGTTGAACCGTCCGGGCCCGGGCTCTTCCCAGCAGGGTACCGGTTTTTGACAACCGCCTCGACCTTAAACGGGTCCTCCAAAAGACGGGAGAATCCCATCGTCAAGGTGGGCAAAGCCATGCTAGAGATATAGCAAGCAACGAGAGGGGGAAGCGGAAATAGAGATCAAAAGAATAGCGGAAGTAACGCATCCGCGATGTCGGGGGAGGGAGAATGAGACAATGGCCACCATCAGGAGCGTTTATGATCATTTTAAGCAGCTTTCAAAAGACTTGCAGTGATTTTGATAGTGAGAATGTTTGACATAGGTAAAGGAGAAAATGTTCACCGGTTGTCCAGTCGCAGGAACATTGCAGTTACGGTTCACCTGGCTGGTCCCGCGGACGATGCCGGACTGTTCGTTAAAACTCCCAAATAGTCGTGGGGCCCGTGGGTGGATATAGACTCAGATGGGAGGCGCTGGGG
>CM070034.1:48866998-48881400 GCA_036250615.1 Ptychadena robeensis | reverse complement strand
GGGATGCGGTGGTTCTGCTAGGTATGAGGTTGGGGGCGGTATTTACGGGACCCCCTAGTGTTTTTTTTTCTATTATTGCTGCCTGGGTGACACGCCCAGGGTGGGTGTTGCCCGGGAGGGCTCCTCCTGGATACTAGTTCGTGGAGGGGGGAGCGTGAAGCTGTTCCCGAGCCTGCGTGCCGGATATTTGCCTATATTGTGGGCTTGCACTAATGTTTATGTGTACCTATGTTTTTGGTTTTGTTGTTCTCTCAATAAAAAACCTTTATTTCAAAAAGTATCTGAAAGTTCGAGTAGTTTGACTTTGTGAATTAATTGCAAAGCCCCTCATTATGGTACAAACACAAAACTTGCTGGAGATGTAGAGAACGGTTAAGGGTATACTACAAAAAAGAAAACAGTTTTTGCATAAATTTAATTTAAAATGAAGTAGACATTTCTTAATTTATGAGAAAAATATTTTTTTTAAGTATTCCCACAATTTCTTTACAGCTCAAGCAATTTAGGTGAGAATACTATGTACATGGGTCTTGCAATCAACTCACAAAGTCAGCTAGTCACAAAAATGAATAAAGTCTAGTCTCTAAGGCAGGAAGTGATGATATTCTAAGTGGGACAGCAAAAATAACCCTAAAAAGGCTTCTTATCTGTCCATCTACAATGGCACCAAATGAAATAACTTGGAAGCAATACATGTTATTCCCATCGGAATTCTGTCCCAATATATGGAAATCCCAAAATTGTTTTATCTAATCTCTTTCCTGATTATCACAATGTTATTTAATTTCCTACCCATCAACCTGAGATTTCCTCCCACACATTCCCAAATAATTTTACTTGGTTGGTGCCTATAACTACTTTTGAAAATAGGTATAGGTTGTTACTAGCTGTGGCTAGTAACAACCTCTCGTCTCTCGTCTCACTTTTTACCCGAGAAGCTTCAAACAAGCATAGTAAACATATCCCATTATTTATAGCCATATAAGTAAATCAACCAGCAAATGACAATCATATGGGACAGGTGTTAATTGAAGAAAGGGTCTAGTTTCCGAGCAGGCCATTAACAAACTACTACTAGTTACTTTGACCTGGATGAACGAAAACCTTCACAGATGGTATGAAGTATAATTCCTTGTCACAAAAGATATGGGCAACAACTAATTTAGGATCTAGAAGCTTGATTTGTTTAATATAATTTTTTTCTATAGACACAGTCTGTTTCTTATAAATAGACAATCATTTTTTATTTAGCACATCCACAATGACTGTTAAAGATAATAGTGAAAGCAGTTGTACAAGCTTAATTTCTAGATATTATTATATTCAGTGCAATTTTGTATTAATAGCACATGATACAACATAAAGGCCAATGAAAAGGGACAGTTTTTGTAATAATCAATTAAAACCAGATCACTGTATTCATTTAAAAAACCAATTCAAGACTAACCAAAATCAATGAGAACAATCATGACATAGTGCTTACTAGGCTTTGTATCAATTTTCTCATCTTTTGAACCTTGATCTGGCTCAGGAAATAGATTAATTCAACCCTCTTGAGATTATTCTATTCAGGCTATGCTATACATCTTTTATTAAGAAATGCGCTAAGGCTGCAAAAGTGCAGTTTATGCTAAACACAAAGAATTGAAATAGATTACTTTCCATCCATGAATATTAATATCAAGCCCCATACAATTTAGAATCATAACAAACTAAAAAGTTATATTATTGGAAGGCTTCTTGTTGATTTAAATGGCCTTTTCTTAACCCCTTCTTTGAACCCACATTTTAAAAAAAAAGTTATGTGGCACTGATATTGTAATATGTGCAGAGCCTCAGAGTTGGGGTCGGGAACTTTCATTTGCTCCCTTCTCACAAAGGATCATCCTGTAGTTACCTCTCTGGAACTTTCCTCCATTTGTTTTACAGACTATGTGCACTCCTTACCTCCCTTAGCTAACTGGCAATTGCACCCATCTTCCAGCAGCTTTCCTCCATAACAGTCTCAGTGAAGCATTCCCTTTACTACATTGCCTATAGCCACCCCACATCTTTGCAGATGAGACCCTGTAGTAGCTGGGGCTTTATTCAAAAGATTGATATTGGCAGAAGTAGGGTAGATGCTTGAGGGTAGTCTCTAAGTCTGTGCCCAGTACAAGTGGCAAGTTGCCCACACTCTTCTATAGGTCTCATTAGTAGGTGACAGTCCCAGGGCCCATCGATTACCCTCCACCCTAGCTCAGGTGAAGAGGGTCTCTCTCACTTACATGCTGCTCTGGTTCTCCAGTCCTGCAGACAGCCTGTCTGGACAAGATCTGACACAGTGCTCCTGCTTTCTTGACAGATCCATGATGATGACCATTGGGAAATTTCACCTCTCTCGCCACCAGTACCACCCCGCTACAAGACGAGAGACACAACATGAACCTACCCTCACCACTGGCCCTATCTGAGAATTATAGACATAAATAATCTTCAATATGCTGTTCACTTGTATTACGCTCTCACCCATTTTCTGTTGCTATTGGATGTTGGGTCTGCATCCATATCACTAATGTGAATTCATTTCTTCCAAGTTTGGTAGCTGATGATCTGGGGTCCCTACAAAGCCTGCTCTTTAGTTCCTAATAGCATAAATGATGGTCCATATTTTCTTAAGACACATTTAATAGCAAGATCTGATAATGCTTTGGTTAAAGTATAACTAAAGCCATATATACACGTTTGATGTATGGGGTTGGTATTTACCAGCTATGAGAGAGATTTCCATTCACTTCCTACCCTGAAGACTAAACTGGAATTGATAGGATGTCTTTCCATGTTATATAGCTGCAAGGGAAAGGACTCATGCTCTTTTAAGATTTCCCCTTCTTTTCCTGCTCTGATGACATTAAAACCTAGCATGTGTATTATTTTTGTGCTCTTATGTTTATACTATTGGTTTACAGAACAATAAGATAAACTTTATTTTTCTAAAGACAACAGCAACAAAGGTCTAACAATGGTTTTATCTACTATTTACATGAGTAACTGGGCTTATTCCGTACATATAGCCCAACCAAAGGTTCTAGTTCCTTCCAACCAGAGGTTTCCATCTTCCTTAAGAGTCCACTGTGAATATTTGATCATTTGTTTCATTTTATTTTAGAATTTGCCTAAATGTCTTTAGGCCAGTCACATGACATGCAATGCCCTCTTCAGATTTTCTCTTAGCTATGATTGGTCTATGATTATGCAGAAAAGAGTACTGGCATCAGCACCACAGTGTAAGTGCAAAAAATGATGGTGATTTCCCCAAGATTTCCCCAAGGTATAGGCTGTGTACAAATTTTTCTTTTCTTTTACTTTCAGCATGTATATTTTACATTTTGTTAGATTGATGTTAATTTATATATAACCTGAAAGCATATATGATCAAGTAGGTTTGCATTCATACAGCAGGTGATTGAGCATAAAACAGGAGTAAGTAGTCTAAATGTAACTTCTTCTATTGTAATTTTCTCCCTATACATCTTCAGTTTGAATTATTTTAGCAATTAGTGTGGGCATTGAATGTCCATGATATTTGTAATTGTTAGCTTCACAAATCCCAATAGAACCATTGGTTGCCAAAAAGAGATTATCTGCAGATCGTAAAATTACGAGAGACTGGCCAAAGACATGATCATTAGTAAATGTGAATGCTACTAATGAGATTGCCCACTTTCTCTTCTATCTAAATCAGTCACATTGAATTCAGAGCTAAATGTAGTGGTATAATTAACAATTACACCGTAACTAAGTGTCTGTTTTTTATCATTGGGGAAGGAGTTGTCCACATATGTGGTGTGTATTCTGGTGAAAACGAATGCGCTGAGCATGCAATGATGAAGATTAAAGCTTCCTATATACGCATAGATCCCGGCACTAGAGTTGAGCTCAAATATTCGAATGGCAAATATTTTTTGTGAACATCGGCAATTTGAGAATTCACAAATATCTCGACTGTGGCGGCAGATATTCGCAATTTAGAATGTTTGGCTTTACAAAAAAAAAAAGAACATGATCCTGTGCATATGGGCATGCATCGCTATAATAATAATTGCAACACAATAGTTAAAATAGTTAACATTGCAAGTTATTTTAAAGGTTATCGCAATGCAACTAATATTATCACAATGCATGGCAATACGAGCGAGATCATGTTTTTTTTAAAGTTGAGTATTCTAAATGGTGAATACCTGACACCATATTTTAGATATTTGCAAATTCTCAAATTGGCGTATTTATGAATATAGAATTGAATATTAGTAGTATTATTAAATTTGAATATTGCCTATGCAGCTCTTCACTACCCGTCATGATCCTCAAACCGCCAATTGCAACATGATGAAGAATCATTCAGAGAATCGGAGTGCACCATTTGTGTGCACTATTCGCCGGCCAATACTTAGTAAGTTATGCGATCGACCAGAGAAATGAATGTCTGTTCTCTGGCCGATGGCAATTTTGGGTGTCATGGATTAGTCGCTTCAGGTGAGCAGCATCCTTAAATCTTTTCCCTTTTGAGAATTAGAGAACGGTGAGACTTGTTGAGAATATTCTTTTTTTTTATTTATAATCCCTAGGTTATTATGTACGTTGTACATGCAAACTTTGGTATAGACAATTTACAGTTAAAAATTGAGTTTCATAAACTGGAATAAGGATTAGCAAGCCAATTTAAATATGCATTAGTTTTAAAAGTGAGTAGTGTAGCAAGTCAATATAAGCAACTGCAATATCACTAATGATTTATTAGTTAATATAGGCTGCAGTTGTTTTAAATAATTTAGAGGACTCTATTGTAGCTTAGCCTAACTATGACAAACATTATATTTTTGTTCTTTCAAATGTTGAAGTTTTGTAATAAAATATGCAGCACATTTCATAACGTGTTGACAGGGTGTGTTAATTTGTCTCATGTTTCTAGAGCTTTTAATAGACAACCATTTGTTATTTATCAGGCAGTGACAGTTTTTGGTTCCTTTAGAAATAACACGCTGTCACATCACACATATACTAGCTTTATGGAATGCCATTTATGGCTTTGTATACTGCTGTGTAAGGAACTATATAACATGACCACAAAGTTGTCAAGGCAGAGCTTATGTCCATGTTATTGCATAGCCATTTAAACATCCACATAAAGACATAACCTATCCCCCTAAAATATATATTTCAGTAGTAGAAATTTACATTAACCTCCCTGGTGGTAATCCTGCTAGGGGTAGATTTCCATTACCAAGTCATACTCGGGATTGCTTACCTGTGAATGATTGGTAATGTCCATCAATGTCTGTCTGGCAACAACTTTTTGGATCCATTCCCACGGCATCACCACTCATTTGGTGAGCTTTCTACAGCATTTGCATGTATTGCTATATTGTCATAGTTCTCCCATTGTCAATGATGATGCATGGGATTTGTAATCTGTTTAAAATGCTCTTACCATTTAAATAAAAAAAGATTCCAGGTAGATTCCAGATAGGTTGATCAGATCAAATACAAATCAAGTCAGATAGGGTAGATACCCATATCACTTTGGCTCCAGGATAATATTGATCAGATTATTCTCCCATAACCTTCTGCTGTTCTTAATATTCACCCTCCCTCTATCATGCCTGACTCCCCTAGAAATCCTTGACCTGGGCACCAAACAGGTTACAAAGTTAGAGACTTTAGTGGTTTCCTCACAAACAGTAAGAAAAAAGATATATATATATATATATATATATATATATATATATATATATATATATATATATATCTCCATTATTACTTATATATCCCTTTTTCCTTACTGTAAAGGAAACCACAAAAGTCTCTAACTTTGTAACTGAAAGATAAACCATACAGGAAAGTTCATTCAACTTTGTTCTGCACTTTTATTTGGCAAGGCAGCGATCTCAGTTTCAGTGCATGAGGGCTTTGTAAAGGAAGTCTACAACAGCAAACCTAACAAAATATCGGTCCATGTAAGCAAATAGGTGACTGAAGTTAACTCCTGTCTAACAGGATATGCCCCCAATTGGTTCCCCAAAAAAGAGACCAAGATTTAGTGTTTTGTCAGCATTTAGCCTTTTCACACAGTAAGAACAGCAGAGAAAACAAGAGAGAGAAAGCCCCAGGCATCGGTCAGCTCATATACATGTAATCGGCTGAATTTAAACACTATTAGATAAGATGTAGACCAAGGAATAGAGGCTTTATCCCAGCCATTGCCATACTAAAGGTCCAGCATCCAAATTAGAACTTCTTGATATTTTTTTAAAAAACAAGTAAAAAACAAAACAAAACCCTGATCATATATAGGTGAAAACCCCTACAGAAAGCCTCAAAGTAGAGAGTTGTGATAACTACATCTCTACAGGGAAAGGTTCATAGGTCAAAGAAGAAATAGAAATGCCTCTGAGGCAGCTGTCAAGATAACTAAAAGAAAATAGTTGAGTAGTAAATATGGCACCGCAGCGAGTGTAACAGTTCAGGTAAAAGACTACAGAAAGACAGCCATAACCATAATGATGTGCTATAATAATGTCCACACATACAACAAATGTCAATAATTAACAGGAGGTTTGTGCTGCCTTTAAAAACTATAACAATGAACTGGATTCCACTTGTGTGATTTGAGTTAACAATAACAAGGGTGAACGGTCAGTAAATCAGTTATAAGAGAAAAGTATTTCAGTGTGCATCAGTTCAGGGTTTTCCATAATGGCCCACAATTTAGTTATACGAGCAAATATATTATCTATCTCTAGTTAAATATCAACTATTTCCCCAACTGCATAATCTGATGAATTTAGATTGCCTTGTTCTCTACTATATGTTATCCTACACGGGGTGCTCCGGATCATTTAAGACCTTAGCAATGTCCTTACAGTAGGATATGCATAACAATAATAATTAAAAAAAGAGAAAGCATCTACTTGAAACTATCCTCCCTTTAGTGCATACATATTAAATACCCAGCAATGCAAAAGTAATCTCAGATATAAACACGGGATTCAACTAACAGAAAATGGCAGATGTTCAATCAATTAAAAACTAGTTCGTGCACAATGGGATATTGTATGTGAAGTTATAATAGCTACAGAGAAGTGCAGAAGATCTTTTCCTGTGCCTGATCGTCTGCAGAGATAATACAACTTCAAATACACAGTGCTTTTGTTTGAAGATGCCCATTTGTTAGTGTAGATGCCAGTTCAGAACATACAGTTACACAAACCTTTCACAATACCCATAAGAAGAACATTTAACCTTTAGACATTTAATACAACTGATTTTGTCTAAATGTTTAAGTCCTTCTCATGGTTTCATCTTTTCCCTGAAATAGACAAGGAATAAAAGTCTACCTCTAATATACACTATTTAAATGTACATTACATATTCAATTACATTATATAAATTATATGGCCAGTCTTCAAAAGACTGATATTTCAGCTCTGAGTACATACTTAAGTGTTCTAGAATATTTTCTAATGATCTCTGCCCTTGAGGTCTGCAAATAAACTGCTAACATCTCTATGCTGAAAAAAACAAGTATCCATGAAAAATAATGATCAGCAAAAAACTTTACATTCTGTAACCCCAAAATATTAGTTATAAAGCTGATACTTACACATTTAAAGCAAAACAGACATTCATTTGCACCACACAGCACACAGTCCCAACAGTCCTAACTAGATTACCCTTGCAGGGGTTTATAGCAACAAACTCAATGAATAATGCCAAGCCTGTCTTGCATACATTCAACAAAGGGCTTCCCTCTTCCCTTAGGGCTTGTTTCCACTAGCGCGGCCGAGCGGATGCCTGCCGAGGCCCGCGGTTGCACGTGGTTTGGCATGCGGTTTTGCACGGTTTTGCACGGTTTTTGCTAAGTGGTTTCGCACGGTTTTTGCAAAGCAGTTTTTTTTTCTAATCTTCCTGCTGAATTGCATTATGGGAATTTTCACTTCATGCTGTATTCTTGGAAAATAGCAAGATGGATGCCTCTGACTCTTCTTCAGATGATGAAGTCTTGATGATGTGTGGATTGGTGGCCCTGAAGAGGATGTGGGCCCAAAGATGTGCTCACTTTGGCCCATAATTCAGACTGCACTTACAAACAGACTTCTATACAGACTGCTATACATATAAACACTATCCTATTCTGGTCACATACATGATGATCACAGTACTGACATAATTATTATTCTATTAATAAACACATGCTTACACAGAATTGTACTAAAACAGCATGGCTAAGAACTGCCCATCTACAGTAATCACTGTTCTATTCCTATTTGGGGGTACATGGGGGGCCTAAATGTACAAATGAGTACTTACAGTTGCTGCAAGTCTGTGTCACCTCATAGCTTCTCCAACAACTTTATTTTACTTTCTTTTTCTCAGGAAGTAGGGGGGAGTGGTTCTCAGTGTCTTCCTGTCCTCCAGTCCTCCTGACCACGCCCGACTGCTCCCGACCGCACCCATAGGGAAACAATGGATGCGGACGAAATCCGCGCCCTGTTCTCTGCACAACCGCTCCAATCCATTCATGTCAATGTGCGCGGTTTGGCGCAGATTGGTGCGGATTGGCACGCCATGCGGTTAAAAACTCGGTATTCTGCGTTTAAGACCGCATCTGCGTTCGCGCCCGCTCGCAACCGCGCACATCCGCGCACAACCGCATACATGGAAACTGCCACATGCATTTCCAATGTATGCGGTTGTGGGCGGACGAAACCGCACCTAACCGATCAGTTCCGTGCTAGTGGAAACAAGCCCTTAAGCCTTTAGTGTCTGACTCCTAATAGTTACAGGCCTGGGCCACGCTCTCTCTGTGTGCCCTCTGTACCTGCTGCTCCAGGAGACAGCAAGTCTCCAACTTTATTAGGTAGCTCTGACTAAGTGGGATTTTGTGGCAACACACCCACTTCCCTTGTTGACTTCCATCAGGTGTAAATTCTGTATGTGTGTGTGTACCTGGAATGGAATGGGAAAGCCCACCTAGTTTCTTCTTTCCCTCCCATTCCAGATTCAGAAACAAAACCTGCAACTAATTGTTGCTGTCTAAAGGCTCCCATACACGGGTCGATTTTTGACGTGTGAGTTCACGGCGATCAATTGAATTCTGCCCACGCTGAACGATCGACAAGATTGGAATCGACTAAAAATCAAATCAGAAATTGAACCATGTTTGTTTTTATGGTCGATTTTTTTCAATCAAAGTACGTTGGTGGACCCATGCAGCAGCCTTGATCAGCTCATGTCCAAATCGACCACAAATCGGATTCCCAAGGTGGTGTTCTGATCAACCACCGATTCCTCTATCGCCTGGAATGATCGGACCGGGAATAAATTGGTGACAAATCGACCTGTGTATGGCTTCCTTTACACTTTCCTGGACTCCTTACAGGATACACTACCTGATGGTCCATTTACACCATGACGGACAAATGGTCTGTCACACCAGTTACATCACTGACACAAATACACCGTCCATGGGTGAAGGGCTGCAAATACACATTCTGACCCTGCCTTGTGCCCGCCTGCAAGTGGCATGCTAAGCTTGGCAGGGAATTGGGAAGGTGATTGCTTAAAAGTTTTTAAAGTCTGGCTACAAGACAGAAAATGCAATGTGGACCCTCCTACTTGAGAGGAAACATTTGCATGGCTTAATACTTTTGTATTATAAGATAACATTTCAGAAGCTTAAAATCCCCCCTCCCCTCATAGAATAAAAGCGTTTGTGGAAAACACAAAAACACAATATACACATAAGGTTATCAATTATACTGTATAATAATCTGGTACTATACAATTCTGAGACTAATCTCATAAGACACTCACAGGACACTAATCCACACTGCAGTGATTGCAGCCAAACAGCGGAACAGGGGAACGAAGGATACGAGTAGTTAATTAAAACAAAAGACAGATGATATTTAATTATTTAATTCCCATTCCCAATAACTCTCTTTACTGGTCTTTTTTTATTTACAGCAGTAAAGTGCTTCTACACTACTCCTATTCTCTAGCTATTTGGATAATTACATACATTAAGAATTGTTCTCTGATGAAAATGTACTTTCCTCTGCATGTTTTTTAAAAATGATAAACCCTTAAATTTAGTCATATGTGATGTTTCTAGTGCCTTGTGTGTTTGAACAATGACATCAAATACTTAACGAAAAAGGGTTTGGGGGTTTAAAGTAATAGGTTTAAACATATTAAGCAAAAATGCCATTATAAAATTACAAAAAAATCTCAAAAACTCATAAGCTTTCCAATATATCCTAAAGATGTTCAGTAGAGTAAAAGTCAGAGGTTTGAGTTGGAAACTCATGTTCCTCCATACTAAATGTTTAAAATCCGTTAAATTTAGCTTTATGCACAGATGACCGTGATCTTCAAACAGTTTCTCAGAGTTTGAAAAACATAAATATGCAAATCTTATGTAGCTTTAACAATAATCTTACGTAGAAACATGCATGTTCAATAAGCTTTAACAATTATCATATGTAGAAACATGTAGGTTCAATAGGGAGCTTTACTTTACTTTACTTTAGACTATATGACCTTGTAAGATGTTATGGTACAGTAATATTCACCTTTGACTACTCTGGGCAAATCATAACATCAGCAGAAAAGATTTGAACATTACGGCTCTAATCACATGGTCACTTTTTGAGCATTTAAACTGCAAACTAGAAGCTGTAATATTGGCGGAAGCAAAAAAGTGTAAAGGCCCCCATACACCTTCCAATCTTACCATAAAGTTTCTGTACAATTACAATTAACTTTTCTACCAAAACCATGTAATATGAGGACCAATCTAAACCTTCCAATCACTATGTATTCTATCAGAGAGGCCACTATGCTACATAGTTGTTGGTAGATCTAAAGGAGATTTTATGGAGGGATCTAAAGCTAGCCATACACGTGTCGGATTCCATGTCCGCTCGATCACCCATCCGATCGATTCCGGCGATCTCAGCGGGAATCGGAGCTCCGATCGAGCGGCCAATTAAGTGATCCGATCGCTGCATACCACCTTGTCCAGCTGATTCCGGGACGGATCCGTGTCCGATTGTCCACCTCACAAATGGCAACTCCCCCTGATCTGTGCAGAATCAATCTGATGGAACCAACATGTTGGTTCTCTGTCGGATCCGATTCTGAGCCCCGGAACGGACGGACCTGATCGATCGGACAAGGTGGGCTGCACGCGATTCCGGCACGATCGTTTGGCGTGCACGCGCCCGGAATCGATCGGCCCGGAATCAGACAGGAATCTGACCCGTGTATGGGGGCCTTAAAAGTGTAAAAGGGGGCTTTAGACTTTAAGCATCACAATTGCATTCAGCTGGGCTCGATGGAAAAAGGTTTGACGGTCACATAAGGGCAGCTCTACAAAGTCTCTAATCATGGCTTATAACCCCCCATACACCTTTAGATCACTCCATACAATTTCCATTAGATCTACCAACAACTATGTAGTATAGTGGCCTTCCTAATATAATACATTGTAATTGGACGATTTAGAAAGCTCCTCATTTTCTAATGATCTCTGCCCTTGAGGTCTGCAAATAAACTGCTATCATCTCTATGCTAAAAAAAAACAGGTATCCATGAAAAATAATGATCAGCAAACACTTTACATTCTGTAACCCCAAAATATTAGTTATAAAGCTAATACTCACACATTTAAAGCAAAACAGACATTTATTTGCACCACACATTACAGGAGATCAGCAATAGTAACATGCTAATTTCTTTGTGAAGGTACACTGTATATAGGAGCAAATGTTGCATAGCCAAAATTTCTTTTATTTCACAATAAGGTAAATTCCTTTAACGTGTTAATTCCATAAATAGGACTCAGCACAGAAAATAAGAAAATAAGATGTACTTAAATATACTACCTAGTTCTTTAATATGCAAAAGGAAGTAAAGTATGAAAGCAAAAGAGGATAGAAAACATGTGATGAGAATTTAAACATAATAAACATTTATGAACAGATGTCCCCACAATATAGAAAAGGGAAGAGCAGCTTGGCTGCTGCAGGTATTGTTAATGCAATGTCATAAGCAGTTGTCTCCAGTGGCATCCCTTCTCTCAGGACCACAGGTGGCTTCACCAGCTGACACTTCCTATTAGGTATGGGAATATGAAAAAGATGTCCAGAGACTCTAACAGAATTAAATGGATACTAGAAATATCCAGATCTCATAATCATGAACAACACTTTGCCAAAAAAAAAGTCTGTAAGATTTACTCCATATAGAAATATGTTATTTGCAGTGTGATTATCTACCTGCAATTTAAATTTCCTATTTCTATATAGCACAGGTGCCACATTTGGCAGATCCACCTTCCCCACAACCCCCTGGCTAATGCAGGTGTGGTGAGTGCAGCAGGCAGAGGGCTGTGGGAAGGGGCATCCGTCAGATCTGCCATATCTACTGCTGTGGACCTCAGAGTGACAGCACAATGCATTCTGAGATTCACAGTTCTCTACTGCCAGAGTGGGAGGAATGACAAGTGGTGAATGCTGGAGGGGGGGTTGGCAGATCTGGTAAGAGGGGTACCAGGATGGGTCTGGGGTGAGGCAAGGTGGGATAGAGAGTGTTGAGAGCAACCCAGCCAAGGGGTCATCAGGCCATGCACAGCACGTGAATTCTCCACAAACACGTAAAAATGTACACATGCTTTTACCACATTTTAAACCGTGTTAATTTCATGTGCATGGAGAAAGACCACCCAACCACCTCAACAGTTGTTATAGATCATGGTAGACCATGATAGGCCAATGCCTATTCTTGAGCTTCAGAAATAGGCCAGGTCTTTGTAAAAAAAAAATCACATGTACCTTCATTTACTGCTTATAATACAAAAGCATGTGTAGGTCTATCCCTTAAGGACTGCGGTTGGACAACCCTGAGGCACATCTTCCTACACAGGAACAGGAAAGGAACATTTGGATATTTTCACTAAATAGTAAAAATTCTTGCTATGTATAGCTCTGACTGAAGGAAACTTCATTTTTTGGATCCAGATTTCTACAGGTTGTGTGTATTTAAACCCTAACAATTATGTTTCATATGTTCTTCCTTTTGGTCTGCTCAGTATACCATTGGAAGCAATTTGTTATATCTGTTTGATAAGTGAAAAAACCTTGTTGATATTGTCAGACTAAAGTAAAATTGCCTTCTGGATTACATCTCAAAAGCATCAAACTGTGACATAAGGGCATGTGAGGTTCTCTGTGAAGTTGATGCCAGAAATACAGCAGATACCTCTTGTAAAACTGAAAACTATTCTTGGTTTAAATAGAGGTATACAGTTTAAATCAACTCAGTGATTTACAAATATGAAATGTACAGATATTCCCAGATACCTTGTTCAATACCTCTAGTTACTACTACTAGTTTTTTCTAGTTGTTCATGGTTGCACTGGCTCCTCTGCTGTACTTAATGTACTTACTCCAATTTACAGCATACTGTCTAAAGCCCCCCATACATGGTCCGATTTTTCGTATAAATTTTGCCCGACCGACCAACGTGGTCGGGAGATTAATCGGATGCGGAATTATGTGCCCGACTGATCCCAATTTCTCAAAATCGGTCGAAAAATCGGTCGTGACCGCTTCAGACCTGCCCGTAAATTTTGGTTGATCTGCTGTTACTAAATAGGGTCGGGCTGATTGATCGGTGATAATTCGAATTCCGATTTTTCATGCCAGCCAGCCAACCGACCATAACATTTTAGAATATAAATTCTTTGTCTCAAAAATCGCCAGCAACCAATACTGGTAGGTAGAGAACAGAGAAAGGAGTGGGCACCCTCAGCCCAAAGGGTGTTTTGGATTTCTAGAAAGTATTACTTTCGTTTAGTCATTTTTAATCTGCCACATCAATAAATTTAGATATTCATAGTTAAATGAATATCTAAATTTATTGATGTGGCAGATCTAGCCAGTTCTCTACCTACCAGTATTGGTTGCTGGTGATTTTTGAGACAAAGAATTTATATTCTATATTTGTAACTCTTTAGGGTGTGGATTCTCTAGTGTTACCAAAGAACAGGATTGTTCTAAGAAATATACCCTGTAGGTGTTTTAACCCTATGGCCATAACATTTTAGGTGAAAATCGGGTGACACGATTGGACGAAAGATCGGTCGGGAGAAAAATCGGAACGTGTATGGGGGGCTTTACAATGTGAATAAGAAGCTCCACCATGATACATGCAGTTGGCCTTCTGGCTGATGGACAAATGGCATCATCTGATCCAGTGGTCATCAATCTTTTCTAGCAAGTCACGTCAGAAGGGAGGTGAGGTGGGGAATGAGAGCAAGGAGCCACAGCAGAGATCTCGGCTGCTCTTTCTTCCA
>CM070034.1:48853472-48866988 GCA_036250615.1 Ptychadena robeensis | reverse complement strand
AGCCATAATCTTAAGCAATCTCTTTTTCTTCCAATGCGTATCCCCTGGTGAAAGGAAAGAAGGAAGCTGGCAAGGAGACGGAAGAGTCACAAGTTGCTGCCCTAGCCTTTTCTCTCTAGTCTTGCTGCCCCTAATCTGCCTTTTTCTTTTGATTTCAGTCAATTTATTCATGGAGTCTCAATAGCATATTTGGCCAATGACCGCTATGTATAGCACCCTGAGGAATTTTATTACCAGTTATGATCTGTCTGGAGCCCAAATAGTGTGAGACTAAAAATACAAAAATTAGAGTCACTTCTGCCTTCAGAAGAATGTTAAGAAGGCTTTTCTGAAAATGTGCAATGGGGATGGAATAATATATTTCTCTTACAAAGAATTGTATATTGTGGTGACCTCAAGTGTGTGAATGTTGGCAGATTGGATAACCTCTCATTATTGTGGGCTCTCCAAGCAGTTTTCTAATGTCTGAACATTATCTAGAGCACAACTCCTTGTGACACCCTGTGACCTGTAAAATACTTTATATACAGAACATCTACTGACAATTTGACATCCCCTTGTTCTAGGTCAACAGTGCATAGACCTTGGAACTTTAGCACAGATATTTACATGTTTAAAATCCCACGTAAAAAAGAAAGTTGTCTGACTTGTCCTATGAACATCTAAACACATTTCAAACAATTTTAGAGAATTAACTCTTTAAGGCAGCCCATGAAGTTTAGCCAATTAAGTGGTATCTACAATAAGGATTTACATTTTATGAAGACAGACCCTTTGCACTTCTACTGTCTTTATTGCATTAATTTACTGGATTGAAATTACTTTTTACTTTCAGAGTCCTGATTACAAAATAAATCACAGCAGTTTGTAGTTAAACCTTTACCTGTCCACACAGACTAATTGTGAAAGCTGTGGAGTTGCTTTTAATCAAGCCTGCATTGTAGGATTTCTTCAGTTAATCCCTTCATTAATGAAAGCCTTGTCATCTTGTCCTTTATACCTGATTACCATGCTCTGCCCTTTCCTATATCTTTTGAAATTCAGAGTCAAATGGTCATCAGCAAATTACATCGCTTTCTGACATGCATGTGGCAGTGCTTCATTTCTCAAAAGTGATAATGTATTTGTAAAAGTAGGGCAAAGTCTTGACTGATACGTCGTCACCATTATCTATATGCAAACTCGAGTCTAAATCACCTGCAAAGTTATGTGAGTCGCCTTCAGTAGTTTTATCACATTAGCTCCCACCAGCTCCTAATGACTTTGCCAAATATAAGGAACACTAACCATGTTACTACTAGAGGGGGAAGATTAGAGAAACACAATCACTTTCCACTCATAGAACATAGAACAAATGTCCTTTTCTCTTTATGAACTACACTTGCTGAAATACGTGATTAAGTTCTTGTTTGAAGTCTATATTCAAATGCTGAAAATGCAATTTCCTGCGGTTGTTTTAATGCATGTATTTATTCACAAGCATTCTTACTTATCCATAACATTTAATAACCTTTGAAAACAAGCCCAGGCTTCATGCTTACCCAATCCTCCAACCTAATTATTTCAGCAAAAGTACATTGTCTGTTCCAATTAAGATATAATTACACAGTGTAAGATATGTTTTTCTTCGAAAACTTCCACGCTTGGATATCTAAAAAAATATATTATTTCTGCACCTGGAAGGTGCATAGATTAATAATGTAGATCCTCTTCTAAAAAAAAGATTGTTTGTGAATATATTTCTGCTCCATTTTATGTAGTTATTTTTTTTCTTCATTTCAATCATTCTTTCAGGTTTTTTTCCTCCCCAATATATACAAGATCTGAACAATATAGAGAGGGAAATTGAAGCACCAAAAAAAAAATTGTTTTTACCAAATGCATGCCAGCTAAAATGTCTGCTGGGTCTGAGTTTGTATGTATATATATATATTTATTCTGCATTAAGTATTTAAGCAGAAACAACTTTAGTTTAGGACAGCAAAGAACAGTAGGTGTAAGCTTATCTGCCTGAGCTTCCCAATCAGTTATTGAATTGTTACTTGTAATTTGTTGTGGTGTGGTATCTTATTATTTTTCTGTGGCCATTTATAATTTCAGGGCCTAAAAGGTTGCTCAAGTAACAAGCACAGATTAAGCACTTTGCAGAGGATGGGGGGCTGTACCAAAGCTAATTTAACATTTAAAAAATTGACAAAGTAGTCTGGCCTCCCTACTAAATCGTTTGAATTATTTGGTGATATAGATTGATCCTTATTTCCACTGAAGTTCATGCATCATTAAGTTTTGCAACTTTAATATACATTATTGAAATTAGAAATCATCTAATTTACCACTACCACCACCCACTACCGTAACTCTAAGTATTAGACTATATCTAATTTTTTTGTGTTAGATAGTGATGGCCGAACTGCCCTCAAGGCAGACAGTTCGGCCCTGAAAATGGATGTTTGCCCTTCTTCTCGCCAGCGAGCAGTACGGATGTTCAACCCGCTCTGTTTGCTGACAAGAAGGAACTCTCTATTCTTCATCCGGCGGGGTCAGGAGCAGCGAGATCCCACCGGAGGAAGAATCTGTTCACTAGAAGACTGGGCATGAAGCCGATCCTCTAGTGAGCAGCCGGCTCATAAACCTGGAACCATTCGCTGACGTCACTTCCTGTTTTCCGGAATCTGCCCGCGAACAGGTGGACAGCAGACTTCCTTAAAAGTAATGTTCGGCCATCACTAATGTTAGAATGTATTTAAAGGTATAATAGAAATGTGTCTGAAACTACAAAAGATCAGTTTTATATGCAGACATGTAGTATTCCTGACAATGAGTTCTGCAGCTTTGTTAATCTTTTCCATTTGTTTACATAAAATGAAATAAAATTTAATATGTGAGCGTAATCAATGAAATTATCACTGAAATTGCATACTTTCTGTTGAATACCTTGAAAACATAGAGCTGTCTGCAGCTATAAAGAACATGTAGAAAAGCAAAAATTAAACCTACATACAACTCTCTTACAAAAAACTATTTTATGAGAGATTGTCTTTCCTTTATTAGAAGTTAGGATTTAATGTGTTGAAAATTTTTAACCCCCCCAGAGGTCCCATTATTTTAGAAAACCACTTCCTAAAGCTGTACAAAAATACAAATGGATCACCATGTTATCCATTTGTATTTCCCACCTGCTCTTCCCTCCTATACACATTCCAGCTGCTTGTATTATCAGACAGGTATATGATGATGGCACCCCCAACCTCCCTGGCGTCATCACTTACATCAGGAAGGTGGGTACAGTGATGAGCTCGTAGTATGTTAACACAGAAGTACAGTGTGTGACAGCTGGAGAAGGTAAGCTACCCCAAGGGTGGCTTGGGGTTAACAATATTGGTAATGGAATCTACCTCAAGCCACAAGGTTTAACACCATGCTTTTTGGTTATCTTAAAGTTCCTCTTAAGTTTCACCTCAGACCTTCAAATGACATATCCCCTGTGCTATTGACTAAAGCATCAAACTACATCTCCGAACATGCATTGAGCCTAATGTTAATGTGAACCATGCCACACATTGACCCTAACATGACATAAAAACATATGAATTGTATCAATGTACATCATGATGCATGATGACATTTAATAGAATATACAATTAAAAAAAAAAGGTGAGACAATGCATGTTAACCTGTCGACAGGTTTTTTGATGTGTTTTTATTGATCTATTGGCATAAATCTATTTCGTTTAATGATTCCATTTAAGTATGTTTCAGCGGTGTTAAGCATATCAGCATACAAGAATAAGAATTTTATCAAGCTTCCTCAAGATGGTTGAAATAGTGCATTTTTTATATGGGTTGGGGATAGAATTTAAACTCAGATATGTCATTTCTGCCCCAAAATCAATTGAATTAGAAATGAGGATTTCCCACCATTTATGTGCCAGAGAAATGTCTTGTTCTTCAGCTGATGGAACGTGGTCTTACAATGTCCAAGCAATGGCTCTTCTGTGCAGAGGTGACATGTCTTTAATTTCTACTTTCATTACCCACGCACCCCATCTACTCATTACAGTACAAAGAAATGCTGACTTTTACATGCTATTACATGCCATTTATGACTGTGGAGCTTGTCATGTATTTTCCTGATTTATATCTTACAATGTGCTATCCGAATTGGATCTCCTTGGTATGTAATTTGCAGTGATACTGTTATGACAATTAGTATATAACACTTTCCCATGTATGTCATCTTTATGTAAAGATTAACAATTTAATTATTGTCACCCTGCCATTTACACATGGTGATTATTGCGCTTAATTGTCACGTGTGAACATATGTTGAAATCCTAATTGGGATATTTTGGTACAAAAAAATTAGCATAAATCACTGTAGTAAAACAAAGCAACAGTGGGACTTAAATATTTTGGTGTCATTTCATTTTAAAATGTTTCACTTGTTAAAATGTATGGTGTTTTTTAAATCTACTGAGACTGTCAACTGTATAATCAGAGAAAATAATAAGGTTCATATATATTTGGACAGAGAAAATTTTTGTTTTATTTTGGCTCTGTACATTTCATACAATGAATTATAAATGAAACAACACAGATTTTCACCAGACGTTCAGCTGTAGTTCAGTGGGTTGAACAGTAAGATTGCATGGAAATGTGAGAAACTAAAGCCTTTATTTTTTTACACAATCATTTTATTTCAGGGGCTCAAAGGTAATTGGACATATGATAAAAAGATTGTTTCTTGGACAGGTGTGGGCAATTCCTTTAGTGGGTTATTATCATTTAAGCAGCTCAAAGACTTGCAGTTGATTTGATAGTGAGAATGTTTGTACATAGTAAAGGAAGAAATGTTCACCTGGTTGTCAGTTCGCAGCGAACATTGCATGTTCACGGTTCACTGGCTGGGCGGACACTTCCGCTGTTCGTTTCACCTCCCATATATAATAATGGAGGCGCTGGAAAAGGATGACCCCCTGCTGGCATGGGGTCTGGTATGCTTGGGAAAATGGGCACAAACAGCATGGGGTTCCCCCCTAGAGCATACCATTCCCCCTTCTGGTATAGGATCCACCCCTGTCCCACCATGCCCCATGCCATACTTCAACAATGGGGAGTCTCTTCCCCACAACATAGGTCAGGCATTGAGGGAGTGCAGGTTAAGGATCATTGAGAATCCACAAGAAGACCCCCAGATCCTGCTACCCACCCTATTGAATGAGAACAGAGGTGCCAATGACGCCATTCACAAGGGGGTTTTCAAAGTTTAGACCTATCAATAACACAATAGACACGAAAAAGTATTTTATTAAAAGCTCTGCCTTTCAACATTACATGTATCCAACATTATAAGTCTATAACGGTTACAGACGGGAATAGGGTTAGCAGGGGTATCTTACTGCTATCGACAGACAATCTCCACTGGACTCCCTTCACAGGCCTACTTTACTCTGGCCTTGCAAGACTCTTGTATCACAGTACCCTCTCCAATAACAGGAATGGCCACAGCAATAGTGGCTTTTCAAATGACTGGAGTTTTTTTAATTTGTAATCCAAATAAAGGGGACACGCAGGTTTTCACTGTAGCCCTTGGGGTCTACAAGGTAAAGTCTTGGGGAAAACAGTTCCAACAAGAAGGTCACTTCTGCGTCAGCCACTGTGGAAGTTACACTGCCGTTCATGGATTGAAGTAATTAGATTAGCTTTAGTTCCTCCCATTTCTATGCATTCTTTTTGTTCACCCTACTGAATTAAAGCTGAAAGTCTTCAGTTCAACTACATCTATGTTGTTTTATTTAAAATACATTGTGGTAATGTACTGAACCAAAATTTGAAAAAAATTGTCTTTGTCCAAATATTTATTGACCCAATTGTCAGTGGTTAGAACTCCTTCATTATAATTTTGATTCACATCACAATTGTTTGCTTCTATCAAGAGTTTAAAATTTAAACGGGGTGAAATATTAAAAATGAACAAAGAAATAAATGTTTTGATGGTTAATGTACATCAACACATTCATTTAAAACACTAAGTTGAAATCCATAGTTTTCACTTTAGGTATAGTACCTATCAACTGGTAATTATTAATTGATGATAGCATAGTTTTTTATAGCACTCAGAATAATATGATATCAGATTTTACTACCGTACAATAAGCAAGTAACGCATGCATTTCCCATTGAATAACTGATCATATCTGTAGCAACCTGGTATCTGAAGGAACACTAGGGGAAATGCAAGAAGGTGGTCACGTTCCATCACTGCTTAAGGGCACCCGGGCTGCAAGCTCTAAGAAGAGAAGATGGTGATATGTATTCCTATTAATCATGACGCTCCTATATAACATATCACTTTGAGACCATTTGTGGTAAGGTTTCTGGTCTCTGTACAGCTGCTGGTATTAGCAGCTATTATTGTAACACTTGTAAGACTTATGTTAAGGGCATTTTTTACTATACTATACTATACTATACTATATTTTTTACTTTTTTACTATAACTAGGTTTAGCATAAATTCTCTCCAGTAATGAGTAATTTTAATATAAGCCAGCATGTTAACAAGCAACTCTAATCTTTAAGCAGTTTCTCTAAAAAATAAAGGCAGTTGTGGATGTTTCTATTGAGTTGGGTGTGCCTATAGAACACATATATATTTCATATGCTGATTATTCAATACCTAATATGAAGTTAGATACAGTTGCACGAAAAAGTTTGTGAACCCTTTGGCAGTACATGGAGTTTTTCATGAATTGGTCATAAAATGTGCTCTGATTTTTATCTAAGTCACACCAAGAGAAATAATACTACACAAACATTATATGTTTTCATGTTTTTATTGAACATAACATGAAAACATTCACAGTGCAGGGTGGAAAAGGTATGTAAACCCCTAGCATAATGATTTCTCCAAGAGCTAATTGGAGCCAGGAGTGAGCCAAACTTGAGTCCAAGCAGTGTGATGATATTGGATGTGTTGCTGAAAGCTGTCCTGCCCTTTAAAACCACACACCAGTTTTAGGTTCACTGGTTTCAAGAAGCACTCAAAAGACCTATGATCAAGAATTGTTGACTTGCATAAAGCTGGAAAGGGTTACACAAGCCTTGATGTTCATGTGACCACAGTAAGGCAGACTGTCTACAAATGGAGAAAGTTTAGCAAAAGTTGCTTCTCTCTCTATGTGTGGTTGTCCTGTAAAGATGACTGCAAGAGCACAGGGCATAATGCTTAATAAGGTAAAGAAGAATCAGAAAAAAAGAAGAAGTATGTCAGTTGAAGACTTACAGAAGTCTCTGGCACATGCTAACATTTTTGTTGACACATCTATAATAAGGAAAACATTAAACAAGAAGGAAGTGCATGGGAGGACACCACGGAGGAAGCCATTGATGTCCCAAAAAAGATTTGCAGCACGTTTGAAATTTGCAAAAGACCACCTGCATGTTCCACAGCACTACTGGCAAAATATTCTGTGGACAGATAAAACCAAAATGTTGTTGTTTGGAAAAAACACACAACATTATGTTTAGAGAATAGGCACAGCACACCAACATCAAAACTTAATCCCCACTGTAAAACATGGCAGAGGGAGCATCATGTTTTGGGGCTGCTTTGCTGCTTCAGGGCCTGGATGGATTGTTGTGATTGATGAAAAAGTAAATTCAAGAGTTTATCAAGACATTTTGCAGAAAAACATAAGACCATCTGTCTGTCAGCTAAGGCTCCGCAGAGGACGGGTGATGCAACAGGCCAATGACCCAAAGCATACAAGTCATTCAACAAAAGAATGGCTTCAACAGAAGAAAATATGCCTTCTGGAGTGGCCCAGTCACTAACCTCCTGAAATCCTGACCTCAACCCGATTGAAATGCTGTGGCATGACCTTAAGAGAGCTATTCACACCAGACATCCCAAGCATATTGCTACACTGAAACAGTTTTGTGCACAGGAGTGGCCCAAAATTACTCTAGATCGTTGTACAGGTCTGATCTGCAACTGCAGGAAAGGTTTGGTTGAGGTTATTGCTGCCAAAGGAGGGTCAACCAGTTATTAAGTCCAAACTTCACAAACTTTTTCCACCCTGCACTGTGAATGTTTACATATTATATTCAATAAAAACATGAAAACATTTAAGGTTTGTGTCATATTATTTTAAGCAGAGTGTTTTTCTATTGGTGTGAAGATCACAGCACATTTTATGACTAATTCATGCAAAACTCCACGTAATCCCAAAGGTTCACAAACATTTTCTTGCAACTTTATGTAAGACAGTCAAGTTTTATATTAGGACTAACGATGGCTGCAAGGCGGACAGTTCGGCCTACGAATATGGAATGTTTGTTTTTCTACTCCCGCGAACAGTACTTGTGTTCGACTCGCCCTGTTCACCGACTAGAGTAAGTTGATTATTTTTTAGCAAGCCATATCAGGTGCAGAAAGATTTGGCCTGGAGGGTCTCTAGTGTACCATGATGTTTCTTAATGTATCATCTAAGCCAGTGATTCTCAACCTAGGGTCCACCCCCCCCCCCCCCCCCCCCCCCTCCCAGGTGGAAGTCATGAGCTGTACTAATTTTTACTAGTTGACTATAGGATTTTTCAAGTTAATTTCAAAGCTCCTGAACAGGGTATCATCCTCACAAGGAAGGGTTGTTTGCATGCAAGTTAGGAGGAAAGGGACATTACACTGGGGCAGAAGCATTGTGACATCACTTCAGGAAAAAATTTATTTTTATGTGTGTATTCAGGTAGGAGTTGGGGGGAGGGCTGGCTTGTCTTGAACACAGGAAAGGGGGGACTTAAGGAAAAAAAGGTTGGAAACCACTGATCTAAACAATCTGTCTTTTCAGACAGCTCTACCCAAAGTTTTTAGGGAGGCAGATAGAGCCTCAGAGTAAGCTTCATCTGCTGAGAAACTTTTGTCCTGTGTCAAATGTATTTGGAAATCAAAAGATATACTGTATATCTGATAAAAACAACAGTTTAAAATGTAAATGAAAATAACTAATGCAAATCTGTTAAAATACAAAGTTAGAAAAAACAATGTTAAAATAGACTGTTAAAATAAATCATCATTCTACTTGAATATAATTTGATTTCCCTTCACTACAGGTAAAACCAGAAATACAGAGACTATATTTCAATGGTAATATAAATAGCATAGATTTTTTATTAAAGTGGAATCCTTGGCATGTAGGTAATTTTATATTTCCTATATGTATTACTGTCCACTCCTAGGTTATTGCAATGATTTGTTTTCTTGGTCAACATTCTTTCACATCTGGATAACAGAGCTTATCAAATGAATAAAATATTGACCACTGTTGTAGGCATGCATTTGTATTTCTTATTTTGTTTGGAAAAAAATGGTATTTGAGATGGTATTTTAAGATTACCCACATGGCTGAAATAAGCATTCACTGATGCTACCCTTGTTATCTTTTTTAACCAATTAATAAAATAGTAAAAGTAGAATTTCTGGTATTTTTTAATCCTTACCTATACCTTTTTACGTACATTCATACCTATATATAATAAGGGAAAACTGACAGGTAGTGACATTGCAGAGTGTCACTTCCAGTATTTGGAATGCCAATTCTGCATTCCGTGGAAGTATATGTGCCCTCCCTCCTATTTGCCAGCTGGCTAACTCAAAATTGGGCTGGCATTACTCAAAGTTCACTTCATTTCAAAATCTGGGAAATATTCGGAAAGACAAATACAGAACTTTACATTCCCGGCCAAAGTGGAGGGGTTGACAGGTATGCATATATTAGGCAACACATGTTTGGCATGTCCAAGAATATACATTATATCTAATGGACATGTTCACATGAAGATTAAGTCAAAAAAAGAGGTTAAGTGTGAACAAAATAAATACACATGTGACCGCTCATTTTGAAGGTAATCACGATTATAGTTGCGTATATATGGCCATGGCCATACACTTGAATTTCGAATATCGATTTGAATATTAGCAGAATTACTGCATGTGCCGCTCATCACTACTTATTAGCCATATTTTTGGGTAGTACACTATAGGGTGTTAGCATTTGTAAAGCTAGAAGAGGAACAAAGTAGGTTGTTGGTTAAAATACTGACCCCCTACTGACTTTTGTTTTTAATCACTAAAAAAGATAGAGTTTTAGATTTTAAAACCCTATGGATTGCTCACATTTCCTGACTTCCTAAGATCACCCTTTAACACTGTTAGTATCCTTATCTTTTCTTTAAGAAAATCTTGATTAACAGGACTCCAATGTCTAAATCGTATTTCATGTTGCCTTTTTGTAGCTACATATCTGAAAATCCAGACAGATATAATTGCTTTGATAAGTGTAATTGATGTGCTGTTTAGATCACCCTGTCAGTCAAGAGTAATTTTCCACCTGTAAGACCAAATCCGACTCTCCACATTATTCTGTGTGTTTCTTCTATTCCAGTAGGACATCTGTATATTTTTAAACACACTTAAATATAATTGTTGCATGACTGGAATTAATTCTAGTCACTTGGTTCAGTGACTTTAGAGTTTCATATAATTTTTTTTTTTATTAAAACATATCACATATATTTTTCGTTGTCTGAAAACATTCACAGTAATTGTTTACAACTCAACCCCTGCCACTGGCAACTCAAAGAAGGGTGTAAAGTTCAGGGGATAGGAATCACCAATGCAGTCATTTTTAATAAACCTAAATTCTGGAATATTTTTACCATGTGTAAATATTAAAAAGTAAATATTGTAAGTAAATATTGCAGCCAGCAAATACATCCACCACAACATTCAGTCTTGGGAGAATCGTATATACTCAAGAATAAGCCGAGTTTTTCAGCCCCAAAAAATGGGCAGAAAGTGCTCCCCTCAGCTTATACTCGAGTCAGCTGAGGGGGGTCCACTCACCTCACCTGAATTTCCATGCTGAATGCTTCAGACAGGCAGCTTCCCTCTTTCGTAGATCTTCTCTCTGAGTTCCTGTGAGCTCAGGCTTCCGACTAACAGCTGATTAATATCAACAAACTCCACACTGCCACCTAGTGGCCAGTTACTAGTACAGATACAACACTCCATAGGCTATGATTAAAAAATAAGAATTGCCTTGCAAAACCCAACCTGTAATAATAATAATCCTGTGTTCTCTTAAATTTATTGATGATGTTGCACTAAGATTAATCCTGTTTGATTAATTTCTAGGGGCAATGGTGCTTTCTCTATATTTTCCCAATTTGAAAACTCCACTTTCTAACTGCATTTCCCACCCTCGGCTTATACCCGAGTCAATAAGTTTTTCCAGTTTCTGTAGATAAAATAGGGTACCTCGGTTTATACTCGGGTCAGCTTATACTCGAGTATATACGGTAATTTTAGCTCACCAATTAGGCTTACTTAGCCAGTATGTTCAAAAGTCCTCCAAGCCCTCCTAGGCTTTCCACAGGAGTACGATTCTCATCCAGCACACACCCTTGGTATCCTCTGCAAGTAGTATAGTTAACCTTAAACAAACTTGTTTAGAAACAGCTGTTTTTTTTACCTTCTGACAATCCCAATATTTAAGTTGTGAATTTTGAAAATTAAAGTTATGTCTAGTGCTTGAAGATAGAGAAATAAATGGGAGTTTGTACATTTAAATAACTTAAGTTTACTTCCAAACGATTAGGTTAAGGCTGAGGTGTTGGACCTCCATTTTGCACTGCACCCTGGATATAGAGTACCACCCCCTCCCTTTGCAGCCACCTATTATTTCTTGTGAGTTATGGAAAGATGGAAAGCTTATGGTTACATAATCGCCCTGAACCTTTCCTAATTTTGTCCAAGTTTTATGATTTAGTACATGTAATAAAGTTATTGTTATGAAAATGTAATTTAGACACCCTAAAAGTTGACATAGTCGAAAGGGCCACAATATCAAAGAGTGCTGCTGGATACTATTTAAAATGCAGAAAGCATTATGGACAGCAAGCCCAAGGTTTAACTCTTGTAGCTACACCTACAGTGTCCAGTCTCCAAAAAGTTGGTTGGGAAGGCAGGTGATTGATTACATTTCAACTAGGTAAGCTACTACTGGGTATAACTGATTATTTTGTTGTCTATTAAGAAATCTCTTAGACAGCTTTCCCATAGAAATAATTATCAGGATAACATTTGTCGTTCTTTACATCTTGTTTCATATATTTGCAGCTTATCTAATTTTTTTTTCTGTGTGTTTGTTCCTTACAACGCTGATATACTCTATTTACATGTACCTATTACAGTGTACGTAGACACTTGCCAACCGTTAATGCAGAGATGATTTTGTAATTTGTGTAAACATATCAGTGTAATAATGATATTACCCAAGAAACATCAAGCCTAGTTCAACAATGCAGCCGAGCAATTGATTATAGACTGTAAGGCTTCCTAACTGTTATACCCATCAATATTGCTGCTGTGAAAGCAATTAAGTGGCAGGGGGCTAATGGCACCCCTAAGAAGAAAAAAAAGGCCTGCTCGCAGCTATGCCTGCTTTGACCCATGTTCCAGTGCCACATTGAATATGCATTCTACAGGAAATGTGATTTAAATAATTCACATTTATGATCCATTCGTTCTGATGATGGTATTTGCATTGGTAGGTAAAAATACCAAATTGGTGACCTTTATTCTGATATGCAGTATGGCGCATGTGCAAATACTTTACCAATTCATTTCATGCATTGTTTTCAAAGAATTGTATGTTCCTTGTGCATATATGTTATCTCCACATTTGAAGAAAACAGTGCATCTCTACTGCTCTGCATACAATTTCAGGAAAAAGAAAAAACACAACTGTATCCCATGATAGATATAGAAATAGAAATAGACAGACAGATGGATAAAGATCTATGTATAGCAGGTTACAATATCATATTTCAATTATGTCAGCAAACAATGTATCAACAATTCTGTACAACGTGATGACAGATAATGATGATAAAAACAAATAAACCTATTTTCGTCTTTGTTTCTATGGAAACAACATCCAGACATGTTTTGAAATAATTTGTTGCAGCTAAAGCACAAGTATTAGATACAAATATACTGCAGATACCAATTTAGGTTTCTAATCCACATTTTTAAATGTGTAGTTTAATAATGTCATTTTTCAAAAACCACTTAGTCTTGTAAAAATAATAGAGCCTAGCAGCATTGCAGAAAAGACTTTAATGATTGTATCCATGTTGTATGAATTACAATTTAATTTCATTTGTAAGAGAGAAAAGACTGGAAAATATTTTTTGTTGGTTTCAAATGCACTAACCTCACTTTACCTGCTGACCTACTATTACCTTTAAGTAGCACAACAACTTAATGATCTAATACAGCATGATGTGTAACGTTTTTACATGTACCAATGTAACCAGAGCAAAGTAGAAATGTTATATGCCAGGACTGCCAGAGCAATCACATTGCCAAATACCTTTTAACGATTGCAATTTAAAGTACAGGGAGTGCAGAATTTTTAGGCAAATGAGTATTTTGACCACATCATCCTCTTTATG
>CM070034.1:48838392-48853372 GCA_036250615.1 Ptychadena robeensis | reverse complement strand
AATAATAAAATTATTCCTCAAAAATACCACTTGCCTAATAATTATGCACTCCCTGTAGTGGTTACCAACCTTTCTGACAGTAGGGCATGGCAAAACAGAAAAAAAAAGAATGTTACATTGCAACCAAAGTGTCACAGAAACTGTGAGTATAGACATTTCTCTCATGAGCCAAAGATGCTTTAAAACCACAAAGCAAGGAAATACAACATAAAGACAGAGGAGCCAAACAAACAAGTCAGGGAAAAAGTCAGGGTTTTTAAAAATATCCAAATCTCTGATGATTCCCTGGAGCACATAATATCCATCACCTTTAAATAGAAAGAACATGGTACCAAAACAAAACTGGCAAGGGAGGGAAGGGGGGGGGGGCAATAACCAGAGAGGCGGCACAGAGACCAAACCAGAGAGGCAGAGACAAAAAATAACCATGAATAGTTGCAAAGTTCCACAGCAAAGGCTGGAGTATCTGCCCACATGACCACAATAAGCTGTGCACTTTATAGAGCTGAGTTCTATGGAAGAATGGCCATAAATAACCTGTTATTCTTTGTTAAAATTAAGAAGAGACATTTTGAGATTTAGCTAGTAAATTACCCATTAAATGTATGGAGAAAGGTGTTGTGATTAGATGACACTAAAATTGAACCAAAGAAAATGCTATGTCTGATGCAAACTCAACACATCCTATCACCCCAAGAACAACATATACACAGTGAAACATGGTGGTAGCATTATGCTTTTTAGCAGCAGGGAATGTGAAACTGGTCAGAGTTGACAGAAAGATGGAATTTTAAAAAACAGGGATACTCTTGAGCAAAACCTGTGTCCTGTGATTTGAGACTGAGAAGTAGATTCACATTCCAGCAAGACAGTGACGCAAAGTACACTGCTAAAGCAACACTTGTGTAGTTTAATTTCAAAATGGCCTAATTAAAGTTCAGACCTCAATCCCATTGAGAAATAGTGATCAGATTTACGATTGCTGCTAGCAAGCTAAAACAATCAAACATGAAAGATATGGAGTAGTTTTGCCTGGAGGAATGGGCAAAAATCCCAGTGGGAAGATGTGGCAAGTTTATAGAGACTTATCCAAAGTAATATGCAGCTGTAATTGCTGCAAAGGACTCTACAAAGTGCTGACTTTAGGGTGAAAAAGTAGTTATGCTTGTTTGCATCACAAAAAGTCCCCCCTATGTTATTTTACTACATGATGCCACCAGTCTTCCAGGTTAATTGCGTTTTCAGCAGCTCAGTCTACACCCTTCTGTCATTTGAAGCCCTCTGCTTATGCTCCACTGTCCTGTATTGGCACTTGGCCTAGCAGTTGGAAACCTCTGGTTTAAGGACACTATGTAACACATTTTTATTTTTATTTAGTTTCTGGGTACAAAGTGTGTTTTCATAACCTGTTATGCCTAAAAAAAATAGAAAATGGCTGTTCAATAAAAAAAACTTTGCTTTTGTGATCAGGACAATGATATTTTAAAATATGTCTGTTTTCGAGGAAATTTTCGATTTAATGGGTAGTCTTCTAGAATATTCTTGAACTGTTAGAACTGTCCAAACATTTCTAGAATTTTACAGAATTATCTAGAACTTTCAAGAAACTTTTAGAACTTTCTAGAACGTTCTCGGACTGTCCGATAGTTGTCATACAAGTATAAAAGCACAGGTGACTCGAAAAAGTTTATCCAGACATTCCTTCTTCCATTGCCCCAGTACCACACTGCCCTGAGCTGACAGTTCCCACTCCTCCAAAGAGGTATCAATCATCTTCAGGAGACAGCAGCAAGTCGGACAGTGAGGAAGATATTGCAGATCCAGATTGCGGTTTCACAGATGCGGCTGAGGAAAGAAGACCATACTTTCCTGACCAGAAATGTTGTGGCCGGTCTATTTGAGGCTCTAGGTATCACTCATAACCCGAGAAAATGGTGCCTATTCATAGACAGCTCATCCCGGAGCCTCAAAGCCATGCTGCATCACAACGGAAACAACTACCCGACTCTACCTATGGCTCACACTGTGCATCTCAAAGAGGACTTCACCAGTGTTGAGATGTTTCTGAGTGCCTTAAAGTATGACGACTATGGATGGAAGGTCATCAGAGATTTCAAAATAGTGTCATTCCTGATGGGTCTTCAAGGTGGTTTCACAAAATTTCCTTGTTTGCTTTGCCCCTGGGACAGCCATGACACTAAGGCACACTATCACAGAATGAACTGGCAACAGCAGACCTAGTTCTGTGGGGAAGAGCAATGTCAAGTGGGAGACACTGATAGAACCTCAGAAGGTGCTGACGCCACCACTGCTCATCCAGCAATTTGTCACAGCTCTTGACACGGAGTCAGCAGCTTACAAGTACCTCCAAGATCTCTTTCTAAAGCTGTCCAAGGCAAAGGTCAAGACTGGTATTTTTGTCGGACTGCAGATCAAGAAGATCATAGAATGTAATGAATTCGCCAAGCTGCTGAACAGGACAGAGAAAACGGCTAAGAACAGTTTAGTTGTAGTTGTTCATGGCCTCCTGGGTAATTAAAAGGTTGAAAACTATGTGCAGTTGGTTCGGACTCTCATAAAGAATTACGCCAAAATGGGATGCAGAATGACTCTCAAAGTCTATATCCTTAACGCTCATCTCCGGTCCGTCTACGAACGGACCGGAGATGAGCAGACGAGCAGATCAGACTTTTAAAAAAGTGAAATTTTGAAATTTGAAAAAAGAAAGCAGAAGTGGCATCAATGATGTAACTTCTGGTACTTGGAACGCACAGTTCCCGGTTTCGATATCTGCATGTGACGTCACTTTCAGTTTAAGCTGGTTTTCTTTCACTAGAGACCGTGTTCTCTACCCGGTGTCTGGTGAAATAAATTCTTCCACTGCTCCTTTCTGCTCCTGATCCGGCCTGTGGAAGAATAGTAACCTTCTTCCTGCCAAGAAGGGCACTTCAAGGGTCTGCAAAGTTCTGAGTCATGGAGATCCCTCTAGTTACACAGGAGTCAAGGAAACATTAACAGATTGTTTCTTGTAATATTTGACTTCCAATTGTATGCTTTTTCATTTTATGGTTAAATATTGGAATAAATATGTCAGTTGTTATTAAAATTATTCTGGATTCTGACAACTGTTACTGACTGTAACTACCATTATTTACCATATCTTCCAATCCTTTATTATGAATGGAAATCTTAACTTCCCAAGAAAAGTAAAAATAAAAAAGCAAGATGTTTAAGTTTAGATATCTCACTACATCTCTCTTCACTCTGCTTTCCCTTATATAGGTCATACCCATAGTACAATTCTCCCATTTTGCTGCTAAGCCATTTCTCTGAAAAAATATTACAATTTCGCTATATCAGATCCTGGCTACTCTTTAATATGCAGCTATACAAATAAGCACCAGGATTTTCCCAACCAGCGATGACAAAACTGCCATCTATTTAGCCCTGCCATAATAGATCAGAGATCAGAGATTAATTGTTACTCTCAGAGCACAGAAGTGAATACTTTGTCACTGTTGAGATTATGCTGAAAGGAAGAACTATTTCATAACCATTGACAATCATAATAAAGATATCAGCCTGAAAACTAGGTGACTAAAGGATTGTAACATAATGCAATGATATGAAAGATAAACATATAATCAGATAAATAATCACTGGAAACAATCCTTTGTGATCATTCCTGGCAACAAACAAGTTGTGTAAACACGGAACGTGTTCTGTTCTTTGTAAAGGAGAAGAAAATAGCACCCATCTGGCACTCCTTCTGGATCGCAAAATGCCCAATACTAAATATTTACCTGTAATGAATGTCTAGTGTGACAATTATCTAGCATGTGTATGTACCTCAAGTTAATTGTAAAGTTCTTAAATGTGTGTTTGCAGATTTGTTCAGGCAGCATTTGTTCAGTCATACAATTAACCTCCCTGGCGGTACTGGGTTTCCCACCTGTACATTCCCAGCATCATTGATGTAAGGACCTGGGAAGTCTATGCCTGGTGATACAGGCATATAGTGAGTGCACCCTCCTACCTCCACCATGTCATCACTGACGTCAGGAAGGTGGAACCAAAAAAAAAACGAGGATGCCTTGTGTTAGGATGGACTCAAGTGTAGCAGGTAAGCTATCCTGAGTGTAGTTTGGGGTTACCCATTCTAGTGCAAGAATACAACACAAGCTACACTCAAGGTTACCACTAGGGAGGTTAATGATTAAACATTGCTGGAAATCCTATATTTGTTGTAGATTGTTTTGGATGTAGGTCTATGAGTAAATGATTTAGACTTGTTTGATATTAGCATACAAAATGCATGCAGACCAAAACTGAGCTAATCAAGCACAGGAGCTGCAGAGTATGGATGTAATTTGCACGTTGAATGTAAATTTGTCCTCCAATCTCATAAATAAAGTCAAAATGTACAGCAACAGACTTAGCTGACAACTGTAACGGCTGAGTGAGTTGATGTTATTTTTATAGCATAAGTTGTGTATTTACATTAACATTCTGCATTGCAGTAAAAAAATTATGTGACACAGCCAAATCTCTCTTCTCTTAAAAAAGCTGCTCATGGGTAAGTTGTTAGTGCCAGACTGTAAAATGTGTCTCTCCATAAATTAATCAGTGTGTTAAGAGAATAAATACTGCTAGTGCTAATGCAGCAATGACATTTCTCTTAGCAGTGGCCTTTTGGCTTGGCTGGAGAGAATGAAACACATTTTTTTTACATACCGTATTTTTTGCCATATAAGACGCACCGAACCATAAGACACACCCAGTTTTTAGGGCAGGAAAACCAGAAAAAAAAGATTTAATACGTTTTCACATCAATTGGGTTAATGCAATGAATTCAGTGAATGCAATATTCAATTCAGCCAGCAGGTGTCACTAGCAGTAGTACACTCTCAGCAGAACAGGTCATACTTCACACTGATCTGCAGGAAGGGGGGCCGGGCTGTCTCCTACTCACCTCTGCTCTGCCGATCAGCTGTTACAGTGATCAGCAGTTACTGTGTCCATGGGAGCTGCGAAGTAATTGCAGTTCCCATGGACAGGAGAGAGAGATATAGATTATCATCTATATCTCTCTCTTCATTGCTTATGGCAGCAGAACTTTGAGCTTTGCTGGCATAGGCAAATACACAGTTCAGATGGGAGACAGCTCCTCCAGCTCCCCGGCTAATCTCCGTGCCGGCTGAGCTGGTGGGAAGCCAAGGTGCGACCACCGGCGGCAGAGTGGCCGTGGGGGTCGTGCATTCGGACCATAAGAAGCAGGCACTTTTTGTCCCTCATTTTGGGGGTGAAAAAGTGCATCTTTTACGGCGAAAAATACGGTATTTGAACCATAAGACGCAAAACACATTTTTCCGTATGCACATCTAGTGATGGGTTGGTGGGAGGAGTATATTTATGACTTTAGGAATGGTTTTACAATGAGTATCACCAAAAATATGCTACTTGATGCTAGAAGTTGTTATCCTAAACATACCATTGGAGCTGTCCCTTAAGGATGAATGATTAAAAGAAATTTAGTCTACAGATTATAAATTGTATAGATTATTAAGATAGTATAGCATGGAATATAACCAAGTCTGTGCGATTGTCAAAAAATATCTTCCCATCCTAACAAAAGATCAAGAAATAGACCCATCTTAGATAAAGGGATACCCTTCATTACCAGAAAGGCACCGACTTTGGGATTCCATCTCTCCCCGGGCATGTTTTGAAGTCCTCGGGCCAGTAACTGGTTAATAAAGATGGTAGTGTTTAAATGTAATAGAAGCAGATGTTCCTGTTGCCAATTTATAGAATCCTCGTGTAACTTTAGGGCTTGCAGTTCAGGGAAAGAATATAAAATTAAACAATTGATTCATTGTCAAACTTAATATGTAATATACTTGAAAACTTGTAAACGATGTAACATCCAATATGTAGGGAGAAAAATTTGAATACTGTCTGACAAGGTAAGAGAGTATATTTGTGATAATAAAATAAATGAGTAAAACGAGATATGATATACAGTATAATGTTACTAGATCTTATGGGGGGGTTTACTTTGGGCTCCCGTGTAGATGTAGTAATATTTTGGATTGTTTACTATTATAAATCTGGCTTTATTATATTGATGAGATGAGAATTATGTTAATGTAAAAAGGTGGTAGCTGTATCTATGTAGTCTATGTATGTATTATGTATTTTTTTTTATATTTTGTGAATGAATCTTTATCTCCTCCCATCTAATATATATAACCTATGTGTCTTGGAAAGTGGGTATTATTTTTGCAATTAATTTGATTGATAGAGGGTGGGGGGACAAATTGTGTATATATGTGAACTTGTCAGGAGCCTCTCTTATCTCTAGGTAAGGTCCAGATGGAGTAATTCCGGTCAGAGTGAGGAGACCCCGTGGAGAGTTGGGGTCATACTGTAGTTATGTCGAATAAACAATAAAAAGGTTGGATTTACCTTCCGAGTGCGGATGTTCTTGTGATGGTGGATATAATTGTACCTTTAGAGATGGGCTTTAGTTGGTCCAACATCGGTGTATCTAAATTAGACACTGTGAGAGCCTGAGAGGAGGTCTTTGTGGATCCTGTTGATTGTGGCAAGGAGTGCGGGTCATATCTGTTTGTTTGACGCATAGGGCACATTGCTTTGTTTATGGAGATCAGCCTTTTTTAAGGGTAATAAGTTGTTAATACTAGCCTTTGTTATTAGCTGATACATGGGCTATTGGATACTAATCCGTTTTTAAAAAACTGGACTTTTTTTCTTAAAAAGCACTAACATGCACATATCTGTGTAAGAGTATCAATCAAGTAATCAAAAGTCTAGTCCAGATGAATTATAATAATCCAAAACTATAACCCTAATATTAAAAAGATAAAAATGGATTATTAAAGAAAACATATGACTCTTATCACTGGCATTTTTTCTCATTGAAATCTGAGTTGCCCCAAAATTTGAACCCAATGATTCACCCTATGACTTGGGTATGAAGAGGCAGAAATAATTTCTCCTTGTTCTCACTGCCTTTGTTTGACCTCCCTCATGCTGATGGCAGCTAATCACTTCTTCTCAGTGGAGGTAAGCTCGTCAAAGACCTCTGTCCTGGATACAATAGTAGTGCAGAATTTAGAGTGACACTGACTTTCTTTTTACTGTTGAAAAGTAATTTTATTTGTTTGTGTCCCACACTGTGAAATCTTTAGGCATTTGATGTACAAAAACAAATTAAATAAAAAAATGTGCCCTGAAGTTTACAAAAAAAGAGTGTGGATGATCAAAGGGGGATAGAGGTCTGTGAATAAAATACAATAGTCCACTTTCTAACAGGATTATGCTGGTGAATTTGCTATTGTCAGTCAAGTAGATGTTAAGATTAATAGGGCTCTCTACACCACTGCACCATGTTATAACTTAAACAATCAACCACTCTGTCTTTATTGAGAAAACTACTGACACCAGATTATTTTGGCAAGATTCTCAGTTTTTATATACACAGCCAATGTAGAAAATAAACAGTTTTCAAGTTATACTGAATAATAAGGAATAAACATACACAACAGGCTTATTGTGTGTCTTCTTTTCTTAGTTCATTAGTGTTTAGTTCTATGGATACCGTTGTTTATGTATTTCACATCTACAAAGTTTTATTGCACTTTGCTTTAATTATAACTGTATTTCATACACTTAAACAAAATCATCCTTGGATAGATTTAGGTCATGAAATCGGTGAGACATTGGTCATATTGAAAACCACACTTCATGGACTTTTGAATTCTCTTGTCATTACAATTAATAAATAATCCAGTACCTCACAAAAGTTATTATTTGTTCCACTTTGTTAATGCTAGCTGCCAGTACAACTCACACAGAAATACAATTACCTAAATATGTAATGAACCCCCTTTTCCTCAAGTTCTACCCTGGCCAACTTATATGTAGGTTTCCTACCTTGTCTTTTGAAAAAAGTGGAATGAGCAAATGCAGCAATAAATTAATACCAATTACATAGATTTTGAGATTATTGAGCAGTTTATTCAGAGAAATAAATTAATCTCAGGGTTAATATGTTACTATACACCTAACCAATGTGCTGGATGAGTATTTGGGTTTCCTAAAATAAGCTTTCCATTTTAAAAGGCCAGCTTCAAGTAACAGTGCCTTCTATACCAGATTAAAAAGAACAGACCTGAAGTGTAGAACTATGAATCAGGGTACAATAAATGAATCCATATCCATATCTAAATGTTTCTGTGTTCTTGAGGTTAACCTCCTGGGTCTAGTAGACATACTGACTATAAGTTTGAAACACACAATTAAATATTAATCCTGGGCAAAATGTGCACCCAGTGTACACTCATCCTAATTTATTTTATTTTATTTTAAATTAAATACAATTATTTGTATTGAATCCAATACAATGCAAAATTATGAATTTCCTGACATGTGATATCATCACGGACCCATGTCTGTATACTATTGAGTCTATGGAGCTACAGTTTGCTAATTGTAGACATTATATTTGATGCTTCTCAATTGCAGCTATTAAGCCATAGAAAACTGTAATCTACACAAGCTTAAATTAATTATTTTTTTTAGGAATGCTCTAACAAACATAATCCTGGTACATAGTTTCACCAACAACATATTAATTGTAGGCTATTAGCTTAATTTGTTGTAACAGTGTATAATTTATATAATTCCGTGTTTAGATTGTTTAACTACCACAATTCCTTTGGGTGCCTGTATGGCATCGAGGATAAGAGGTGACCATCAATTAAACATTTACATTGAAAACTTCTGCTGAAAACAAAGATCCTTTGCAGGTAATCGGATTATAAAATCTAAAATTCCAGTCAATGCTCTAAAATAGCTTGTAGTATCAGTCATATTAACAAGAGAGTTGGACAGTATGACATATCTGCAAGGAAATATCCAATAAGTTCATATTTAAATTTTTATAGTGTCGGCCTTTTTTAACACAAGTATTAATGAAAAGCATTTTTATGCTTTAGAGCATTTTCAATATCCTCAAAAGTATATTAAAATTTTACAACATTGATACAATGGTTCCATAATTAAATGTTACTCTTTCTTAAAGCACATTTGTAATAAAAAATGACTTTTAATATTCATGTATAGGACTATGGGAAAAGGGGATTGCAAAGTTCCAGAAAGGTCTATCTTCACATGAATTAATATGATGAAAAGCAAAATCTTTGTGCAAATAGAAAAAGGCTTCAGGCACAAGCTGAATGGTAAATATTTTATTACTATAATCTCTTAAAAAGCGTACAGATAAAAAGTGTACAGAATGAATTAAATGGGTCTTCAGATTTTCTCTGATGCATTTTATTTCCACCGAACAGGCTAGCCATGCATGTTAAATGCCCATAATCTGCCTATGTAACAATTTAATGCACAGCCATAAACACATGCATTTTAACATAATTGAAGATGCAACACCACAGCCCAAAACTTTCAAAGAAAGTGTTGTAATAACAATTGGTCAACAAGTCGGCCGTAATAGGTTATAGCTTTTTGTTATACTGCATGTTTTAAATATATATGCATTGGTTCTTCCTCTGAAGAATCTTAAATTCTATACATTGATGACAAGCAGAAAAATTACTATTTAAAAAGAACTCCATAGATCTTCGACAGCTGCTCTTTGCATGCTGGTTTTATTCTAAGGTACAGTTTCTGAAGCTATTATTCTTATTCTTGCTTCACAACTTTTGAAAGTCAATGACCAAGAAAAATCATGCATGTCAAGTGCAAGTAAAACCAAATGTTCCAGGTCAGTGACTCACCAAGTAGTGAAAAAATTACAATGGCAGGCCAGAAAATGTGGGTGTGAGGTGCTGAATGTCTTAAAGCAATAGGTTTTCTCAGGAAGGTGTTAAGCAGTATATAGGGAATCCTTCCATCCTCCCAAGTGTTGTGGTCAATGGGTTACTGCTACAAAAACAAGACTTTTGGGGGGATTGTATATTGTTCCATTTCATCAGGACATGGTACTGCTAAACAAAGTGTGTATAGGACCCATATTTATTGAATAACTGTGCATGATAGAAAATATTATTCAGGCAAATAGACTTGCTCATTTATTTCCAATTAGGCGTGCTGGTAAGGAACATATGTCTGTTATGTTATGTATTAGAGAGGGGGGTATGGAGATTTGCACAAAATGTTTTCACCCCTTTGAAGCCACTCATGGTCGTCCCCCCCTACGATCCCTGGGGATTTCCCTAGGTTGGGAGCCACCACTATAGAGCAATGAAAACTTAGTGGGTAAACAAACTCTTTAATTCAAGCGGTGAAAAAACAGTTCCCTGACAAAAAGTCAGCAAAAAGTCTGCAACCACCAAAATTTACCAAAATTAACATACATTTTAGTAGCTTTAATATGAAGTTTGTAGGTGATTATCAATGGTACTTAACAACCCTTATTCATTCAATATAAAGGAAATTCCCGGGGTATTGAGGGACAACTCTAACCCCGAGCCAAAATGTCTTGACTGAGCAGAGGGGGCTAGGGGGATTAAGGCTTCGCAAGTGGCAAGGTAAATCTGTAAAATCATTACAAATCAAAATAAAATAATTTTATTTATGATTTGAATGATTAACGGATTAACCTTGCACTTTTGAAGCCTTTAAAGTCCACTAGGACTCTGCCAGTCAGAGGACATTTGGTTGGGGCGTTAGAGTTGTCCCTGCATACCCCGGGATTTTTGTATATTGATTTATTTGGGATGATGGTCTCACTGGTGATGGGAAACTTAAATACGATTTCAACCCTATTAATTCCATAAGCAGTGGTTCCCAACTTGCCTTAAGGGCCCCCTTTAACAAAACATCAAGGCCCCCCCTCCCTATTCAAACACAGGTTCAGAATGAGGGCCTGCGCTCCACTGGAATAACTTCGAGCCCCCCTACCCCCTAGTTTGGGAACCACTGCTCTATGGGCAGCTGATCTTGGTAATTTACATTACTTCCTCTCCCCTCTCCACCCCACCAATACTGAGACAGAAGGTCTTGTGCTGACCACCAGTCAGAGACAGCATGCACATTGCACACACAGAGAAGGTCTTGTGTTTCCCTCTCCTGAGTGGTCCAATCTTCCTACAAAATCCACTAGTCAGTTAATAATAAATACATTTTAAAAAATTATTTGTTTACAACCTACATGATCCATTAAAAAAGGAGCATTGTTGAAGTAGATACAAGGAAGATAAAGCTATATATATATATTTAGATCAGTGCTATAGATATCCCAGTCAGTCCTCAATACATCTAAAACTGTACTGCTCATGAATGCCATCTTCCTTGTAGCAAATAGTGTGGCTGAATTGTTTTTCTGAAAAAGTAGTCTTAATATACAAGAAAATTATAAATATGTGTATGGCAATGTGCCATACATATAGAAGATTTATATCCTGTTATCAGAGCTGTGTTTTCACCCAGGATATTAATCCTTAATAAAAAAGAAAGCATGGAAATCAGGACAATATATGTCTTTGATATACCCTCACACAATCATTTTCTACTTTTTGTTGAAAGCTTGCATTTGCATTATGGACTCTTAAGCATGTTCCTTTCTTGTCAGTCATTCCAATAACAATTGCATGAGAGGCCGCACAACACCAGCAGAATTCATTAAAAGAAGCCAAGCAAGTGTGAGAGTGCACATTCACTCCAGCTGTCTGTCTCAAATCTTATCTGCATGTAAATGATGACAGAAGCAAGTGACAATATAGAGAGATTGTGTAAACTGGAAAAATACATTGCACTCCAATACTGTCTTTAATGGAAATCACTACAAAGGCATTGACATTGGTTTTATAACAAAGCCCCAGGAGATTGGCAGCACCTGTCATATACAATTGCCATTTGACAATTAATAGCCTTAGAACACTTGAGTATAGGATATATTATTCACCATTGACCTGGAAAAAAACAAGGGTGATCGGTTATATGTCCAAGTAACTGTTTACGTTACTATTAATAATATACTAATTTATTACATCCCCTAATATGCTTTTTTGGTTTTCAGAAGTGTATGATCCAATACTTTATAAACCACTATATAGTTATTTTTTATTATTTTATAAAAACTAGGCAAAACAAAAAGAAGAAAATAACAATTATGGGGTGATTGCTCCAATTTTGTCCCATTTCTGTAGCCAAGTCATAATTTGTTTTACAAGGTGTACAGGACCTCTGTGATGGGTCCTGCCAGAGAGGCATATTTCTCCTACATGCAGGCTGTGATCCCATTGAGATCATTCAAAAGAGTTTGAGATAGTATTGGACCAGCATCCCCCTCCACAGTAAGTGGTGGCACACAAAAGGTGCCCAGTCAATTCTCGTCAGGTCTGGCTGCACGTGATGACGTCATCTGCCAGAAGATTGCCTGCTTTTCTAAGCGTCTAAGCGGCTTTATAAATACTTTGATTAAACTTTGGTTTTACCTATTTGCACGCCATATATACAGAAGGTTTGGAGTTTAAGTGATACCCTTTGTTGGGTTACTGAAGTCATTAGAGAAAAAAGCTTTTGGTCTCAGGGATATAGAAAAATTGTTTTTGCTTCTGAACTAATGTATAGGCACGTTGTTGTATGACCATTGCACACCTACAAGGTATTGTTTTCCTCAGCAAAATCCTAAGCAAACAAATTAACTTTCTTAAGCCCCATTTCCTGTAGATTCCCACCCCTTCATTCCTCGTCAGGCTGTTGTGTCATGACTGGTGCAGGGTGCTGTAATTTTACTTGAGAGCCTTGCCCATGGGATCTACAATAAACTGTCAAATATAGGGTAGTTTTCTTAAAGTGTCCTGCAAAATCAGAGATGGCTGAATTCCTTTTTTTTTTATCTTTTTTCAATCATCACTGCTGTGTATCACTCCAATACCCAAGCAGTTACTCTTCTTGACACGTGGCCACTGGCCACAAGACTGTACCTGTTCTGTCAGCAGCAACGATTGGAAGATGGCCAATGATGCAATACCATTCTGAGGGTAGATGGTTGTGGATAAAAAATTACATAAAGAGGTCAGAGGGAGCACCCCTAATTGTTTATGGTCTACTCTGGTCACGTTAATGTCAACTCCACAGCATAATGCAAAAGAATTCTCAAATGATGGCAACTTAACATCTGTGATAAAGATCATTCCAAGTTTAACTTTTTGTGGCCAATTAAAAACAACATCAGTCAGAGTGGATACGCAAAAGCAAGACAACCCCAGGTGGTGACCATTAATCCTGCCAAGTTTTATTTCCAGTCTTAGGTTGTATAGGTAGTCCAGATTCTCCGGGATGGTGCATCAATATGGGTTTTTACAAGAAAGTTTGATCATTCTTCCAACAGTCTCAACTTTGTAAAGGTTATACCAGAAGCCTTTAGAGTCGAACAGCTAAACAGGACCAAAGTAGGGAAATAATAAAGCAGCTGGAATAGTGTCTGTATATTTAAAAATAAATAAAAAGGGCGACAACTGCCAAGACTCCTTCAATCTACTTTGGTGCATGTTTCTGAGCAATCTGTCAGAAACAACAACTCCATGAGAGTAAAATGTGGGCCCCCAATAAAGTATCAGGACCTGTGTTCACAACCTGAAACAGTGAAATTTGATCCACTTTAAAATGCAAGAATTAGCAGGTTTGCCATTGGCACTGTTTTTAAAACACGAAAGAGTCTGGAGACATATGAGGGAGCTTTTTCTTAAAGGGACACTCATACCACTATGTACACAATTTGCAGACCCTACAGTGGTAAAGTGGGCCTGAAATATCTCCTGTCTCAGGAAAATGCCTGACCTTATGTGGCCAAAGTGTGTAGGCAGGACCTGGATAATGAAAGCATTGATGCCATGAACTGGTCCTCATGTTCTCCAGACCTGCAACCAACAGAGGTCCTCTGGGACAGTATATATTGGTGCATCAGATACAACACAATGATGCCATAGACATGTCTTGGAGCATACCGATGCTCTGATCCTGGTCTAGGAGGATACTATCAATCTGGTAAAAAGGAGCATGGTCAGATGTTGAGTAAAGCCACAATATGAGTTGTTGAAGTGAAGGCAGATCATTCTGTGATTTAAGTTTTTACTATGATAGTTGGTATTTTATCAATTTACCTCTTAGTAGGTTTTGGTTTCCATTGGCCATTATTTTGTTTCAAGTCAATAAAGAATTAAAATTTAATATTGCAGCAGTTAAGATTGAATGTGCTTCCTTTTTTAAGGAGTGTATGAAATACATAATTTAGTATTTAAAATAATCAATCTAAATATAGAGAGACTCGATAAATAACAAAATAATGTCAAGCAAAACAACTTATCCACGTTGTTATTTCAGATGATATTAAGAGATAAAAGTCATGAGTAAACAGCCAACAGCTTTGGAGACCTTGCGACATTATTTGATCACCAATGTGAACTAGCTTTATTAGAAATGATAATTATTATCCCTCTGATACAGGCACATATGAGTGTTCATGCTGACAGGGGCTACCGATAACAGTTCCCATGGCAACTAAAAGTAAAGTTCTACACCACATCCCTATTTAGGGGATTTTAAAATTATATTCTTAGTCAGTTGTGTAAAGATAAAGTATGTGCTGACATACAAGTCTGGCAATTTTAGTGTCTGCACCCTCATTTGACAAAAGCTGGGGTTAGATGGGGCAGATCAACTGCTGTGCGCGTTCCCGCAATCGATCGGCGGTCAGGTCGGCAGAAAATCAGGTGCGCCCCCTGGTCATATTGGCCAGGAATCTGCCACATGTCAGATGGTATGGTGATCCGACATTCCGGTAAATTCCTTGCCGGTCCCAATAGTTCGGATGGGGATGGCACACAAAAGGTGCCCGGCCGATTCTCGGCACTAGCAGCTGTGCGTGATGACTAGTGATGGCGCGAACCCGGAACTAGCGCAAAAGTTCGCGAACCCGGCGAACCGGCGA
>CM070034.1:48803394-48838292 GCA_036250615.1 Ptychadena robeensis | reverse complement strand
GGTCAAAGTTTAACTAATGTAAAAAGATAGGGGGCGGGTCGAACATCGCCATATGTTCGCCGTGGATAGTCCGCCGGCGAACATCACACCCGGTCGTCTGAGCAGTTAACGGGAAAATGACCCATCTATGCCCAGCTTAAAACATTTGACTTGTAAAAGTACTCACACTAAAGGCCCCCATACACCTTACAATCTTACCATACCATTTCTGTACAATCAACTTTGTTCTACCAAAACCATGTAATATGAGGACCTTTATAAACCTTCCATTCACTATGTATTCTATCAGGGAGGTCCCGGCACTACATAGTTAGAGATCTAAAGGAAATTGTATAGAGTGATCTAAAGGTGTATGGGGGGCTTATGCCTCAATTTATATGGTAACTTTATATGGCCTGTCACGTGATGGGTGTGCCTATGACAGGTTAGAGAGCTGTTGCCTGGAACATGTCTTTGTAGCATTATTATGACAGGAGTTTGGGCAGTTTTATATTGTGTTCAAGAATAAACTGGGTACCTGTGCTGTCTCACATGCCACAAATCTGTTATTTCCCATGTATTCTTGTTGATACTCTTCAAAAATAAATACACATGTCTTAGCTCAATAAGTGGTAAAATAGGTGTGACAACTCTGTCAATGCCAGACTAGTGATGAACAGCATAGGCAATATTTGTATTCACAAAATAGTGTGAAATTTCCACCAAATATTTGCAATAAATTTGTTAATTCCTGATCTCCAGTAATTATTATCTTCATTGAGCAAATTGGCACTTGTACATGCGTATATTGCAAACGCAATGCAGGGTAGTTCTGGTACTGATGTAAAAAATCTTGAATATTCGCGATTACGAATATATAGCATTATATTCAAGGACTTCACAATTAGAATATTCCCAATCAACACTATACTTTACCATTTCAAAAATGTAGGTTTTAAAATATTGTGGTTTCTGATGGTTTGCCCATCATAGAATTTATTGTAAAACTATAATCTGTTGACGAACATAGTTTTTTTTTTTGGAAGAACTTTTTTGGATCCAGTTAGTGGTCCCCATATTCAGCTTAACAGGATCTTTAGAGTTAACGATCTTCCAACGCTCATCCAACAAATTTCCTTTGCTCCTAAGTATGTCAGATGTACACCAAAGTGCTGAAGCAATGTTTTTCCCCCGAAATATTTCTGGACTATACACTTCCATTATCCAGTCATGGATTAAATACCCTGCTGTTTCCTTATTCGTTCACAAGAGTGGGTAATTAAAGTAAATATTTATATATCTTTTTATTAAAGATTCTAAACAGCCTCATCCAAGTTGACAATCATTGGACCATGTTGACTGGATTATGCAAATTAAACTGAATGGCTCTGTTGGATGTTCTAATTTCATAACTTCCTAGTGGACATCAATACAACTTTCTGGATTAAGATAACACATTGTCTGTTTGTGCTACTTTATGTTGAGGAGTGTTTTTTTCACTTTGTTGTGATATTTCGAAATCTATAAAATTTTAGTTTTTTTAAATTGCTTCTCCTAAAACTTTGGAAATCAAATAAGCATAATTTCTATTTAACTTAAAATTATAGTCAATAAAGAAAAATAATTTTCTTTTACAAGAACATCTACTGGTATTCTTCTTTCCTTCACAAAGGCCAAGGCAGCACCATTTATTATAATGCTTCAATATTACTTTTAGAATGAAGTGTGACAGTGGTAGGCAGAGGCACAGTTACTTCACCTTGATTTAATCCTGTTTTATGGAATATATTTACTGTATATGTGTGTCGTAATGCGACACACATTCAGTTTTCAATCCTTTCTTTGAAGTTGAGCCAATATTGGTATTGCTGTATGTGTGTTGACAATGACAAACCCTTTATCTTGTGAACATTTGCCTACATGTGCTACGTTTTTCCAAAGTGTATGAATCATGAGCAAATAAACATCATGGAAATATGTTATGTAGAAACTTTTGTTCATATCAATGATGTTCATAATTACCCTTACAGTGTGCGTTTCTAAGCATCACATCAATTACAGGTTGTGATTGATGTTATAGCCAAATTAATCCCCGCCAGCAATACGCTTAGTGGAGGGGGTCCCGACGTATAATGGAGACAAGCCCTAACTCGACAAATAAGTGTATCTGATATGAATTTTTGTTCCTTTCTATTGACAAAGATCTGATTGAACATAGATGTTACTAGCCAGGCAACCACCAGAAAGAGGATCAACAGATGTCCATTTTGCATTACAGAAGGCCTACTTTATTTTAATCATCTGGTTTTAATCATACCATTCATGTTGGTGCACTGACGTGCCATTTATTGTGAAAGGCACCCCAAAGAGCATCTTGAAAGTGAACACCTTTCTGAGCATTGAGGTGGTACACCTGGACATACTGATTTTGGTGTATTGTGGTGCATTAAGTGGCTCATTTAATAATTAACACAACTAAAAAAACAATAATGTGCATGCATTGGACCGTGTGTGGACCTAGCACAATATCTCATATGCAGTGCTATAATGTAGAATGTCTTTCCTCTTTAAACAGTACTCTCTGTGGTCCTAATAATGGATAAAAAATACCATCCCTGTATCCTAAAGTTTAATTATTGAACACCCCAGGAGCAGAGAGAGAGAGAGAGAGAGAGAGAGAGAGAGAGAGAAAAAGCAGAAAAGTCACTGAAGACAATCCATTTTAAAGAGTTTTATTAATCCTTTATGGGACAAACAGAACTCCTGAGAACCCAGTAGGCAGAGGCAGTCCAAATTAGAGAAGGATCACTGCAAAGCTCAATTATCCGTTTAGATTAAAAATACAAAGAGCAGTACAAGATACATAGAACCAAGAACCTAGCAGAGGAGAGAAATAAAGCTTGAAGCCATGTTTATTTATTCTAACCTGTAAACTGAAAGCCAGCACTGTGGGTGACCTAGGGATTATTATTATATGTAAATGTTGCTCGCTGTAGCACATAGTTATGACAAATGGCTTGTTGAAGTTCATTTATATGCAAAAATAAAAAAGCACATTTGCATTTCTTCCAGATAGGTTAAACTCACTGAAGCCTGCATACTGTGCAAGCAATTGACCACAGGATGTCATGCTCAGAATATTTAGTACTTCCTTTGAGTGAAAATTATAGTGCACATAAAATTTCAATGCCTTTGGAGTTTTGGGGAGAGTAAATTCAAGTGTAACTTAGCATGGTATTGTAATTACTATGTTGCTAGGTAAAACAGTTATAATGAGCTAGTTCTTCTAAGAGGCAGACAATGTAATACAAATAAGCATTTCCACCGCAACGGGCATGAGAAAAAGAGAAAGCCACTGAAACTGCCTATTAAAGTGCTGGGTTATGACAAAATGAGCTGGTACCATTATCCATTTTTGAGCATGGAGAACAAACAATGGTAATTGCTGATTGGTTGCTGTGTTCTTTGCACTGCTTGCCTTGCCGTGATATAAGCTCCCAAATACACCTATACCCCCAGCATCCAGAGATTTAGCTTAAAATTGTTGCACACATTCTGTTTTTTACAATTGTTTAGGTACAACTGTTTCTACATGTGTTTCACATACATTTTACTATGCAATATCTGGTTGCGATGATTTAGGAATCCATTTATATTGTTACAACCTTTCAGAACAATCTTACTACATGTCTGATTTTAGGGCACACAATGTTTTATTTATTGAGCTTGCCGAACTCCTTCCTCCCGCTTTGCTACACAGCACCTGTGGTCTTGTAGATGCCCTTTAGATCATAGCTCTCCAAGACTGCTAAGGACATGCAAGTTGAGCGTGGGTCTGAGGGTACATTAATCTGCACATTCAATGTATATCTTTTTCTGTATCAAGTGAATCTAAAAGTTGTATTAGTTGCTATAAGCATCGGGAAGAGCCCCCACTGTGGTCTCAAGTGACATTTAATTTGTAGAACAAGAGCACTGATACAGATCTACAAGTATTATAATGTATACATTTTGGAATACTGCTGTTAATGTGTTTGAATATTTTTGGATGGTTTCACAATCAAAATTTATTTAATAATTTAGTTTTTACAACATTTCCTGTGACATATCGGTTGCCTAAATAACCCAGCTCTGTAGAGTTAGGCAAACCTACGATTTTCAAGGGGAGTAGGGTTAGCCACCATGAGGGGGGGGGGACTCTCGTCCCGGGCCTGGGCAGCTAGGGGGGCCCGACAGTCAGCACATAGGGGCCCCGGATCACTGCCACTGTGTACGATGCTGCCGGCAGTCCGGGCTGATACGGCTGATCAGGCAGCAAGCGGGGGGGGGCAGTTGGGGATGTGATATTTCTGCTAGCACCGCCCCCCCCCCCCCCCCCCCCCCCCCCCCCCCCCCCCCCCCCCGCTCCACAAGTCCTGCCATGGGGCCTGGATATTTTTGCTGTACTGGGCCCCATGATTCCTGGCGGCGGCCCTGGGTAAGCCTCTTATTCTGCCTCCCTCCTCATGCAGCCCCCCCTTTTTTTTCTTTTACACAATTGATGGCATGGGCAAATCTAATTTTGTTAACCCAACCAATCTATGTGCTCCACCTCATGCTACCTAAAATAATAACTTTAAAAAAAGTAAATTAGTTACAGTGTCCCTTTAATGAATGGCTTTGTCACTCCAAAACAATTATTTAATATGGGCCTCTAAAGTCTCAGGTGGCCAAAAGAGTGCAATTTGTTTCTTGCTCCACACTTTACTGCCTAGGAAATTCTTGCAGTAGATTGCCCTCTGTGTGGTACTTAAAGCTCTTCAGAACCTCAGACGATCATTACTTTCAATACAATTGGCATTAAAAGCCTTCACTGTACCGTAGTCACATTTTTACAAATCACCCCATTACTTGGCAGTGCAATTAGGCAGCACAACATCACTAATGAACGGTTTAATCATACTCCGAGGACAGAATTTACAATAATCTGTGACTAATAATCCAAAAGTCCCAAGTCTCTACAGTGTAATAAACAAGACGTGTGACTGATATATTCACCTCTGTAAATATATATAAAAAAATAGGGAGAACAGAGTGAATGTGCTACTTAGTGTATCAGATTTGGATGGCTGCAGCTCACAGGCTATTCCTGATAAGGTCAGTGTACAAATGAGGTTCTTGTCAGTCTGGCTGTGTTCCAAGGACCCAGCTGGCAATCACTCGAGATCAATGATCATAATGTGACAGGTTTCTAGAATGAAATGCACCCAATGGCATAGGTTGAAAGCCTAGGGAAAATATTTCTTCATCATTTCTCCCTTTATCGTGACAGTCAACAGAAAGAATTGTCAGCATTTTGTCTAATATATTACTGAATGAACTATAGGCTATGATATGAATTCAAGTTACATACTGACCTGTTTCTCTCCACATGACATTATTATCGATCTGAGTTTATTACATCTTTAAAGAGTGTAAATTGCCATTTTATTGTATGTTGTGAAATGTTCAAAGGAAAGGAAATAAACAAGAGCAATAAAAAAAGTCATATTAATAGAAACAAGAATGATAATATTCTGCCCTTAAAAAAACAAAAGCAAATCCCAGCTACAATTTCAATTATAAGAACTGAAAATGTATATTATATATTAAATAGATATTTTTTTATTGTTGATACATACAAATATTCTGTAGTTTTAGATTTTGATCTAAGTTATTTTGAGTATTTCTAAGTTACAAACTATCACTTGCTATGCTACAGTGTTATCGGATAATGATTATATGGATATGTTAGGGGGCAAATGACAGAATTAACTGTGGCAGTAATGGAGATTAGTGTCGAGCTTGAATATTCTATTTTAAAATATTTAGCTTGAATATCACCATTTCGACATTTCACAAATATTCGCAAATATATCATTTGATATACGCCACCATCATGATTGCGATTTATTGCAAGTTTTTGTGATCCCATTCATTGCAATGGACTGCGATTATAGAATTGTGATGCAATTTTTTTGACAGAAATTACGAATATTCTCCCAGTTGAATATCCGAGCTCCATTGACTTGCATGCATTGCGCATATTTAATTGCATTACCATACCAGCAAATCCTTTTCGAACACTTGATGCAATACATTTTTTTTTGTAAATCTCCAAAGTGGAAGACAGTTTAAATATTTAACATTGCCCTTTGTTATGGGGATTTGCAACCTCACTTTTTTGCTCCCATGAAAGAGACATACAACCGGAAAACATTAAAAGTGAGGGTCAGAAAGTGGAGTTACTAAACAACTACAATCTAGGACAGCAGTATTCAACCTATCAAATACAGGGGTCATTAGCTACTAGTGATGAGCGACTAGGCGATATTCAAGTTCGCACAATGACATTGGATTCAATATTCGTAATCTGGAATATCCGCGTTTGTAGACATAGATTGCGATACAAAAATCACAATGCAATCAAATATGCGCAATGCATGCAAGTCAATAGAGCTTGGATTTTCCACCTGGAGTATAGTCGTAATTTATGTAAAAAAAAATCGCAATACATGGCAATGAAGAGAAACGCAAAAAATCTTATGAAATCGCAAAAACCGCATATTCGATCCGATGATATATTTGGAAACATTTGCAAAATGTCAAAATGCCGATATTCAAGCTAAATATTCGAAAATCGAATATCCAAACTCAACACTATTAGCTACATCCCCTTACAGACCCATCGGTTATCCTTAATATTTTGCACATGTAACAATACAAAAGACTGTCAAAGACTGCAGAAACACTGTAAAGGAAAATTTGAAACTGATAGAGATCGCTTCCATTGTACCACATGTACTAATCATTGCTGCCATTACATTGCTGGTGTAGATAATGTGTTTCAGTCAAGACAAGTCAAAATTTGGAAAATCAGAATTTTTATTTTGACCTTAATTTTTACTTTTTTTTCAAGCACTCACACAACCCTTCTCTACATCTTTAAAAGAAAATAAGGAGGACAGACCCTGAATGTGTACATTTCCAAAGTTTAGATATGCCTATCATTCAATTCTGCTCTTTCTATTCATAATCTTTAGCACTGATGAATACCACTCTCTAGATTGAGGAACCCAAAAAAGAGGTTTAATAGTTTAAAGAAGATGGGTTAAATATCCGTCTTTAGAGCTATTTACATTTTTCACACGATGGCTGCTACTTCTAGAACTACTAGTGCTATTAGAGCAATGAGACAGTCTTTAAATCATTATCTGGAATGCTGTAATAACTAAAGTAGAAAATGCTGTTAGGACATTCCACATAGAAGGAACCAAAGCCCACATCCCACAGTTCCAATCACAGTTCCAATACAACTGGTACAGTTTTAAAAGGTACATTTTGTTAGCTTAAATTTGAATTCTAAGAAAAAAGTAAACTGCGTAGATACAACTACTGAATCAACAGATCTATAAACAAAGGAATTAAGGAGTGCATAGACTGTTGGTTTAGACCAGGGGTCTCAAACTCAATTTACCTGGGGGCCGCAGGAGGCAAAGTCAGGATGAGGCTGGGCCGCATAAGGGATTTCACGGGAATCACGTCCTGCGGCTAGCTTAGAGGGGGAGTCACTTTCCCCTAGCAGCTGACTGACTGACGGGGGCGAGGTCGGGAGAGGCGCCCTAAGCCCGCCCACCGCACCAAGTATGGAGTCCTGGGTGAGGTCTGGGCTTGGGCTCCCTAGCTGACTGACTGACAGGGGCGAGGTTGGGAGAGGCGCCCTAAGCCCGCCCACCGCACCAAGTATGGAGTCCTGGGCGGGATCTGGGCTTGAGCACCCTAGAGCCCGTCCCCCTGGATGGAGAGCAGGCATTACGCGCCTGTAACCGGCGCAGGTGCCAAACTTTTCCTGGTGCCTGCGCGTACCCCTGGCTGTGGTCTCGCGTACCCCCTGGGTGCGGGCCGCAAAACAAGATCCCGAGGGCCGCAAATGGCCCGCGGGCCGCAAGTTTGAGACCCCTGGTTTAGACTCTTAAAATTGCAGCTTTTACCATTTTAAAGCACACTGAGCCATGTCCAAATTTGATCCTTACAGTACAAAAAAGTTGATCCCAAAGAGTTTTTAGCTTAATTTAGGATAACAAATAATACATGTATAATTTGACTTAGAAGCAAACCTTATGAGTGTACTTTTGTACTTTAAAATGATAGAATGTTTCAGCTAAATGCATGACCTAACTGAATAGCTTCATCCAGCCCCCAGGTCCACTAGCCTGTATGACATTAGTCAGAATACCCAAAGGGAATGGTGTACCAAGTTATCATTTCATTTCTGTTTCTAACTTGTCATAGTATGGGTACTGTAAGATGTGTGATATGGATTGAAGATGTTGGGCTTTACAAACAAGAGCCTTTGAAATAACAGCATCTATTCCAAACAGCGCTTGGGTATCCCCTGGGAGAACTCTTTTTTTTTTTCTTTTTAAAACAAGTGTCATCTGGATTGCTGGAAGTAGAACTCAAATGGAAAGCATACAGCAGCTATTTTTATTCTTCAGTACTAGTTATTTTATAAAACCTGTTGAGGTTATGTAAAGAAATTGCATCTTGTAGTATAACAAGCTATATAAAATTGACACAATGTGAGGTTGTTTGCCTTTTTATGATTTGGTGTAGAGAAACTAATAAAAAAAAAAAAAAAGGTTTTGCATCCGAAATAGAGATCCTCTGATTTAGAAATCAAATGAGTCTTTGTATAGATATATACCGGTAAGTAGATAGTTAGGATATAAAGATAGATTGATCTCGGGACCCAAAGTCTACAGTTGACTCACAAAAAGACAAAAAAGAATTTGCTTCAACATACTTTCCTTACATTTCTGCAATATTATTTTGTACAGAAAATATTGAATAGCCATTTATGGCATCATGTTGAAACAAAACAGTAGGATATGAAATACTATAATTTCCTGTTCTTTAACTCCACATATGCCTATTTGGTTTGGGCAAGCTAAAGCATGAATTTAATTTGTAGTTTGTTTTCAGTGCTGTTTACTGAAAGCCTTGCCCTTACAGGGAAGTCTTGTATTTGCTTTACCATGACTAAACCCCTATCCGCAAAGCCATCTTAGGGTTCTTTCACACTTTGCATGTTCATTCATAGTCTTATTTACCTGCAATGGAGATTTAATTGGTATAGTTGACTCACACGACAACCAATCACCAATAGTGTCAAATGGCCCTGAGTAAATATCTAGATAAATATGAAGGAAGCTGAATGCCATCAACATAGGAAGTCCTTTCCTCAACCCTACGAGCAACTTCTGGTTTTATTGAAATACCAGTTCTGAGCCAGATCTTTTGATACACCTCAGGGACCTAGCTTCTCAAATACTCTTTTGATTGAGCTGGCACAAAAAAGTCACACTCATAAAATCATTACAAAGGTCTTTCTCAAAGAGTGCAGAATGCCATAGAAGAGAGGATATCCAACTCATATGGTTTTTAACCTCCCTAGCGCACTGCTGAGGTCCAGATTTCTGTACCAAAAGTGCACCATAGACTTCAATGGTAAATTTTTCTTTATGTCGTAGGCCTGTAACTTCCCAAAATATGTCCGTACAAGGGTCCAATAATGTTTGAAACAAACAATTATGTAAAAAAAAAAATAATTTTTTTAATAAAAATAATGAAAAAAAACACCAAAATTAGGACACAAAACTATGCTGCTATGTACTAAATATCGCCAAAATAAAAAGTCTCTGGTGCCCCAGATGTTCCTATTTGCACTTAACCCTCTCTAACCTGGTGTGATAAAATCACACCAGGGAAGAAAGGGTTACTGCAAATGGGCACATCTGGGGCATCAGGGACTTTATTCTGGCGATATTTAGTACATAGGGGGAGTTTGAAAGCAGTTTTCTACATAGAAAACTGCTTTTATTCTAGTTACTGTACAAATCTCCCGCCGCCTCTCCGAGTGACGTCATCACGTCACTCCGAGCGGGGGGGGGGGGGGAGAAGGACACGAGTAGCCGAGCAGCCGAGGAGGCATGTCACATCGGGGACTCGGGGACAGCGTGAGTATGCACTCTCCCAGAGCCCCACATTGTACTGGACGGCAGCACCTCGTCCAGTGCGATAGTAGCAGTTGGAGCGGAGGTGCCGTCCATAACGCTAGGGCGGTTAAATAAGATGTCTAACAGTCTCATATCTGTGGTTGTCATGCCAACATAGACACAATAATTACACAATAATAATCATCTTATATGGGGCAAAATGAAAAGTATGATGAAAAAAGAGTTAATTGCAAAGCTCCTAAGCATGGCATCATCACCAAAATGTAGAGAAGGGTCCAGGGTATACTACAAAACAGAATGCATTGCTCTAACACAATAAGTTTTTGCATAAATGAAGTTCAAACTCAAGTTGAAATTTCAACTTTGACTTCCAACTTAATTTATGCAAAAATAAATAAATAAATATACATATATATATAGATATATATATCTATATATATATATTCCCACAACCCTTTCCCACATCTCCAGCATTGTTCAAATGCTTTGCAATCAATTCTAATCTCTTATGATCACACACTTTGATATGAAAAGTATTCTTAGCATTTTTTCTCATTTGAGGTAACATTTGGGTAATTCAATTGGTCCCTTTTCTACCTAAAATAACTGTAAAAAGTTAGTATTCACTTAGTATATGACTTGATATAAAATCATGTATGTGAATAACACTGTGGAAGAGAAAACTGAGTCTTGTATATTTATTTTAACTATGGGTTTTGTTGTAAGTTTAAAAAAACAAGTTTAACAGTTTAATTCAGAAATATATATAGTCTGTATGGTAATATGTGTAGTTGAACTGAAGAGGAAAAAAGTGGTGCAGCTGACAAAATACCTGTCACAAAGAACCTGCTTAAATCAATTATTTACAAGCTACTGTAGACTCTATAATCATGCTTCTTTTCAAACCTTCATTTGTACGGCGAAACAAATTCAAAATGTACTTTTTGTCCCAAGGCTCAAATATCAGCATAGAAAAAGCACCTTTGTGTGCTCCTGGATGCCAGATGTCATTAAATTGTCCCTATTTATATAATAAAGGGTTTTTCTGATTTGAGACTGTCTTTGTCCTAAAAGACCTGATAGCTTTGTGTATCCTATCAAACATCCTTCTACTATCCAAAGATTGGAGAATCAAGGGATCAAGGGACTTTAAAAATAGGAACATCATTTTTTTAAATTTGCCCAGAAAACTGTAGTAATGGTAAATAAAAATATAAATTGACCCATATGTGTAGCATAGTAGGGTGTAAAATGTATTTAATAAAAAAAAGCCTGTAGAAAATTTAAGAATCCATTTTCCCTGTTTAACATTTGCCTTGTGCCCCCATATAACTCAGGCTACTAAAATGACTTGGCTTAGAAAGAAAGATATTGTTTTGGAAGCTTTTATAACCAACATAAAAAGTTGTAGTTGAAAATGTTGTAAAGTCACTTTGACAACAATATCTTTGTAATGGAGGGGTTTACTTGATTTAACTTGTCTTGTTACTGCATATCAGTGCAACAGTCAATAGGCACCAAACACAATCTAAGGTAACTAAGGCATTTTTCGGAACCTTGAAGTTACAAAAAGGGCAACATATAGCTGCTCACTTTGAAAAGTGGATTTTCCTTTTGCAAGGAAATTATACCATGCCTTAGGTGACAGTTCTATGTGCCGTAGAAAAGAACCAAGTACAAGGGTAAAACCTTGATTGGGAAAATAGAAAAGAACGAACAATAGATGGTCACTAAACCCCATACATTCTTTCACAGTTCTATATGGTTTGAGCTACTTATCTGTTTGCAACAAATGCATTTCTTTCTACTAACTCCAATACGTTTGTTTTTGTTTCTGTGCGTCAATATAACTCTTCAGTAACATAGCAGGCATACGTGTCAAGTTGCGGCATCGCAGAACTGGAGGGCGTACAGGAAATGACGTCAGTGACGCCATTTCCAGTACATGGATCTTTCGTGTCACTGACGTCACTTCCGTCGTCTGCCTGGCCTTTTGGCTGATCTAGCAGGGAGAGGGCGTTACTCTCCTTGCTAATGTCCCACCCGCTTGTGCTGATAATATGCAAGGTGGGACATTAACAGGGAGAGTTCCCTGCTAGATCAGCTCGATTTCAAGAACCCAGGAAAAATCCGGGATTTCTTGAAATCGGGATTTAGCCGGGAAAGCCACATAAAAACTTGACTTTAACGGCCAAAACGTGAAACTTGACAGGTATAGCAGGTAGATTTCAATCTCGCCATTTAATGCATCTCTGTATGATATATTGGAAGAAATGGGTAGAAACATGCTCATGTCAAGATTGTGCTGCATTTTATTTGTTTTTACATTGCAAGGATAGTAGACACAAAATGTTCTTTGGTGATATTAAGTGCTTTCATCGAGTCATCATTTGATTAAAGTAGTCTGCTATTTAGACAGGATGTCTTCAGTATGATATAATATAGTAAGTTCTTCTTTCCAACCCATAAGAACAGCAGTATTATAATGCCAGAGTAAATCCATATTATATGTCATTTTACAATCTCTATTATCTGTAGGTTTACAAACAACTGAGAACATACAGATGTTCTTGATTTCAGACCAGAGATGCCACCAGTGCAAGTGGTCGAAGGAAGGAAAGTGATGAAGAAATCGTATTAAGACAACAATGATTTTTAGAAGTTGGCTATTCATTTATTCCACTGTTTTTATCTGGATTGTGACCTTTATAACATTTCTGTAGGCAATAACTTGTGCAATCCAGAATTAATGGAGAGTAGTAAATAGTATAGATCTAATACCCACTGTATATTTAGTACCTATGTAGTCACACATGAAAAGCACAAAGAAAGGAAAGCAGAGTCAATCAAGTATATTGATAGATTTTATTTTCAGATTGTTCATACAGGCACAAATCAAACATTTGTACTTTATTGCTGTTAGGATAGAAAAGAAAAAGCATAAAGCTAACAAGCTACAGTATATTTCCTGTAGAAACGTAGTATGTACAATACTTCATGCCACAATGACCTTGTAATGCATCTGCTGTGTCCAAAACTTAAGCCAACTCATCACAGAACTGTATATCTGTAGAACCAAGTAATTATCAGGAAGGATTATTGCTATGACTATGCTCTCACATCAGTGAGCACCAACCTCACACCATGGCAAACTCCTCCAACTGTAACAAATAAATGCATTCTTTCTGATTAAACATCACAGTTTTATACCGATACAGTTTACACTATAACAACTAGCTTCTGTCTTAGAAGATAGACTGGGCTCAAACCTTCATAGTGTAAACAAAATAAGTTTGAGCGCAGAACGTTGAGATGTTGGCTGAACTCCCTTTGGACATATGCCTATTAGCTCCATGGCCATTGCATTTTCCATGCTTATGGCCCCCATTCTAGATGATGACTTTTCACAATGTATTTCATGGCTTCCATCCCTACATGAGACATTATTACTATCACATAGGAATAAAAAGCCATAAAACACCACAGTGAATTTATCTCGATCGGATGCAATACTTATTTTCTTCACATGACTTCACATCCATTCCCAAACTAACCAATAATTTCATGCTACATTACTGAACATTTGAAACTATATTTCAATGACAAGATGCACACTGGAACAGTAATATCAGAAATTAACAGTGCTGCAACTGTCAAAGGAGTTATTTTTTAAGACACAAACATCACAATAAAACAACTTTCTCCACTAAAAGTTGCACAACACCAAGGACAAGCTAAACTGACAGGACAACAACACTAACATGCACCAAGATCTGCCATGGCTCTTGAAGAAAACCAAGTATCAGATGGTTTTAAGCAAACCTGCCTGGTTTAACAACAGAACCACCAACCCAAACACATGAACTTAACAGGACATCCAGATCAACTTCTGAAACAAAAACATAAGACCCTTTTGACATAGACCTAGGACAGAAAGACTATCCCTCTCAATATTTTTACCCAACATGCATTCTCTATATTTGAGAGTCAAGCTGGTCTTTTTATAATGGACACAACAACACAGATAGCACAGCATCCATACCAATTGTGGCTGAAGTTCTAGAAGTCATGCTCATTGTTCTTTCATTCTACATAAAACAGGCCATTGAAATCATAAAACGAATAGATGAGGGAAACCGATGGTCGGATATTAAATCATGCAGAAGAGAGCTAACTAAAATGATTGCTGAATGCCTCGTTTAAACAAACAATGTATAGCTGGTGGTGTACTAAACAAACATATAAAGTTCAATATTTACCTTGATTTTTGTCATTACTTACTCTTTACGTCCAAGTTTGCCCTACTGTTGAAGGCGTGAAGTGCATAAAGAAGAACATGATACAGTTATCTCAATTAAAACTGATTGTTTACAATTTTCTAAATTGTATTTAAAACTTACAACAAAGATAATAACTTTGTGCAGTGCCTAGATGTGGTGGCTGCATTCATTGTCTAATAACTTTTTTTTTTAACAATAGAACACCTCCCTCATCTCATCTCCATAAGATATGAGACATTCACAGCAATAATAAAAAGTGAGCAGGTTTTCATCAATGAGACTTGAGAGTAGCAGGTGCAAAGAACACAAGGTTAGCAGACTAGATTTCAAGTAAAATAAACATGCATTTTTTTAGTACTCCTATAACAAAAAAATTTTAATAGTATATTAAACAGACCCAAAGGGAGTAAATAAAAGACAGCCATTGCTACAGTTTACAAAGTATATATATATATATATATATATATATATATATATATATATATATATATATATATATATATATATATATATATATATATATATATATATATATATATTTAATTATATATTAGAATATACTTCAAGATTTAGTAAAACATGGAAAATGATTTGCAGTTTAATTCGTTTTTTTAGGATGGCCCATTGCTGAGGTCAGATAGACTAGGTATGATATAGTAGCAAAAGGATAACTCTAAACCTTATATACCTGCTCCAAGAATATAAGATATGTCACAGATGAATGAACTCATCTTCCACTACAAAGACCAGAAGACTGACACAGAACTGACAATTTATTACAAACCTCTGACAGTCAATGCCGATTCTACACTGCAGAGATTTTGTCAGTAATTATTTTACATTATACTTATATATATAGCTTATACCTTGATATGCAGGAAAACTGATGGAAACTCTCAGTTCATATATAGCCAGTTCTAAGGAAATGTGTACAAATCAGTCTATTGCACAACTGAACTAATGATCCAAAGTCATGATGACAAGAATATTGATACATTTCTGCACTGCAAAAGCTGTATCAGCAGAAAATAAACATCTGCAACATGTTAACAGCTATTTAGTGGTATCTTACCAGTTGTGTGGAAAAGCAGACCACTACTGATAGGTACAGTAGCATGTTAGGGTTGGGCTCACATCTTTGGCCATTGTGGCATTTCTTTCACTAAAAGTAAGAAATGCTATTTGCTGCTTCCTTTTTCTCAACAGGCTATACACAACATAACCTAGATTTAAAGCTACATAAAGCTCTTCATAACATACATGTTAAGATTCAAGGGTTACAAGGACTTCTATGGTTCCTCCAGATGTTAGTTGCTGTATGACCTATAGATCCATAATGATGTGATTATTAATGTAAGAGGGATATTCTAACTAATGACCTCCAATAAACAGATGACCTTTACCAGCTTAAGTAGGCTTTTGAACAGATGAGTTAAAAACACAGGTGTATTTGTCTTACATTAATTGCCCATTTTAATTTAAAGATCGACATACATGAGTCAGTATGTTGTTTTTGATTGAGCAATTAAATCATTGGATCATTCTTTCCCTTTTCTCACAGACTTTCTTCAATAACTACCATTATCTAGAAGTCAATTTTCTTTCCACTGATCACCAGTTGAAAAGAACCATTCACTAGTTATCATTAATGTCAGATGGCATTTTCCACTAACTGCTTACTGAAAAGTAATGTTTTCATTGTTTGCATTTTTTTCCTGGGCATTATTTTTACAATTATTTTATTATCATTATTTAACTGGTATTTAGCTTAACTGATTTATAGTGCCATGGGTAAAATATCACTTGCCAAATTTCACATTCATGTACTATTTCTTCAAATAATTTTAATTTTTATTTATTTTATTAGAACTTACTAGTCACTGCAAACTACTGTGTGCTTTATATAAAGTATTCATTTAGAGCCATAGCCAGAGGTATTTCAAGGGTTCTTCTGTTATATTGAGAAAGGATGATGTATAAAAAGCAAAAAGGTACCATGCAAAAACGTAATATGCAAAGGCTACAAGTAATCTCCCTAAGTAATGGTACTGGGACAAATTTGACATGAACAATTGTTTGCTAATGTTATTAATGTGCACTAATCAGTGATGAATTCCATATCTCTAGCAAACAGAACCATGCTCAATAGACATGACCTTTAAAAGCTGTGATTTGCCTGCTACTCATAATAAATTAAAACAACAATGTGGAGCAATAAAGGCTACATGCTATGCAACCTTTAATGAGTCATAGATCACATAACCATAGACTGTGCATGCCTATGACAGAGATCAAACAGCATCTGTAAAGCAGCAATGTGAAAGCATAAACATTAGATGCATTCTCCTGATGAATGTGATTTAGACTATGGCTATGTCTCCATTGCGTTGTGTGATCCATCGGGACCCCCTGCGCAAAGTGAAGTGCTTGGCAGGGGGCCCGATGGTAGGAAGGTATGTGGATTGGCGGGGGGGGGGGCACCGAGCCAAGAACACAGTGGAGACATACCCTCACAGTTATTGATTTGCAAGTACTGAATGTTTTGTAGATACTACATAGCGATTATACAAGTATTAACTAAAGTAATGTATTGGACCGTGAAAACAAAATCAAGCTAGTGATAGAGAAGAGCTCATTTGCAATTGGTGCCAAGACTAGCTTATAGTTAGGTTTCTTACAAATGAAGGAATATTTAGTTATTTAAGAAATTTCTATAAAAAATCATTGCCAGTAAATACATTCAAGAAAAAGCTATTAGTACTTACTACATACCTATAAATTGTACAATTACTTTAAAAATAGTTTGTGTCCTTTTCTATTGAATGCTTCTACAATTATGGTATTGCTGCAGTCATGTTGACATCATAATTGTCAAGGTGACATCAACTAATACATACACCATTATTATACACTGTACAATTATGATCTGCCCCGGAAGGTTTTTCAATAAGCCCACACACTCCAGTCACATTCTGAAGTTTTCATGCTCCCCATCATCTTTGCTACACATGGTAAAGATGTGAAAAGGATAACATACCTATCTCTCTTAAATTTTACTTATATTAATTGCTCAGGATAGTCATATCTAGATTACAAGCCATTTCACCAGACTGGCTTTGTAAGGTTTCATTTGCAACAACATATCATGGCATAGCTACCAGTCAAAGAGTTAACGATAATAAACCAATATAAAATGTTTTACTACATTCATGATAACAAAGCAAAGATTAAATATATTTACCTCATGAAGCCATTTCTCAACTAGCCCCTTGGCATTCTCAGGAACAATTTTCATCACAAGCTCCACTTTTTCATTCTCCGCTGACTCCATGTGAGTAATTTCTTTCTTGGCATTAAATGTAAGTTTTGCGATGCCTTCAAAGCATTTCTTAAGGTGTGGTTGAACTCTAAGTGGATCTTTTGTCTCTGAGAGTATTTCTATCAGCTCATCATTGGACAAAAAGAAAAACCTGACATGATTTTGTAGAAAACAAAAGAAGACAGCACCATGAGTGACATTCAAACAAACATGTTTTAGACAAACATACACAGTTGGCAGGAAAAAAATTGACTGTTTACCTTGGGAAGAATAGCCTTTTCTTCTCCAAATAATCATTCAGGCCTTTCTGAATGTCATCCAACAGCAATTCTGCCTCCTTCAACCTATCCAGCATCTGGGGCTGTGAGATAACCGTCATGGCATTGGCCTCCTCCACAGACTCCCTCATTATTAGCTTCCTGGTGGGCGAGATAGAGTATTCTGAGTGTTATAACTATACTTCACACAACAGGCCCCCTCTCTTTACAACTGAAAATCCCCCTTCATACCTTATGACTGGCTTTTTACTAGAACACAGCTTTTTTTAAAGCTTTAAATAAAAAGAAAGTGCTAGCTAGTCCGAGGTATAATGAATTATTCTTCAAGACACTTTGTTGAGGGGGTTTATGGTTTTTTTTAACTACAATGGGCCAGGAAACTCTTTCCTCCATCTAATTATGATTGAGCTTTGTTAAAGTGTTATTAACACACAATGCTGGATTGATCCCATTCTATTATTTGCTCTAGCCAGTTCAATAAATCAACACAGCTTATTTTTTTTCTCTTCGGAAAATGAGAGAACTCATTAGGGATAGTGTGTGGCCTTTAATAATGGCAGTGAACATAACATAAGACTAATGCAAAGACCACAACAAACACCTGTAAATAATGAGGTCTATTGTTACATTGAGATGTGTCTAGCAAGTGGAAACAATAGAGAATATGAAGGAAATAATCAGAAAACATTTATTCTATTCATTTTGTGTATTGCAGTGTCCACCATGTATAATCCACTGTCATATAAGCAATATAAATTTTAATTAGGATCATATAAGTACAACATGTATATAAATTACCTGAAGGAGTAAATATCATTCTCATTCTCATGAACATAAAATAACATAAAAGCACAGAAAAGGGATGATTCTAATAAATGACTAAGTTCCACACAAAGGTGAACAAGGGAAAATGACCATGTACATAATTAAATATTCTATGCAAAGTGATTTTTTACCACATTTGCTAAAGGGAAAATTTCTTAATCACATGCCACAATTAAACATTAAAATTCCTTGTTTCTTGCTTTCTTAAAAATAGTCTCTTCAAAGGTTGCGTTTGTGTACAAGGCAGTTTGGTTATTTGGCCTCACACAGATAAATATTTTGAATGGACCTAATGGAAGAATGAAAATATTTGCTGCTTGGGTGTACATAGATAAATCAAGTCAAACTACTAGCACAGTATACAGTTTTATACCGCCATTTGTACCTAACCTATAATTTAATCAAGGAATCTTGTTCCCATATACATTTGAACAATTTTGTTAGCTTCTGAATCTTGAAAATTCACATCACATTTGCCATGTTTGCTTTCTTTGTCCTAGTTATGCGTTTTCAGCTGCCTAAGTAAGCATTTTATTTCTAGCCATTGACCAGACCTGTCAACCTTCCTGTTTTGGCCGGGAAAGTCACGTTTTTATGTGGCTTTCCCGGCCAAATCCCGATTTCAATAAATCCCAGATTTTTCCTGGATTCTTGAAATCGTGCTGATCTATCAGGGAGAGGGCGTTACTCTTCCTGCTAATGTCCCACCTCACACATTATAAGCACAAGCGGGGTTGGACTTTAGCAAGGAGAATAACACCCTCTGCCTGCTAGATCAGCCAAGAGGCCGCCGGACGCCGGAAGTGACATCACTTCCGGTACGTGGAATGTGGAAGAACCCAGATCCATATACCGGAAGTGACATCACTGGCGTCACTTCCTGTACGTCCCCTGTTTTTTTCATTTCCAAACTTGACACGTATGCCATTGACTGGCCAACACATTGTAACATGTGCTAAAATTATTGTTCCTCCCCTTTTTTTCTCTATATGCATGATGAAAAAGAATGATGCTAGATTAATATTCATGGGTAATTGCCTAGGCTGGTGGTCTCAAAATGGTAGACTCAATTTCCTATATGAACATATAAAAGTGACAAACACTGGAAACTTTTTTCAATGATAACTTCCCATAGCAAAATAGAGAAAGGGGTCCTATATTAAAGGGGTATTATATTAATATAACATTCTAGAACCCTTCAAAAAAAAGTCAAATACCTTAAAAATAACTGATAACGCCATTAAGATCAATCAGAATTTACAGAAGATGAAAGCAGAAAATGGTAAGATAATTACACAATAGAAAACCTTATTAAAGTTAGAATTTATATTGTGGGATGGTATTGTAAATCTAATTAACTGGACTAAGAAAACATGTACCTTATAATATTACTATTCAGCAGTTGTAAAGAGTAGAACAGAATGCAAATAAGAAAAAACGCTTTTCAGGTTGTTAAACACTAGGTAGGACTGATCATAAGTAAATATATTACTACATATACTAAACTGATATTAACTTTTGCTTTTTATCTTGCATAATAAGAAATACATGTAAACTAAGTAGGATTTCATGGTTTTTTAATAAGCCAATTACCTATTTATTATTTTATTCACTGTGTGTCATAGAAAATGAGGTATCCGCTAATATTTCTCTTTCTATTACAGTTCCTACTTAGTTTTCCCAGGTAATTCGCTGTGTAATCTAGGCAGACGTGATCTCATTAGCATGCAGAATTACCATAAATGATGGTGTTCGAGAGCAGTTGAGGTGGTATAGAGGTGTGTATAATTATAGCAATTATACTGAAGCTCTCCATATGGGGTAATGTTTGTAGGTAAATGGTTTAAACACTTCTGCTTGCTCATGATTAATACCATACGACAAGCATCTTTATGGATATTAAATCCAATAAGATTGTAAAGATAAGACTCATGAATCAACACTAATTGTGCATTTACTTCCTTATGTCCTGACTGAAATGAACATTAGTCCCTACATTTTGTCCACTTAAGTTATCTTGCCATTAACCGCACTATAAAACAGCTGGATCATTGGCAAAATGTCATGTTTAAAATTTGGTGGCAGTAGTAAAAGGGTTATTAGGAAACAGAACAGACCCTTTACGTAATTCACATCTTTTGCTATCTACATATTTACAAATATTTTGTTGTTGACCAAATGTTGAAAGGATGGACATGTCTTTAACGAACAATTTAAGCTAAATAAAGGGCAAAGTGGCTTGGCAGAATAATTTGTATTTAGATTATAAATGTGCAAAATGGAAAAAGAATATTAAACGTGGCAAAGCAAATAACAGTGATGTGAAAAGAGTGGTTGGCCAACACAAACAGGTTCTGATTTAATGTGGCAAGAGCAACAAAACAGTATATTCATTTGATAAAGGTTCAGTTTTTTCCCTCTTTGCCTTATATACAGTATGTAGTAACGTATTTCAGTCAGTAAGGCTCATACTAGAGTTAACATGTTGCAAGCATTTGGGTCTTAAATTAAACATGCAGCAGGTGTTAAATGTTGAAAATAAATGATGTAGTTATCTTGTGACTGTAGACTTTCAGTCTTGAGAATCACCATCATTAGAGATATTCTCCAATGGAGAGACAAATAACTAAAATATAACAACACAGTTACGATATAAAATAACATAATATAAAATAAATGTTTCTTAAACATTTTTTTATTGACACCATTTTAATGCCCTATGGTAAAAACTGGCAAATCCGATTTCTTAATTTAACAAAATGCTGGCTGAGGCAACGATATGGAGTATAGTGACATCAGCTGCTTAAAATTTCAAACTTCAAAGGTTCACTACATAAAGAAAGGCTTCTAAGAGAAAATTAATGACTTTGGCGTATGATGTCTTTTGCAAGCATCAGTAAAAAACAGTATAATTATAAAATGAAGGCGATATCAGAACAAAAAAGTATAGAAGAGCAAAGCAAAAAATGTCACTAATGAAATAAGAGAGAAAGGGAACAATCAACATAAAATCCCAAACAAATCAACAGATCTGACAGATGTCGATTAGGTTTTCTTTAATAAGAAGCTTTCAAATCCCAAATCTAAGAAAGTATTATGCCTAAAGAGTGAAGGTCAGCAAAAGTTGTTCAGCATACAGGAAGCATTCATACTGACATGTGCATGATGTCTAAATACAACTATATAGTCTTATAGAAACAAAAAAATGTTACATAGACATAATTAGTGATTCCCTCTGATTGCTGTTAATCAGCTTTATTAGCATAAAGTACGGGAGAGTAAATGATAGGCGCAGCATTATGACTGAAAGAGGATATTTTCAGACAAGAAATCAACATGCAATAATACACAAATATAAATATAAAAAAATATGTAAAATTTTGGGAATTGTGGGAAACGGTTACACCTGCCATAACTCTTCACAGTCTATGTTCTCCTCTTCATTTGGGAGACCATTGTGAAGGAAAACCTAACTTTTTAAGTTGTTCTACATATAAGAGGTAAGGAGAATGCTTCCATTTGGGACACCTGATCTTCTTTGGAAAATATCTTCTAACGTCTTGCTGCATGTCAGGGACAGGAAATAAAGGAAAAAATCCCCCCTCATGCACAGCAACAATGGGTATATTTTCCACTCTATTCATTAATCTTTGGCTATACATATACTTTAAGCAAATATTTTGACTTGTAAGCTATTTGTAGCCAACTTACCAGCTGATATCAACAGTTTCAAAATGTTCCCCTTCAGCAGGTATTTGGTTACGTATATCCTCTGATCCAAAAACTGGCTCCAGATATAACCAGGCCATCTGAACTCGGAGCCAGGAATCCAATGTGTCTTGAAACTGGTGCTAAAGAAGAAACAAAATAGGTAAAGGCTAAAAAAAGCTGGTCTGGTTTCCTAGAAGCAAATTTGCTAGTGCATATATGGGCAAATGTTCCTTTTGTAAATTAGATTTGTATAAGTTCAAATGTGTCCCTATATGCTGATCACTGTTCTACTTGGGGAAACACATATAAGCATCAGCCAACACCGCTGTCTCTTTGTGAGTCTCACTTGGATGATTCACTCTCTCTGCAGGCTATGCCTGTTAAATTTAGTTTTAGATAATACAAATGAAAGTGAAATCAATTTACTAAGAATTTATACTTTTAATATTCTTCAGAATGATGATAGCAGGACTAGTACTCAAAGATATATATAATGAAAGTTAGTGAAGCATGGACTTGGAATGAGTGGTGAAATCTGACATGTCATATGGAGATGTAATCTAAAAGCTAATTAAATTTAACTAGATCTTCTCAAAAGGCAACATACCAACTTTGCTTCCCATGCTAATATTTCTTTTTCAAATGGTGCAATAAATGGTGAGCCTTTCATTGTTGTAGTTTTCACAATGTGGTCTTCTAGCAAAACCTAAACAAATAAAAATCAAATAAGGGAAGATGATTATGGTTGGGTTGCACAATAAATGTTTTTCTAACATGATTTAAAACACATTTAATATTTTTATGAAAGTATACATAAATTATCTGAAGAAGAAAATCTTTACATATACCTATTCTTTACATATACCTAGTCTAATTTCAAATCCTAGGCATTTAAACCCCTCCCTTACCTCTAAATTGGCTATTGAATTGGGTCAAAGCTCATTAGGGTTGCCAGAAGGTTGACAGCTATATGATGAATCTCCCAATGTATACACAATGTATATGTCTTGTAAGCTACTTTAACTAAAATGAACAGGTCAAAATAATCTACCAATGGAAATTTTTTAAAAATAAATGAATCTATATATAAATATATATATATGCCTAATATACTTTATATTTAAAACATATATTGTTAACCTGCATAACAGAATGAACATGTACAATACAATTCTCCAAATTTCTGGACATTACCGTACTGTATGATAATATAGATAGGGGAAAAACCCAAAATCCGGGTCTCCATTATCTACTCCCATTGCTTTTGAGATCTACCATTTGGGTACCCCTGCTTTAAACAGTTCATTGAACAATGTACTTCAGACACAAGTGGATTTAGAATCACCAGACCACTGTTTTCAAAGATTGTATCCCTGCAAAGACGTGCATAAGAACCTCTTGTACAGTAGATCAATGAATCGCTTGTACATATGAAGGTAATTTATTCACTCAAATATTTATAAATTTCTACCCTTCCAGGTATTTGCATGGGAATGTCAGTAATATTCTAAGAACTTCTCTAATTATTTAAATGAAATGACATGGAAAGCATAAAAAATGTGACCCAGGGAAACATTTGGAATGCAATAAACCATAGCATATTTTGCAAACATAAATGTAGTTTCCTACAAAAAATAAAACAGAAAATTAACTGTGTTGCCTTTATTTATTAGAAATTCATAATGTTGGTAAACACATATTGTTTATTTTTTGTTGGGAGGGGGGTAATATAAAATGTAATGAGTGAAAAGCACAAATGTTGTCAATCCAATCTAATTACAATAAAACAATGAATCTGTTTGCTATGGGAGCATTTATTTAAATCTATTTTTATGTGACTTTTCTGATGCATCTACAGTTTAGACATTTTTCCAAATCATTAGTCTTCCAAAGAAAATGGAATTAGGTTTATTATTCAAAGTCAAAACTAAATAGTTTTCTATCATTTTTTAAACTTGTTTTAGCATTTTCTGTGCATCAATTATCATTGATTGTACATTGTGACATGTAAACTAGCAGTTGGCAAACAAGCCTTTTTTCGGCTTGAACAGAATCTATAGTATAGTCTCAATGCAGACATTTTATTTCCAGATACTGTTCCGCAGCTCTCCTGGTAGCTAAAGATATGGCATTTTGAAATATGACTATGCAGATATCTAGCTCAGCACATCTTTGGGTATAGTTTTCTTTAGTATGCTTCGGCATTCAGGAAAAATTTATTAAAACCTTTGTTGTAACCGCCTGAAATATTTCTAATCACTATGAATATATAAATTTAAAAGATGAACTTTAGAGCAGAAAATGCACACTGGATTGCTTATGAAATGTCTTCAACATACTCAATAAGTATAGCTCAACATAACTCACTTAAGTAAAATGTTACAAACTTATGCTAGTTTTTGGTGTAATTTTTTACAAAACAAATTTCAGGGAGTTTGTTGTAATGGAATACTGGGCTAGACTGTGTGAACTAAAAAAAGAAAATGTCATTAAATACAATGAAAGATGTAAAGAATTGAAGCATGTTTGCTTATAAATGCCACAGGGTAAGTTTACTACATCACTATGAAAGTAGATCACCTGAATTTCATCAATAGCGGCTAGTAAATGGCTATTTCCATCTTTGTAGGGTGTAAAGATAAAGCATACATCCTCCCAATCGGTTTTCATTTTGTTTAGTGCTTTCTCCAGAGCATATTCTTTGCTAGCTTGAGAGCTGATCTGATTTAAGTGATCAAGATGTTTTTCAAGACCAAGCTGGAAAACTTCAAAAAGAGTTGTGCCTTCATGTGGAGTGATATTGAATCCAACCTGTGGGTACAAATGTAAATACTGACTGTTATTGGAATAGTACTTCTTTGTAATGCTTTGATATGCTGGTACAAAAGTTCATATATGCAAGGGTTCTAGCAGTGATGTGCTGTCTACTTCTGCTGTTTCTTCTGGTTATATGCCTACTTCCTCTATACATTGTACATGGGCTCCCCAATTTCCAGGAAAAGATACAGTGTACAATTTAAGAATATGATGTCAATGCAACAGCCAAAACATGAAACCAACATTCTTTAGGTTCCCAAGCTGAAATTAGCAACTAAATCCTATGTGCCTATTTCTGATTAAAATGGGATAATTGTGTTAGCTTGCATCACAGAACATACAGTGTGCAGAAGAGGCTAAAAACTGTGAAACAATCTAGAAGTGAATCTAACTGGGCTGTGTATACGCACTAAATATTAGTGGCCCATTAGTGACTAATTGAGAACTTAAAAAATGTGCAACCCTTCTTGATTAAATATCAAGAACCTGTGTTCTTCTCTTCTCCACACACAATGCATATTGGATAAATATGTTATGTCTAATAGGTTTGCTTAGGACATACACATGTACAAGACCACTGGTTATACATAACAACCTCATCAATCAGTTACAGCAATTGATCTACCCTTCACATAACAATTTTGGTGGCTAACAACAATTCTATAGTTAGCCTAAAGGCTGTATCTTGAATTATATACTTGATTGTATTGCTTCTTTTACGATTAATGGTGATTGAAGATCAGGGGATGCTGGTGGGCTGGATTAAAAAGTGGTTTACTAAAGTTGAAATGCACAGCGTTGTATGTGTTTTATTTAACTGAAGTGAAACTACCTCTACACCATGCAATGCCTTTCTGTTCATTTGCAACATTCCACCACACTCAAACTGTTTTGTTGACTACAAATCCTGAATATACACTTCTTGTAGTAGAAGGTATTTTAAAAATTCCACACTATTCGTAAAATTCAAGTTTTCCCTTTATATAGATTTAATTGAATTGTTTATTTTAGGATGTTAAGAGATGCAATTGAGGTAATGGTTAACATCAATGCAACATAGGTGGATGATTGAAGGAGAAAGCCTTCTACAGAAGAGTTACAAAACTTTACACTTCACATATGACAAAAGTTTGTTTTAGACATAACAGATTTAGGAAATAAAAACCATATGACAAAAACATTTTCTACCAAGTTGTCTTATAGCAGATGCTAGTCGCCTCACCTAGTTGTAATTTAGAAATCTCAACACCACACAAAGATCTCACCAGTTGAGGCTGAGATCTTTGATGTCAGTTGTTACAGTTCAAATTCATAAAAGATGACACATATTCTTAGATGTATGTACTTTTTTGTGCATGCATATGTTTAAAAGGGGTATAACAATTGCAGAGCATGCCACTGCTATGAAGTCTAGTTCAATCTAACCACGCAATGAGTTGTGCATGTAGGAATAAAGTCTTGCAAATATATTTAAATAAACCAAACAAATACCTTTGGAATCTCTAGATAAACTATGAAAAATATCAGTGATCAATATCAGCAAAAATAGATAATTTGCCTTGGAAAATATAGAATAATTAAAGCTCCATAATGGTTCTGGCCATAGAGCTCCTTAATACTCTGATATCCAACATGTGTTTTCAATATTTTGAAGTTGCCATATAAAAATGATAAGAAATATGTATATTTTGTGTACTTGTATCTGATAGAAAATCTATGAGATAGATCAGCAAATGTTTCAAAAAATTATTGAAGCAGGTGTGAAACAAAACAGTTCGCTGCACACTCTTTGGTTATATAAAGAGAATAAACCCAACTTCTAAATCCTTAAATCCAATTTAGCAAGCCTCATGTAAGTAGAACAACACTGCAGCGAAGATTATATAAAGCACAAGAAATGAGCTGTTCACTTGCTGCTGGTGAAAGATTCAAGAACATTTATTCCAGACTTCTATGTGAAATGATGCAACCAGCAGCCCTTAAATGAAACTAGTTAATCTAGCCTTTGAAGAATAGAGCCATACACTTGAGTCGTAGGAACATTTATGAACTGAAGAAAGTAATTACTGAAAGATAAAATAGGATGTCACGGTACTGTTAGTTTGCCAAATTTATTGCTCTGGATTTTATTCCCTGCTACTCACAACCCCTGTCGCATGATGTCATTTTCATATTTGACAGCCACCATCTCACAACAGCTGAGCAGGGTTGGTGGGGAAAAGGATCGCCATATGACTTTTCCCTTGGGGGACCAGGATTCTTTAGCCATGATGTATCATCACGGTAAGATGTTTCAATGCTGATAAATAATTCAGTCTTTCTGTCATTGCGAAGAACTAAAATTTATACTGCAAGCCAGTAAACGAGAGAAAATGACCCTCCAACACTAGTTAAATGTCAACTGAATGCTTTGAAGATTATATGAGGTATATTCATCTAAATAGAAGGAGAAGTAAGACATTCTAAATAGGATTAAAAATATAAGGGAAGTTTACTAGATAACACTTGCACTGAGCCTGCTATTGCAGAGAAGTTTAAGACAAATCCCAGCTTATAATGCAATGGAGGTGTCTTACCAAAGGATTATACATATTATAAAATTATGTTCACAGCATAGAAGATGAAGATTAGGGGTTATCTTTGAAAACCCAAATGACAATGAAATAATAAGGAAAAAACAACACATGACTATTGTTGGCACCTGATCAACAAACCCACTTCTAATCCTTTAACTTACTGATCGGCCTGAACCAAGCTTTCACTTTTCCTATAGTAAACCATCACTATTGCTTCCAACTAATGAAAAAAAAAACACTTGTCTATATGATAAAGCAAAAGTGGAAACTTAAAATGAATGAGACATACAAAACCCAACAGTTATTGTTATCTGCCGCCTTCATCCTATCCACTTCAATCCCGCACAAAGTAATTTCTAAAACTATGAAGTTAGTTATTCATGAATAGCAATTGTGATTTATAGCTGGTCTGTGAAATAGCATTATCATCAGCTTAGTGTAATTAATACTGAAAGCCAAGACACTTTAACATCTCCTTTCCATATTAACATAGAAAAATACAAATATTGAGAATTAAGTTTGGTAAGCATAACAATGTGCTGCATCACTTTTTTTTATCAAGAAGATAAAGCTAGATACATTTACAGGGAACAAATACATAGACGAAGCTGGCATCAAAGTCTTTCATCCAGAAGAAAAGAAGTGCTCCTACTGATAAATCATTTAGATCACAGAGGAGTTTTCACAGAATACTCTTATTGCAACTTTTCAGATCCCATACAATCTTTTTCTCAGGCAATGGGTGTGTTATGTTCCTTGGTAAAAAGAAGATTTGTGGGTTTGATATGGATTGTTCTGTGACTTTCTTCACCAAGATTTAATGATTCACCTTTAAGAAAAAAGCATGATAAAAGAACGTTGAGATGCTGCACATGCTTACATGTGGAGATCTGATTTTGCATCTGCCTAATAGTCTTTTGGGTCCTGGCACAATGAACCCAGATGGATTGTGCAGCTGTAACAGGATCCTGAATTTCTGAAAATCAATGTTTGAGCTGTATCTAGATTCCTTGCTAAGAAGCCCCTAACCTGAGAGGGAGCCCCAAACAATCTAATGGTAGATTAATCTCCAAAAATGACCAATATTACATGTATCACAATCTAACCAATAACCATGTCAAAGTTCAACTCTAAGAAGATATTTTAATTGAGGTATGAAACATTATAAAATGTAATTTCACATGGAACATAACTATCTGAAATGCTATCAGCCTCACTGAATCAAATATGAAGTGTCATTGCTCTAAGTTGATCAGTTCTTTCTTATAAGAAAGAATATTTGTGTGTGGGTGTATGTATATTTATATATATATATATTAAACATTTTAATATTATCTCTCTCTATCTCTCCCTTCATCTCTTTGAGTATAATATATATAAATAATTTAACATGACTACAAGAACATCAGATTTCAAGGTGAAATTTAATATACAAGTGTACAAGCATCCAAAAAGTAACTATGCTTACTCTACTCTATAATTTTACTCTACTGTATATCATAATTGAGTATCAAAACAAAGTCTTCAAACATCATCTGATATTGATTTTGAGAATTACTCCATCAACTTTCCTTGTCTTTATTCTATATTATTTGACCTTGTTCTTGATTGGCAATCAGTCAACAGAAAGGTGTGTTAGTGTACTTGTTATGGTGTCTGCATTAGTATTGACTTGAGTCTCTGCAATCATAAAAGACAAGCAAGAAAATTACTAGATATAAAATGTATCCAAATCTGCCATTATGGTTTGAAATGGTTGACTAGGGTAAAGGAATTTCCAGTTCATTTTAAAGAAGAGATGATGGTATAATTTTCCAGCATGTATTCTCTATTATATTGGGCATCCAAAGCTGGAAACTCTAGTATTATCAGAATGCAGCCAATATTTTAGAGAGGACCTGTGACACAGGTGAAGAAGTCTGCAGAGGGGAGAGGAAAGGTAAAACTAATTTTATCTATGCTTCTTAAGTTGAGTATTTAACTAAAATCTTACAACTAGTGATAGCCCCATTGCATTGGTTGTGTTTTATTTTTTAATTATTAGAAATATTCCAACACATAAAATGCTTAATTTTTTTACAACCTTGAATCACAACACCAATTTCTGTATACACTTTTCCAGATCTGCTAGATTTTTATATGAAACAAAACAGCAGCACAGTTTCTTCCAAAACTTAAGACATAACATTATGTATATTGTTCCAAAGTGCTAGTAGTATTTCAATAATTGGATTTGATAAATCCAAGTTAACCTGTATAACATCTATCAGGAAACAAAATACCAGCTGTCTGAGTTAAACAAAGACATTTTAATGGTAATATTTAACAAAACTGTATATTTTTATCTTCTCCTAGCACCTGATTGTGACCTTGTCCTTAAATGTGACTGAAGAAATGCCAGCATGGAAATAGAACAGAAATAATTGAAATTGGGTGAACACAGGCCATTTGAATTTTAAGAGGGTATTTTATTGTTAAATGTTAAAACCACTGTACTTGAGGAATGCTCTGATGTTTATAATAAACACAGAATGATGATATACACACAGGCTTAGTATTTATAGAGAATTCATTTATTTTCTTTTGTGTGCTTTATGTATAGGCACCATGTACAGCTTCAATGGAACCCTTTGTGTTCATAATGGAAAATATACATTTTTAGGGGTTTGGGCTAAAGCCTCCATGTGTATTTGTGTGGTGGACAAGAGGGGTCATAGTCAGAGAGATAATCAGGGTCCGATTTGCTGATTCAGTTCATTGGCAGTAATGTTGCCATCAAAACCCAGCAAAATTATATAAAATATAAGCCTTTGGGCTTTGTTTTCACTGTGCATTAGGACAGGCTAGTGTTAACAACTCCAAAAAACACAGGGTCATATTGAGAGAGGATGAGAAGTCTATTTTAGCCACCTTGAATGCATTTATAAAATGCATAGCCCTAGCATTTCTGACATGCCCAATGCATTTTATATTACAAATGCGCTCCATACTCATGTTGTATTGCTTCAAATCAGTGTCAAAGCAGGGCCCCATGCTGATTTTGAAGCGACAAATTGCCAACGTGCCTGTGTGTACGCATCCATTGAATATCAATGGATGCGTTGATGATGGGTCAACATACCAATGTTGAAGCATTGGAGACATAGCCTTATATTGATACTAGTTTATAGAATAATTATGAACTTGGCAGCCATATGTTCCCATGTCTTTTGATGATTTATACAATAAATTATTACCATGTAGTTGACTTTCTGAATAATGCTATTTTTTTATGTTAAGACAGTGATAGAAGATTACAATACTTAATATATTACAATGGTTTTTATTGGTCACTGCCCTTTACTCATCATAGCTGCTCTTTCAACATTTAAAAGGACTGATCACTTGAAGCTCAAATAGCCTTCAAGTGCCTTTTTTTCCTACTAAAGAGAAGACCACTGCCATGGATGCTATGCCAGACTCAATATTTTTCTTTTTACACATACAGGAGTCTTATTTGTCACATTGACAGTTTTTCTCTGTATCTCAATGTACAAATACTAAATATTTATAACAATGACAGTCCATCTGTTCAAGAATTTCATTTTAAAATCATATGTAACAGAAATTTACGTCTGAATATCATAAAGAACCCTGACACATCTGAGCTTTCATTAAAAAAAAAAAGCCTAAAAGATGGGACTTGAATATCAATCTGCCACCACTAATTAGTATTTTCAGTTCAGCATATTCACTTTCAGACATATTGCTGTTTGCACATGGTAATTTAGGTAAACAGATAGCATCCACAGCTGCATCAATTAACATTGCTAATCAAAACTGAATTCAGGTAATTAGGCCCATTTATGCATTAAAAAATTGTAATTCGGGGGAAGGATGAAATCTTTGGTAATATTCATAGACAAGAGTGGCTGTTTTCTTAAACAAGGCATTGGGAGAAGAGAAAGGGAGGATGTGTGTGTATGGCTAATGTATGGAAGCAAAATTGATAAATTGAAGCTGAGTACTTAATTGCTTTATGTTATCAGGGATCTGCTTTTTTTCCTTCCAAATGTTTTCCTTAATAATTAGAAAGGGTGTACCTTTACTGAACTACAGCCCTAATTTTGGGCCTCTCTGAAAAAGAAAGAAATTCCCTTGTCCCTTGAACAAGCCAAAATGGATCAAAATGGATGACTATGGAAGGTCATTGGCCTTAGTGATAGTTTTGTTTCCTTTTTTTACAATTTATAAATGGTGCACTAAGGACAATCATTGATATCCCCAATGATCACATTACACTGTTCATATTAAAACAAAGCCATCAACCTGCTCCACTCCTGCTGGCACCCCCGAAAATATATTGATTAGTGAAGGTTCTTAAAAGTACCCTCTATTATAAAGTGACAAAAACGTCTGTGGACTTTTTTGATGGATTACCGTCAGCTTACTTTTCTTGTCCTAACCATTGGCAATGTAAACTGTATACGTCTAGATCACTGTTAGCCAATATTCTGGCACCATTTTGTCAGAACATTGATTTAGAATGTATCCTAAGCTTAAAGAATGTTCATTAGAGTTGACAGATTTGAATACATTTTTTATATTCTATATTTTGAGAAAGAAATAACCCATAATTTTAACAAATTACAGAAGAGTTAGGGGTTGGTTTAGCTGCATGTGAGAAGGAAGTGCTATGGCATCATTTCCAACACAATCAAGGAGCTCCTCCTCTGAAGAAGTTGATTTCTGGAGTAGCCAGACTTAATGCCACATTTTACTGGTCAAGGGCAGCCCCCAGTTCCTGCTTTATAGTAGTATCCAAAGGAGCCCTTTGGATTCCAGATGTCATAATAAAATGGCAGAGAGATAAACTGTAACTGTTGTTATGTTGTTCAGACACATTAGCCTCAAGTAGTCTATTTTCTTACAAACAGCATTTTTGATATGCTGGAATATATACAGTGGTGCTAATCTTCAGGAAAAGAATATAATTGAATTTTTGTGGCTGTGGAGAAATCAAAAGCTAAATGAACAGAGCTAATGAGCTGGATGTAGAGAAAGTCTTGTCTAACAGACAAACATAAGAACAAAACAAAAAAAAATTGCATTACATGTCATCAAGCCTATGCTATTATTTTGTTTTACACTCTGTAGCTAAACTTTTTAAATCACAAGTTAAATGGCAAAATAAAGAAGCACTGGAGCACTTTTTAAAATGATAAAACCTTGAAATCTGAACATCTTTCCAGTACAGCCCAGCACAAGGACAGTTTTCATTGTCTGAACAAGCCCATTTGTTACACAATTTCAGAACCCTGCTAACTGTAGGCCACAGGAGAGCCAGAAGAAACAGATCAAAACAGATGACAAATGAAAAAGGCTAAAGTGATATTCTGCGAGTAACAATAAAGACATGCAGCACAATACATACTTGTCACAGTAATAGACTGACAAATTGTACTATCACCTTTTCGCTCATTAGGTTCCAGTGTCTTGGCTTGATCCCTGGTGTACACAAAGCTGTTACAAGAGGCATGTTGATCTTAAACTTCTCAAGCTTGGTCTTAATGGTGGTAGCAACTTTAAGAGGTCCGTGTAAGTCCGGGTGATAAAATGCTTTTGTCAGTTTGTAACTAGTCTTCCATAAATTCTGCACCTGATGACAAACATTTTTCAGAAAACAGTTATTGATTTTTACAGTTGTGTAGGACTCATATATCATATTGCCAGGCTCAGTGTAATTCTTGTCATATTAGACCAATAAAATTTAAATTTAAATTGATTTTACAGCAAAACAGCACATTAGTCTTTCTTTAGGGAATGGACAGCTCCTTTTCAGATAACGCTTCCAAGAGGTGTTCCTTTCTGCTATATTACAAGCTTAAGTGTACCATAAAATATAATCCCCTCTTCCGTTCTGTGCATGAGAACTTCTCACAACAAAAATTACCCTGACCTCCAAAACAAATACAATGCATGACAGGTATCAGAACAAAGTCAGAGCATACCTCCTCCTCCACCTCTTCCGCATTGACCTGTAGAAGAGGACCATTCATCCATTTGTCATAACAAGCGCTAAAATGTGCAGCAGTTGTCCATAGTTCTTCATAGGGCTCCTTAAGTCTACATATCTCAGATATCTGATTGAATGGGCTTATTTGCTCAATTTCTAAAAGTATCTCCTCTTTATTAATTAAAGATCTCTGAAAAAATACATAAAACCTTAGTGAATCTATTTGGCATTTATACCACAAACAACTCTTATATTTAGTAACCATTGTACTTTTGTAATACTGTCCACTTTAAATTTATATGACAATATCATAGAGCACTATATATTTTATAATTTCTACAACAAAGCAGTCATAACCCATTAAAACTTCCTGAAACAATTTCACCTTGTTATGAAAGGAGCCAAAATGTATAGCACATTTCTTAAGGATTATTGAAGTATTATGGAAACTACATTCAGTAAATTGAAAAATAGCAGTTCATAGACTACAAATTTTAGTTGCCAAAGATTACCCATTGTTATTAGAAGTTATCATTTAAGGAACCGTATTCCTATGAGCCTTGTGCTTGAACATTCTGATGCGAGTAAAGGTTCAAACCATCAAATTAACCATCAAATTAACCAATTTATAAATAAAAATAGTTTTTCCTAGATACTGAAATGTTAGGGAGCCCAAACTAGGTCTTCGATCTTATAGGGAAAAAATCTCCCACACAGGGAGGAGGGAGGATGCTCATAGTAGTCAGGAATTTTGGCAGGGAGGTCTGACTCGCATGTTCCACACTTTTGAGTGAACTGATACTTTATTAAACTGAAAAGAACTAATACTTATCCATACTTTGTATGTAATACCAAGTTTATTTTGGGTACAGCCATTTTGAATAAACACAGATTATTTTGCACACAGCAATTAAAAGTAAGTCTTTTTGGGGGCCAGATGTGAGTTGATTTAAATAGTTCTAGTTCACTGATCTCATATGATATAAAAACATTCTAAAAAAATTATTTATCTGATGGTTTCAATAGGTGGACCTGCCCCCGTTATTTGACATATAGTACATACTTACTGTATTACCTTGGG
>CM070034.1:48777977-48797485 GCA_036250615.1 Ptychadena robeensis | reverse complement strand
ATTGATCGAATTACATTGATTGTACAGTCAATTGAACCATGTGTGGCTAGCTTTACAACCCAGAATGTATCTTAACCAAACTATGATAAACCAGGCCTTAAAGTTGGTGTCCGTATTAGCATGGATGGTGAATCCATGACTGTTGCATATAGTTCCCAATGCTTTTGGGTTGACATACATTAAGATCTGTATTATCAATACTTTTTAACAATTTTTCTTACCTCTGTAGCGCATTAGTGTACAGATTTTTATTTTATCAACAGCAGCAAAATAACGGTTTTGTTCAGTGGGTAAAAAAATGTCTATCACCACTTAAAGGCTGATAACATGAAATTAACACCACTATGTTCAAGATCAGGTTATTTATGAAATAGTACTTTCCATTTTGGGGTTTTTATATGCTTTAATTGTCCTATCACCTGGGAAGGGATGAGTGTATTTTACATTCGAAGAGTCCTATTTGCTTTAACATACTTCTTAGTAGCTAATAAGGAAAATTTTAAAATAATACTAATATTAGTAGGGTAGAACCATGCACTGATTGGCAGTCATTTCTTTGAAAAACAACTTTGCAAGAATATGGGACTTTTGATTGTACATGCATGTAAATTATGGGGGAGTAGTTATCTGATTTTATTCTCTACCCTTGATGGTTATCATGTAAATGTAGAGGCAAGCACATTTCAATAGGCAATGCAAAATTATAGTTTATGAAAAGAACAAACATTACTAAAGGCTAGTACAATTTACAAAATATTACAGGAATATGACAAATCATCAATAATTATTTGGGGGTTTATAAAATATCTTGTGATAGAGTACCTGGTTAATCTCCGAGCAATCCATAAGCATCATCCCCATTGGCACAAATACTGGCAGCAAAGCAACATCTGATGCCAATTTTTTCATGTTGTCAAGTTCTCTGGCATAGACTTTAAGACTGACATCTTTTTGTGCAAGTGTTTCGAGACGTTTTTTAGTTTGAAGAGAAAGCATTTGTTGAAAAGGTTTGTACACGTGGGAATATCTAAAGCACACAGAGAAAGTTCATTGCTAAATATTACACAAATACACACTACATTACTGATACTTAAACAAGCCTTTCACATAGCAAACATTTTGTCTGGATTTAGTGAGACATTAAGTGTACTATAAGGTAATAGGGTATAAAGGTATATTTTTATAGCCTTTCAATAAACAGTGTTCTATTCAAATACTTGCATAACTGTTAGAAGTTGGTCTATTCAGAGAATAAGACATACACTTTACTTATGTATGTCTATTCATGTACAACAGATTTTTTTGTTTTTAGAGTTGTTTTCAGGTAATGTATTTTATATCAAACCTCCATTACAGTTGTTTTTCTAACTTCTTTTCAGCTTTCTGAAAATTGAACACTTATACAAATGGTATATACCTGAATTGTATGGTTAAGTTCAAATCCAAATTTCCCCCACATGCTATGTAACTAAAGATTGTCCAGTAGGATTGGAAAATTTACAAGAATTGCTCTTTAAATACTAGTAAATGTATGCGGTAATTTACTTAAATTCAGGTAAATTGTATTTACCTTACCTCCTACCTCCTTATGACCAATACCTTCCTTGCTAAAGTTTTCATATTGTAAGTAGTATAGATGCTCTAATATTCACAGAGATTAAAAGGAAATCTGGGATGGTGGACTTGTTTAGTAACCATCATTATGTGAATACTTGTGGGATTTAGAAAGTACCCATTTAAGCAAGGAAAGAAATGTTGAATACCCATTATTTCTAAAGTATCTTATTGTTTGTATGTAAAGTGTCATTGGGTGATGTTCCAGAGACACAAAACAATCTGTAAAGAATCAGTATGTAAACTTTTCTACAAAAAACAATGAAAGTCTTATGAAAATTTAATAAGTAAAATTACATTTTCAGGAAAAGGGTACCGAAGTTTTGTCAGGAACCCATTTATTGTGCGTTGTATTTTTCTTTTGCCACATGAAATGGATTGTTATAGAAGAACATTCATTATATAGAAGATGTATGTTTATCCTTATGTTACAATAAAGTGATACCATTTATTGGCTAACTGAAGTAATTGAAAAGCAAGCTTTCAGGATTTCTCAATTACCTTCTTAAGGCTTAATGTTTGTAATATAAAACTGACAACATTTAAGTGTAGTTTGATTTACACTCTGAATTTACTTGCATTTTTACTGTAAAAGATAAAGAAAATAAAACAACTGTGAAAATAAAAATAAAGTTTGTAGATTACAGGTTAAAATACCCCCAAACTGTTTTAAAAACCAATCAGTACTATCAGTGTCCATCTAATTCCTGAAGAAAAGTAATAAGACTTAAAGAACAGGCGCTTTTGATAATGAATGGTGGTAAGAAATAAATCAAAATGAATCAAAGATTTTCCCGATAAACTTCTCAATTTAACTTATCCCTTGCCTGGGGATCTTACCAACATCATTGTGAAGCAATCTGTTTCATCAATCTTATCGCTAGTTTGGTATGGTGAAAAATGAAAGCACTTAGACTCTAGAATTTCTGGACAGGGAAGTAGTTCTCAAGTAGATTTAATTTAAAACCAGGGTTTTAATGCATTATTCTTTGTCCGTTGGGATATATCTTATGGACAAATCTACACTGAAAGATATGTTATCCTCTGAAAACCCCAATCCTACATAAAATGTTGCATTAGTAAGATTTTGTTGAGATTTACAATTTAAACTTAAATGGATGTCAAAAAAAGAACACATTCTATATGAAGTCAAGTTTTCGATAATATTTTCTGATAGGATTATCACTGGCTTGTGTTTGTTAATTAGGTTTACTGACCAGTTAGGGTACACCAAAGCAGAGAACAAAGCAATATTGATAGAGTTTGTTATAAAGGAATAATGGGTGAGGTTGGAAAGATCATACATTAAGATGAAAGATGAAACAGATGCAATACATGGCCAAGATCAAAGTATCCCATCAATTCATTCTGAAAGTCAAAATCCAGCTGAGCATCAGAAGCTCTTTCTGTATAATAAGGAAGGTTGACTAAAACATAAGGATTAAACAGATGAGCTGTCTCTTGTGAACACATTGCATTGAGGCCCTGCTGATCCACTTGTAAAGGCACTTTGGAATCATACACCTGCTACTCAATAGTAAACTCTACGGGAAGCTTGCCTAAATAATAACTTCTTGTAATGGACTAAATAGCTTGGTAGAGAATGGGATTCCCAAATGTCTACTCTTCCAGTAGCTCCGAAAACTAATTTCTACTGACATATCTGCATTTAAATGGACTTAAACACCTTAGCACAAAAGCTAGTCTATCTTGATGAAAACAGTACATCAATATAAAGAGACAATCACAGGGATAAAAAATCTCATAGCAAAACAAGTAGATAAAACTAATGAATAATGGCAGAAGATCCAGTACCCAGAACAAGACTGGAAAAGAAACGGAACTTGTGGCTCATGATTTGTTACTATCCAAATTTAAGTTTAGTATTGCATGTATAAATACATGCATTCCCATACATTAAGCCCCCATACACCTTAAGATCAATCCATACAATCTCCATTAGATCTACCAACAACTGTGTAGTATAGTGGCCTCCCTGATAGAACACAGTGATTGAAAGGGTTAGAAAGGTCCTCATATTACATGGTTTTGGTAGAATAAAATTTGATTGTACAGAAACTGTATGGAAAGATTGTAAGGTGTATGGGGGCCTTTAGTCATTTTGAAATAGAAATTGCATAAATATTATTTCAGAAAAAAAATCTTGATCTAGTTCTTACCTATTTGGACCAGGTGTGTTGTTTTCAATCACAACCTTTATTCTTGCCTTGGCTGACAGGACAATCTCTTCATGGATTTGTACAGAACTGATGTATTTGATTTTCAGATTATCTACAGCCTGCAGAAAGAAGTACCTCAATTGTTTACCTTTGAAAGCTATAATGAGCAGGCTCTTGTTTGCTCACTAGAGACTGATTTAAGAATAATGCACCTGTTGTGAATTTTCAATATGTTCAACATTGAGACACCAGAAAATATCAAGGGTTATTGTCATAAGGGTAAAGGACCTTGTTAACACTAATTGATAACACATTACATTTAATGTTTCAGGGAAAAGGATGTTAATTTAAACTCATACAAGATAAAGTAATAAAATAAAGAATAACCCAGTTAAAATAGACACAATATTGATGGGAACTTGGTAAAATCACAACCCCCTTAAGATAAGAACATAATGCTCATTTTACTAGTGAACAATCTAATTCAGAGAAGTACCATGATGGTCAAGCTCTGTTTTCCTTGTCCAGCATTAGAATGGGGCCATACACTTCATATCCTGTACAATGCATGGCCATGGGTAGCCATCAGAAATATAAGTGGGGGCAACGTCATAAATCAGCAAGAACAGAGGCTTTAAGGGACTGATCATCACAACCAGAACTGGAAAAAGGCCCAAAGATTAAAGATCCTATGTATCAGATTATCTACTAGTATAATGAACATTATATTGTTTATTGTCTGTGCCAGAGGGTTTGTTCGTCAGAATATTTATGTCCGGAGTTAGGTTAAATTCAGTAACAACCCTCAAGAATTGGGGCAGGGCAAAATCATGTTATTGAAATATGAATTAGGAACTTAGCCAGGATACAAATATCATAGCAATTGTTTCCACAGAGAGCTGGAATACATTACCCACAACCCATTACCCACAAGGGTTTAAAAGACACAATATTTATGCTGTTCTATGATTAATTCTATGACTAATGTGTGTGCCTTACCTTAATACTGAAGAATTTGATTAGGGGTTATAATAACTACTGGAAACGTAGCATTACAATTAAGCATTCCTTAGATGTAGCCACTGTAATATCAAGCTAGTTATGTGCCCTATTTCTAGAAACATGTCGACATTTATGAAAAAAAAAACATAGCTGAGAATAAATGCCATGTTATTTTCCAACAGTAAATTGTACTAATATGCAACTAACTCTGTTATTCTATTGATGATAATTTTCTCCTAAATGTGTTTTTGTTTTGTTTTGCATGAAATGAACTTTTGAAAGTCTTTATGACTCATAAACTGTAATATTTATCTAATGAATTAATCTAATGCCTCCCATTCTACTTTCTTCACAGACACCTACAGCTCATGATTATTGCTGGCCTAAAGCTACCAATATATTAAGAAGTAGTGGCCCCTCTGATAATGTCTGTAAATTGGCTTTTAAAGTCAAAATCCATTTTTAGCGCATTACAGTAATAAATACCATTTGCATTAAACCTGTGTGATATAGGCCTTTGCAATACATATTAATCAAATGAAGCTGTAAGGCAATGAAAGTGAAAACCAAAATCCTTTGTTATAATAGCTTTAGTCTACATCCTATGGCATGAGCAATATAAAACCATAGAAAAAAAGGAAAAAGCCCATTTAATCTTCCCATTTACCCATATGGGAGGACCATGCACACACAAGACACAGTCTGTCAATGCTAGTATAAAAATATTCCTCCTGCATGACATAAATATATTTTAGAAATTTGATAAAATGGGGGTAATAAGTGAATGCTAAAAAGTTAAAAAATTTAGTATAAATCAAAAAGCATATTTAATATTTGAAATGAGTATATCTTAAGCATGCTTATAAAGTCTATCTATATATAGGTTATTTTAATACGTCAATTCCTCATAACTGCCTACCACTTATACAGAGGAGTGATGCAGCTTGATTGGACAAAAGTAAGTATAAAAAATTGAGTGTGTTATGTGGTTACTTAAGGCATAGATGGCAGGGGTAAATGTAAAACCAATTAGAGGGGGCATTAAGGGATCACTAACTTATGGGGCAGGCACGGTGGCTGAGGGCAGGATTAGATTCTAGGCCAGATTAGATTTCCTAGGCTACCCATTAATAGCAGGATTTTAAAGGTAGCCATACACGGTCGATTTGTCAGCGATCGGTTCCCGATCCAATCACTCTAGGAGCTAATGGTATTGGTGATTGATAGGATCGGGAATCAATGGAACACCACCTTGGGAATCCAATTTGTGGTCCATTTGGACATGAGCCGATCTCCAAAATGGGCGATTCCACAAAATCCATTAATCAGCTGCTGCATAGGGCTGTGGGTCCACCAACATACTCCGATTGCCTAACGATCGACCAAAAAAACATGTTGGTTCAATGTCCGATCTAGTGAAAAATCAACCCGTGTATGGGAGCATTAACAGAAAAATAATAATTAGAACCGTTGCACTAGAAGAAGCAAACACAATGTTATTCAGTATTTTAACCAAGTGTTAAGCTAGCCATACACAGTCGGATTCCATGGCCGATCGATCACCTATGCGATCGATTCCGGCGATCTCAGCGGGAATCGGAGGTCCGATCGAACGGCCAATTAAGTGTGTCCGATCGCTACATACCACCTTGTCCCACAGATTCCTGGACGATTCCGTGTCTGATCGCTTACTTCACAAATGGCAACTTCCCCCGATGTGTGCTGGATTGGATCAGAAAGACCAACATGTTGGTTCTCTGTCCGATCCGATTCTGGGCCCCCGAACGATCGGACGTGATCAGACGGACAAGGTGGGCTTCACGCGATTCCGGGATGATCGATTGGCGTGCACGCGCCTGGAATCGATCGTCCCAGAATCCGATGGGAAACGGACCCGTGTATGGGGGCCTTTAGAATGTTAACATCATGGCAAGCTAGTGAGTACATATTTATGGTTTCCACAAAATGATTGATTTTTTTTCTACTAGCAAATGTATATAACATGATATACAATAACGCTCATACAATGTACATGACTCTTTTCCCCATGTTATTACCGTACTTGGGCACATAATTCCTGTTCATATGCCTATATTGTTCTATCCAGCTGCTAAACTGTTTAGCAAATAATGTGGTTTTACGAAGATTGCAAAAACTTTGTTCCCTTTCCTTTCTGTTCAGCTAATTGATTGAGAAACATGAATAGAATGGATTTGTAACACATTACCTGGAAAAGAAAAGTCTCAATCCTTGGCATCTGCTGGACACTGATAACCAAACTATCCACTGTGTTTTCAAAGCCACAGACAATCTCTTCAACGGATGGATTAAAACCGACATCTGATTCTCTCTCGAATGGTTTCTGTAAAGGAAAAACATTATTTCTTGGGTTTATTTTACAATCCAACAATCACTATTTAAATAGGTTTCATGTTTACAATATAAGTGGTTTCATACAGGCACAAGCCAGTTTACTATCTATAGAAAAAGAAGCAACTGTCAATATGAGCAGTTAGTTTGCAAACAACTTTAATAAGCCTATTAACTGGTAATAAAGCATATTTTTTATTGCAAGGTAGAGTTTATAAACTTTAATTGCCATGTTTATACCTTTTATTAATTTGTTGACAGTGCGAACTGGTGACCTCCAGTTTTATAGATCTAGATTTGCAGATTCATCAGTAACTCAGTAACTCATTACTCCTACAAGTCACATGAAAACGTTTTACCGTTTTCAAAATTTTTAATTGTCTAGAGTTAGTAGGCTGCACAAGGCAGAGACTTTTGAGCAGTCTAAAGTACCTTGCCTACGCTTGGTAATCCACTCATTACCATATGGGAAGAAACAGCAACTTCATTGCAAATTTTTCCTTAATTTGAGCTTGTCATAACATGACAGCCTAAGGATCACCTAAGGAATGAGGCTTTACATAATCTTAATGGCTTTAGCGAGACAAAAGTCTACTAATTGACAGGTGAAATATGCCTTCAACTCAAACATCTTAAAAGTTTATATCAATTAGAGCAAATCTAATTAAACAAGACCTTAAGTTGTTTTACTGGCTAACAGTCGTAAGGCCTTAAAACACAAGGTGTCAAAAGTGGTACTGCTTTGGTTTAAGCCACAAATTGTTTAAAGGAACAATTTATGTAAATAGGTTGATGAATAAGACCTGCCACATTTGCAACATTGTTGAAAATGAGCCTACGAAGCATTTGAATGGCTCATTTAACGTTAAAGTTAAATTTATTCAATATACTTGCATGATGAAGGGGGGTAGGTAAAACATAATTTGGCGCTTACAGCGTACCATACACCAATTGTAGTGTATATGCAAGTTCCTCTTTGCAAATTAGCCTTGCCTGTGAATGGTCTGTAACTGCCCCCTCCTGCACAAAATTCTAAAGACCTAAAGTGAAAGAAGATCATAAGAGACTGTGTTGTGGTACATCATGATGCTTACACTCACTAGTGAATAACAGCACTATACAAGGAACTTCTATTTTGTGTAATTAAGGAAGTTGTTTTAAAGAATGCAATAGAAAGGCAGATGAAGGTTAGAAATATGTCATGGTACTTGACTGGCCACTTATCTTAATTTAAATGCAATTAACAAATTGTAGTGGCAAGCTCTGTTACTGGTGTTGGCTTAACAACAACATAATTAAACTCAGGTTTTCTGACCTTCCAAATGTTATACCAAATAGAAGATGGCTGTCTAGGCTCTCATAGACTGGTCTAGGCTGAAATGGCATCCTAATACAGACACATTTAAGGTTAGTTGTTACTGTTCACCTGTAAAACAGGGCTAGGTACCCTTGAGATTTATAAATATTCACAACTATCCATTCTGTTTAGGTATCAAAGCTGCTTAATTTTAAATTCACACAGTCAGTCGCCTCTCCTGACCAACCATGATCCTTATCCTCCAAGCTGACCATGGTCATAACATGGTTGGTGGGTTATTAACATGGTTGGTGGGTTATATTACAGCCCACACAATCTGGCTTGGTTTAAACTGACCAGGTGAATTCTACCTATGAGTAGGCCAAGAATTAGACATATATATGTAATCGGCATGTGCCCACTGCTCAGCCGGCCAGAGAACGGACATGTCCAATCTTCTCTGGCCGATGCAAGCCGATGCCATAAGCTGCAATGAAGACGCCGCCTTTGTGTGCCGGCTTATGGCCGGCACACAAAGGGTGCCCAGCCGACTGAAGGGGCCCCAGAATGCAACGGGGTGCTAACGTGATGACGTCATCACGTTAGCATCTCGGCACACATCGGAGTAGGTCGGTCTGACCTACTCGGTATGTGTATGCCCAGCATAAGTGAAATGCTCTTCATTAATAAATGTTGTGAATAACAAAAAAACTTTTTGCAAAATATGTGAGTTTAGTAAATCAATCAATCTTAACTGTTGCAAAGTGACTGGTCCACTTTAACATCATAGGAAAGAAATGGCTGTGTTTTGTATTTGTATGCACCATGCTGTATTTTCCTTGTTCAGCTTACATAAAGATGCTTCAAAGCCATCTGTATTTATGGCTCCGCAAATGGGCTTGATTTCTACTAGAGATTTAGTGCCAGGATTCTTATAGGAATGACAGAAGTTAGTGTTGCATGACACTGTCAACATACATATTTATGCCTTCTGTGAAAACAACAATTTGTAATTCATGCCATCAAATGGATTTTTATCACGTTCGCAAACTAAGTGCCATTATTACTAGAAAACAAAAGAGCACTGTCACATCTTTCATGTGTCAGGCATGTACCCAGTGTATTAGACATACAAAGAGAAATAAAAGCACAGATTATCATTAAGCTGTCAGTCTGGGCAATTTTGAGAAGAATATTCACATCAATGAGGAAGTGGAAAGTGGGCAGAATGGAATGCACATGCATTATAGCCCATAGTATGAATACATTTACATGTCTCGTTAGTTACATCTAAATTTATTGGCAGACATGTATTAATGGCATTTCAGTAAATCCATTAAGCCTACTTAAAATACTGATAAGCAAATAGAATTTTGTCCATTTCTTAGCAAGAATAAAAAGTGTTTTCATGGTAGACAATAATATTGTGACAATAAATTTTCCATCCATAGTTGAGGATCTGTTCTTCATACCGTGTAACCAATATGTTGTCTACTTCAATGCAGTGTAACTGTACCTACATTTCTAAATGTTGGAAGAGTAGTGAAGAGAAATAATTTACCAATCTTATTCTTCCACATGCCAATTAAATATCTCACTTGTCTAATGATGCTCAGCTCTTTGCTTAACCTAATTTCTTGTTTGTTATAAGTTACTGTATTATTTTTTATTGAAGCCTATGTGACTGCACTTTACACTGTCAGCTCCCCCTAATACATGCTGCTTACATATTCCATTAGGAGGCAGAGTGAGTATCCAGTTGCCACAACAGGTACAGTGCAGTAACAGTGACTGTATTACCTGCTGTGACAGCTGGAGACTCGCCCCTTCTCCTAAGTGAAAAAGTGTAAATAGTATGTTCCAGGGTGACCTGCCACTTAAAAATGAATCTCAATAGGTTAGTCTGCATTCTCTGAACATAGAACATGGTGTATAGTCACTATAAATGTAAATGAGTCTCTTAGGGTTTTTATCTTAATTTCCTTCCCAAAAACAAGAGTGCTTCTTTTGGTCTGGTGCATCTTTTATATAATGTTCTGTTAGCCCATATCATTTAAGCAATTTCAGACAGAAGTCATTGTCTTAGATTCAACTAGATTCATTCAAAGACAACAAATGTCCCACCTTACTACCTTACCAGCAAATACTCTTCAAAACTTTCTTCCTCAGAAACTCAGGTGTCACTCTGGTAATCTTTCTGGCAAGTATATTTAAGGTGTTGACTGTGTTTAATCTGACCTACCCTCTAAAGCTAGCCGTACATGTGTCGACTCGTGAATCAAGTCTGTGCCTACCACCTTAGGCCACCTATTCCTGGACGATTCTGTTCCCGATCGATTGCTTCACAAATGTCAACTCCCCTTGATGTGTGATAAATCGATCAGAAAAGACCAACAGGTTGGTTCTCTGGCTGATCCGATTTGGGGGCCAAGTCGATCGGGCGGGGTCGATCGGTCAAGGTGGGCTGCACTCGATTCCTCGATCGATCGGCGTGCACGCGCCCGGTGATCGATCGGCAAGGAATCGTGTGGGAAATTGACCCGTGTATGGCTACCTTAAGAGTTCTAGTGTTCCTGGCAGTAAACAAAGTATAAATCTGGATAATTATGTAAATCATATGAAAATAGTATTTTAATCATTGAAACAACATGGCGTATTTTTATATTGTCCCGGCGTCTTCCTTTAATTGACAAGCCACAGACATATGCTAATAAAATTAAATATTTTAAGTCCTACCATATATAATAAAATTAGATGAGGTTTCTTTGGGAGCCAAAGATCTTCCGGAGGGTAGTTTTCATTATAGTCATTTCCTTCGGCATATGTTTCAACCATTTTCACAAGGTCAGTAAGAGAAGCTTCAACTATACTTCTCTGAAGATTAGACATAAGTGTCGCTAAGCAGCAGAAGAAGTGATCCATCTTTTTCCTTCGTAACTTCTGCCACAAAGAAAAGAACAAAAAATAAACACTATGCCACTATGCAAGGTTACATGGAGTAAAAGCCCTTGTTAGAATAGTAGAAAGCAGTGGACCATAAACAACAAATACACAATTAAAGTCTATAACCAGCTTACACCCTATCACAGCAGGATAGGACATCCATAAAATACAGTGTATTCTAAAATTCAACAACATCCACCATTTTAAAACATCTGCATCTCTCTTTGCTGAATGGATACTATAAATATACAAAACTGGTTCCCATTTACCAAATCTAAATGTCGCAATGGCCTCTAGGGAAACATCAATGGAAGTTCAATTACAATGATGTTTTTATTTACTGTATTTTCCGGCGTATAAGACGACTTTTGAACACAGGAAAATGTGTTCAAAAGTTGGGGGTTGTCTTATACGCTGGGTACAGTGTGCTAGGGTGCTCTCCTGTTCTGTTCCGACCATCTAGGGGAGCCCTAAGGTCTGCTCCCCCGATCCATGCTCTCGCGCTGGCTAGAGGACAGAGAAATCTTCAGAAACCCCCTCCTCCCTCTTTCTCTTTCCCAATGTCTGCGAAGTAAAACTAGCTGTGTGCTGCTACTGACGACAAGTGTGCTCACTAGCAACACTGTGGTGCATTGTGGCTGAAATTGGTATTGCAGTGATACATTAAACACATTGAACACATTAGCTGTACAAAAACTTCACTTCATACACAACTGTATTACACTGTATAAAATTTTTAGATTCCTGGGGGTTGAAAGTCAGAGTAGACATAACATTTTTTATTTGGTGTGCATTTGAAGAGAGGTAGTCTTATACGGCGAGAATATCCCAAACTCTATATTTTAACTGGAAAAGTTGGGGGTCGTCTTATACACCCAGTCCTCTTATACGCTGGAAAATACGGTAAAACTAACTGAAAACAAACATTATTGTTAACCCTTTTTTAAAATAAAAGTTAATGTATGCGATAATGCCATAATCACATGATTGTATAACCTGCTTTCCAGCTCTCTACTACATAGTGAGCGGTGTATATTCTCTATCTATGTGCTTCACAAGCAGTTGGGGTTTTGACAGCCAAGCTACTGTCAGGAATGTGGGGTGACCTCTCTGCTGTAGAGTGGACTATGGGAATAGAATTGAATTAGTATGTCCTTTATATTTTAGAAGCGGCATGCCAGATTGCAAACTAACTAACTAACAGCTAGTATTAGATCCTTAACTTGCAAATGAAGGGAACTGGCAAAATCACAAGAGCAAAAGACAAGTAAACCTTAAAATACAGATTTCCAACAGTGGTTTTTCCAATCTTTCATATGCAACAGCAAACAATAAAAAAATCAATAACATTTAAAACATATTTCAAATTGCACAGAAACATTTTCATTAGTCAATCTAAAGCTCAGAAATTCTAAATAAATACCCCAAGCTAACATAATTCCATAAGTTGTGCGCTGCTCTTCCTTTTTCAATAGACACTAAAAGTTTTACTATCACATCTCAACTTCATTGCTTAATTCTTTTTGACCTACTGGATTATTTCATTTGCGATGGGTAAAGTGCAGTAATACAAAGTAGCACATTGAAATTCCAGATAATTGAAAGGTATATTTCCAACATCTTCTATGACTTTCCAGTCCTTTTCATCATTAACATTTTTTTTTATTTAATCTCTAGATAAACTTGCTAAAGTCAGACTATGGTCCTGAAAGTGCAATTCCTTTCATATTTTTTGGCTTAAAGTTTATGTATTTTGTAGTGAAACTATACTACAAATATTAAATAACATTACGCTACAATAGGTAACAATGTAGCAGTGACATCCTTCCCAATAAGGCTTTTAGTTACCTTTAATTTAATTTAGTCACAAACTATTTTGTTTCTGTTCAGTATTGAGATTCCTCTCAATATTTCCCTAATAAAAACAACAAGATTTTCATTGTTAACAACTTCTGAACACTGTGCTAGTTTCATAATCCTTGGAATTGGCAGGGATTCTAGAGTTGGGGAGTCACATTGGAGATGTATTGAGCTTCAAGTCATACCCAGCACTCAGAATCACCCAGACACTTGGGATTTTTCAAATTAATAAAATGAAAGCATTTAAAAGGAATGTTTCTTGGAAGTATGTATTTTTTAATTGTAAAATTGTAATTGTTCTTTTATTTGAAATAAGGGCTGTTGCCTTCTTGTCATCAACGTTTTACATTTAACAGGAATTTGTACAATGTCTTCATCTCAATGAACAGATCTGTTGAATATTTATATTGCCATCTCTCTGTTCAGACTGTATTTGACAACTATCCCCAGGGAGGAAACTGGGAAGCGACAAATCAATAATTCAGTTGACAGCAAGTCCTCATCAATAGTGGTTTACACATGCTTCTGCTTTTGTGACCAGTAGAAAACAATCCACCTATTAAGCTTAATGGTAGGTACTTAGGAAACAAGGGTAAATGGCACAGCCCCCTTCTTCAAGGAGCATTTCTACTTCACTGCAAGTCCATACTAACAGAAACAAATACCTACTCCTATATAAATCAAATTGCATCTCAACTAAAGCAATAAGCGGACATACATTTAAACCTGGAGATTAAACTTGGGTAGACTGGACATTATTCCCTTTAAGCCAGATGCAACTGCTTCTGCCTTCGAATTATCATACACCATATGGCTGCCTATCAGTTTGTGTCTGCGTTTTTTTATTTGAGCAATTTCTGAATAAAGAATCTCCATTATTCTTGTTAATTCCCAGCTACCCTTCTTTTTGAGTTCCCATCCGCCTATCTGTCTAACCATATTTTTCAGCATAAAGCATTCCTACTTCTTCAATCTATCCTAAATTAGAAAAGAGAAACCTTCTGGTTATATCTCCACTATAATTAATAGTAGCACAGACAACAACTGGCATGATACAGCACTACAGTAGCATGTGTGCCTCAGTTTCTTAGTCCATTAAAATGAGGGCATATAAAACAATGAATAATATAACACAGACATGTACTACTCCTAATTCTATTCATTTTGAGCTATTCTAATGCTTTGTGCACACTGCAGACTGTCCAGTTTTTAAAATTAGGAGTTGATGTGCAACTTTGTGATGAGAGTATGTTCATTAAAGTCATGTGATCAGCTCCCTTCCAATCCTCTATAGTGTTATAGTAAACTTACTAAGTGCTGAGGTCGTGATAAAAAAAATCATCTCCTTAAAATATGTCAAATGCTTTGTATCCCACTCATTTTTTATGTTTTTTTGCTAGTTGAAGCTACCAGAAAAAAATTCTCTCCGAAGAAGATGTGTATAAAATCTTGGGTTTCTAAATGTTCATGCTTACTCTACTTGGTCTTTGTGGTTGCTAACTTTTTCAGATATTTGATGGTGAGGCTTTAAATTCAATGCCCTGGTAACGCAACAGTAAATTAGTCAATAGTTTGTAAATAAATACAGTGGGGTGTGGTTGTAAGGGATTTTACTGATTGGTTAGTATTATAGTTAAGAGGGACAGTGTGGTGGTCAGTTTGGATGAAGAGTATACCTGAAATCAGTTGCAAGTGGGTGCGGAATAGGTCAAAGCTTCACTCCCACCCTTTTCTGTCATTGACTGGTGGGTTTTAGCTTGAGTCTTGTTTGTCATAGTGGTGGCGGGTTTCGGGTAATTTCAAGGTGAATGGTTGTCATGCAAATATTGTGTGAAGATCTATAGGTGGTGTGGTATCTGACCAGATTGTATTGTGATCTCAGTAGGTCCCCAACTCAATGAGTTACACCTGGGGACCTGGGGGCACAACATCTGGTGGCTAAGGCAGTAGACACTGGTGTTTTAAGGGATCTTCAAAGACTTGCAACCTTTGAGTTAATTGTTGAAATTTGTAGCAAGTTTACATGTTTTCTATGTGTTACTTACTGTTTATTAAGGTAATATACTAAAGTTATGTCTGATGTAAAAAAAATGCATTATGACCATTTAACTCCACTTAAGGTGTGTTTTTATTTACCGGTGGTAAAGTGGTGGTAAAGTGGGGGGAAATTTTTGTGGGCTGTCTTCATTTGGAAGATTTAATCTCATGTATATATGTCATGCAATAAAGCTTGGCATACACGGTTTGAATTTAGCACAATCAATCTTTAATTCGATTTTAGATCTTGATCTTTTCATCGAACACCAATCGTAATCAAATTTATAGTAGTACCACATGGAAGGTTACGAACAAAAATCAACGGTTTTAATTTCGATCAAAAAACACAAGAAAGAGTCATATATAAATGTGTTCATCGAATACAATTGGCCTGGCCAACAACCAAAATGCTACGATTTTAGTTTGATTGTTGTACAATCGACAAACATATTGCAACATGTCCAATTAGTTTTCTATCAATGTTTTGATTGGTACTAAACTATTTTCGCCAATCCAACCATGTGTGCACAATTTAAGTTTGATCCAGGTAAACTTTGATCGTTTTAAGTCGTCCAAACGCTAAAAATTAACCGTGTATGCCCAGCTTTACACTATTGTGTACAGATAAATGTTTGCACCACAATATGTGTGAGTACTATGTATCCTTCAGTATATATGCCAAGCACAACAATTATAAAATAAACAAGTAAGACAATATAATTACCCTCCTACATGAGATATTAATACAAGCACATGCTCACCTCATCTTGGGGCATTTCAGATTCTATGTTCTTTCTGCTTAGCATCACAATGTCACAGCAATCTCTAAGCCACGTCTCTTGGAGTTCATCTGATTTCTTTTTCACATCACTTTTTATGCGATTCAAAAATGTGTCCAGGTTCAGAGGCACAATTTGCATGACACTGTCAATATCAAGAAGTCTAAAGCTTGCATACCTAAAGCACAAGAACAAGAAAAGCTCTAACATAGAAGATGCTTGAGTGTCTATGCTAATAGAAAATTATAAATCTGCAAGCCCACGTTAGCAAGGTATTTTTAGTATGAAGTTTTTGTTACATAATCATAGCCAACCTCCTAAAAGATTATGACTATCCCCTTTATCACACTGTTTACAGACAATTATATATCAGAATGAGTCATGGGACTTGCATCTCTATCACAAGGTTTGTTGGCTTTTTTTTTTTACAAATGGATTTGCGATTCCCTTTATAGCATGCAGTTGCAATACAGTATAAACTAGAAAATAAGTGATGCTCAAGAGACTTTGCAGCTCGAATATGAGTACCTCGAGACCCCGAGCTGATCACATTCTGCGCACTCTCAGGGTCTAAACATTGAAATTGTAAAAGTACCATTTATGGGGCAGGCAAACAGAATTAGTGTGTTGCCGGAGCTGACTTATATTGCAATAAATATGAAAGAAATACTGAAAAGCAAATTTAAAAAAAAAAGAAAATATAAGGATGAATATTAATAAGATGCTAGCAATGTACCAAAAGAAAGCTTGGCTAGAAAATAAAATACAGTGTACAAAAATGTAGTAGATCATGTTAGAGAAAAATAATCTTCATAGTGAAATATATTGCATGATTGCATTATTGAAATATATTGCAATAACTGGTTACTCAAGAAAAATCCAAAATGAAAGTGTCTGATGTGTAGGGGTAAACAAAACAAGTTCAATTTCAAAACTACACCAAAGTCCTGCTTTTTATGTCACTTCTGTAATAGTTACTGGACCTTGCCATGCATTTATTCCCATCACCAAAACAACAGATCAAAAGGCAAAGTTCAATACAAATCAGACAGATAAGGTACTACCCAACCCCCCACCAAATATTACTTTGAAGAAACAATAGTCATACTTTGTGTAGAAGTGAAGCAACACTTTGGACATGACAGGATGTGTGATGTGCAAGTTGTTCTTCAGTTTGACATGTGCGGTTTTCATACTTTCATGCCATGGAAAATGATGGCGTCCAGCACTGTTCGGTATCTTAAAAAAAACAAAAACCGATTGAACATAAAGTGTGAGTTGAAAGGTTTATTTTAATTCATTGAACTGAGAAAGTCAGTCAACAGTAAATATATTTAACATTATTGTGAATAAGAAAAGGCTAAAAATAAAAAAAAACTTCAAACACAACACATAAATAACCAATTAATATATAATAATAAGGCATACTCAATCAGCTTCTCTAATATAAAACACAAGTTTCGGTGTTTATGTAGAGCCAACAAATACTGTACTTGTGTGGAGACAAGTCCAAATAAATAGGAGCACACACACACATACACTGTAATGCTATCCTGTATGGAGAACAGAATTTCCACCATATTGTGTTTTATGCACACCAGGCCTACCCACCCATTCTTCCCCAACTCAACTCCAAGGAAATGTACACCAGATGAGAATAAACATTCTTTATACAGTTATATCAGTGGGAATTGAACTCAGGACAAGATCTAAAATGTACATTCTAATTAGTTCTTTCCGCACATTAGTTCACTCTATATTTTAATAAATGGAAAATAGTTTCATCAAAAAACACAAGTACCATCTTCGTGTTAAATGTGATTTATTTTATCAGCTATTAATAGCTTGCTTCTATCATAAACGCTTGTCTAATAAACAGTTTGCAGTATGTAATTTTCAAATGTCTAAACACTCCATTAGCCCAAATTTAGCCAACGGTGAAAATGTTAGAAACAGTAGCTCCAATTAGCTAGAGGAGAAATCAGAATGATGGGAAAATTGTATCTAAGCATTTTAAGAACGTTTAAGTCTCATTTCTAATCTGATGCAAATTCTTACAACAGCCCTAAAATCCCATCTCTTTGGAATGATTGCTGACAATGAATAAAAATTGTTATCTGAAGCACTGTGCCTAGATTTAAATAACAATACACAATGTGTACACTGTCTGACAGTTCTTTTTTAGCATCTCTCCCTGTGGCTGCCACTCTTCTTATTTCAATGCAATCATCCTGACCGCCTGTCTCTTTTCGTCCTTTGTCACTTGGTCATCATGACCACAGCGGTTTTTATTACTGGCACTCTTCCCCTTTACTTTTGCACATTTCAGATCTGTATCTACAGCATGCGTAAAGGGATCACATTAACAGGAAAGGTGATGGATGTGAGAAATGTGATGGCAGTACTATACCACCTTGCTATGCAGTCCGCTGAGAATTGAAAATGCTCCGGTAAACCATTGTATGAGCTCCATCAAATACAATGTTCCCACAGGGCCAGCTCCATTACAAATATTGGTCTCATTTGTTCCAGACATGAAGCACGCTCAATTTTTCAGAGCCCACAAAAGCTCTCCAACTCCTATCATATTGTGGGCTATGAAACTCATTATCAAGGAAATAAATGTCCTGTTTCTTTGGAAGAACTCATGAGGCATTTTTTCTTGGCGTATAATTCTACTGGCCACTAATAAATCTTGAAATAAATCAAAAGTTCTCTACTACATACTGCCGGTAAAGACAGAAAAGCCTTAACTTAATACGGCAAATAGATATAAAAGGTGCAAAGAGTTCCAATAGGAGTACAACCAGCACAAAGCCATAATAATCATTCAGAATATCTTTCAGTAATAGTCAACTGAAATTGAATTGGATTCCTATGTACTACAAGAATCTATCTTTCTAATCAGCCGAGTTCATAAATGAAATATACATATGAAACCCATCTGACATCTGGTTTCCCTGACAAAATACTTGTAAACTATACTTTTCCCCCTATTAATTAAGGCATCAAGGTCTATTCCCATTACCTGTGACTGGTCAGTGAAAGAGTAGCAGAAGACCAATATGCTCATGACTTGATTCTCCTCTTCTGTCACAATGATCCTCTTTAGAAAATAGCAGTCTAAATGATTTGCTCCTTGTGCTGCAAACCCCCTATACCAATTTGAGCTCTGGGGTACAGGAGGCTAGCACAAAGTCATTAGATGCTTTTGTAGCCCCTCTGTGAGAGGTGACTAGTGTCTAAGGGGTTAACTGTGTGTTTCTAGAGGTTGTTTGCCAGCTAGGACAGCTGCCTAGACAGGGGAGGGAGAAAATGTATCTATTTGGTGATTGACAGTGCTCTGTGCAGAAGTGATACTTTCGATCTGCCCAGAGATAGAAGATTCTGGTAGGGTGTGGTAGATGTTATAAATAGGAGTGATCA
>CM070034.1:48763262-48777877 GCA_036250615.1 Ptychadena robeensis | reverse complement strand
TTCATTTAACAAGTGCTACTAGAAGAAGTGTTGTGAGAGAACACAGAAGGGAATCTGCAACAGGTGCTAAATTGGTCAGAGCTGCTACTAGTGAAAGGGCTGGACCGTCAGAGATTCCAAGTGGAGCAAGTGTCAGCGAGGCTGAATTTGGGTGTCAGAGAAGAAGTCAGACCCTGTTGTGAGCCAGCATCCTGCCTACCCTAACCCTCTCTCCTCCAAAGTCTCATATTCACTTGTATCGTGCAGCCAGTGAATAAAAGTTTCTTTTCAGTTTCAAAGCATATTCTGTCTCCGAGCCAACTACCCAGGTCCCACTACACACAGCAGCACCTACGGGTGTCAGTGCTACACTTTTAAAAATCCCCTAAGCATCTGTGGTGTTTAGTGTTAAGAAGTTAACAGTAATACAATTGTAAACTACAAATAAATATTATCACCAAATTAGTAATACTATAAACATCATAAGTGCTATACAGTTTCCTTGTGGCTTATATATGTTGGATGCCCAGCTGATATGGTGGTCTTAATCCTTACTATGTATTGTACTTAGTGTCCAAGTCCTGTTAGAGACAGCCAGGCAACACAAATTGTCATAAAACTTGTGTAATTACAGGCCAAGTACAGCAGTGACAGGGGCCTTAACCTCATACGGGACTTATCTGCTCTTGTAATAACAATATTATGCTATGAATTATGAAAATGATAAAGAATACAGAAGTCTGCGTGTACCAGCATGGTGGTCATATTTGCCCTCATTTACAATAGATAAGATATTATATAGTGTATTTGGTTAATTGCACAATTCTTAAAAATGCATTCAGTAGGGTTATTTTTCTTCAGCTAGATACATTGCAATGGGTTTTGCTGCACTGTACTGGGGTTTCCCATTTAAGTCAGCCAAAGAACCCAACATATCAGGCGAAAATGTAGGACAACAGATCCGTGCCCATTTCAATGGGTGAGTGTTCTATTATATCAAGTATACATTGCATTTTACAGAAATATCATAGGAGTGGACAAGAATTTTTAGAGTACCTTGTTCTATGTAGAGTACACATTTGTAACACCAATATTCTTAAAAATGTATTGTATGGAAGTATTGTTTGTGACATAATAACCATCAGAAAGCTAAAATATGAACAAACCATACAGAGCACAACAACAACTAACCTTTGGTGATAGTTCAATATCAAGTCTCTGTTGTTCCATTGTATCTAGTAATATATAGTCGACAATGGACTTCTTAACTGCATAGATATAGTTTTCCTCTGCCTCCTTAAAACACACACAAAAAGCAAAATATGGTAAAAAGGTATCAATAATAAATGTAAGTATTTAGATTTCAAACCTGAATCATAAAGTATATTGCAAACTTTATATTAAACATTTTTCTATTTAATAAAAGGCAGTGTTCTCCCCAGAATTTTTTTTCAGCCGGGCGGCGCGATGACGTCATGACGCGATGACGTCATCGCGCCGCCTGCACCGGTCCGGCGGCCTCTCTGATAGGCTGCCGGCCAGCGGCAGCACACAAGTCCTCTGACAGGCGGCGCCTCCCCATTCTTCAGGAGCGCGCCGCAGCCACTGAAAGACTCCGGCCCGCGGCTCCGGCTGTGGCGCGCTCCTGAAGAATGGGAGGCGCCGCCTGTCAGGCTGCTCGCCGCGGAGGACTTGTGTGCCGGGCGGGGACTAAAATCTCCCGGGCGGGCCGCCCGGCCAATCTGCTCTGGGGAGAACACTGAAAGGTATCCCAAAAAAACATATGGAATATGACATCTCTGGAATGTGCCCTTGTGTGTCAATAAAGGAAGTTATAGCTGGTAAGAAAAACCAAAATACAGCACTGTATCTGTCAATCTAGATGATTAACATAAATGGTTGTTTATTGCTTATCTAAACAAGAAATAATGTCCAGGTTTTTAATAAAGCAGAGGTTTTTCTGAGCCACAGGAATTGATGACCAAGTTTAGGATCCTGACTTCTTCTGTCAAAGAAGGTGGATCATCTTTTTGTTGAATGGGCTTCCTAAAGTGTTTGTATACAACCCCAACAGTCAAATTATCTGCAAAACATACTGTAGAAATGAGTCATCTATATTTAAACTTATAGAGCAAAGAATACAGTACTATCTCTTAATGTCAGAAATTCATCCTGCGATTATTCCCTCCTATTTTTACATTAGGCCAAAACATAATTAAAGTTGGTGTTGTATAGATGAGGAAAGAAGGGTTGAGATGGGAGATGGGAGATGAGAAAGCAGCTTTGGACTAGTATGCAAAACACAACTGGGCTTAGATGGCCCCACTTAGTTTTCAAGAATCCTGAATGTTGTTTACCTGCCTCAAGGTTTAAGACAAGGTTTTTGACAAACTAACAGGTTTTATGACAGTTATTGCAGAAATAAAAGTTATAACATAGGAGAGGGGAATATTTATTGGATTAACTTAAAATTTAAATTGGCAATAGAAGATAATCTCATACCCAAATAACACCCGTGATACTGCTATACACATTTAAAAAAAAACACAGTCTTATTCTATGGTTCATCTAGTGATGAAAGCAGTGTTGGCAACATCAACACTAATCCCCACCCTCCATCCCTCTCCATAGCAGCATGTATGTTGTCCAGCTGAACTGACCTTTCATCTCTGTGTGAGGGATGGAATACAACAGGGTATAAGGGCAGATGGACTGTGTATGCACATATGACCTCCCTAAGACTTCTGCCATAGAGGAGTGGAGAATAAAGATATTGACCTCATGTATTTGTATGAGAGAAGAACAAAGAAACTAAGATAAATGAGGTCCCGTGTGTAAGCAAGTATTGATCTGCAATGGCTTTCCATGTCCTTAGTTTGGAGTATGAAAACGTGTACTACTTTTCATTTTGAAAACTGCATAGAAAGACAGTTTTCAACCATCACATAAAGAGACAGGCCTTTATTAGAAGCACGACAGAATTCTTCTAATGTCCTTAAAATTGACATTTAACTAATGGCTAGCTTACAATCACTGGAACAGATAGAAAAGAACAGTTGCAAAAGATTAAAAACACTAAAAATATGCACTGGGCAAACTCTGCCTAATTTGCTGCTTATGTGGGTCTCAAAGTTGAGATTGGTTGACTTTCATTTTATCATACCGTACTATGACAATAGCCCTGAGGTCACATGGCCCACAGAAAAAAATACAATGAAGTCGTTTTTGGGGATTTGTTTAATTTTTTTAGGAAGGTTAGGTTCATCTTTCTAAGTCTCTTTGATTCCAGCAAAACTACAGTAAATGTTCATTTTCTCAGACTTCTCCTGCTGATACCCAAAGACCATATTTAAAAAAATCTTTGCTTTAAATTACCATATAATCACATGGGAAATGTGCACACATGCCAAATCTTTTATCAGTGGAAAGTAAGAAAAGTTTCCACTCAAAAGGAACTTCTAAAATGAAAGCTATCTTTATAGATGTCTGTATATATAGGTGCTCGGAAAACTAATCTTGCATATGTCTTATTAAAAACTAGTTTATGCAATTTAGTACTATAGGCACATTTTTCATGGTTCACAAGATGCTGGTTAGGATGCCAGAGAGATCCCTATTTATTATTTGGAACAAGGTGTAGATTATCTAAAATCATTTCGGGGCACACGCAGTAGCCAATGTGACCTGGACCCTGTGATTATTTGACATGGTATGAACTATACTGGGACGACTAACCGATTGAGATATTTTAGTACAGACAGACTTTCAGGTGGATTTGTGGGGATAGAGGGGTCATTATCCTTCTCCTCACTGCCTCCTTCTGATTTGTTCTATATGTGAAGCTATGTCCTGCATGATAAAAACAATGTATATTTAAATTTTTTTGTATTTTTTTTGCATTTGGTCTTGTTTTGTTTTTTAATGGTCATTCCTAATAAAAATTATTCCCTATTAGATATACACTGGTATGTGGACCTTTTGTACCATTAAAGTCCCAGGGGCTAGCCACCCCATGTCTGGCCCAGAGTGGTCTCGGTCCAGACAAATATTTTGTATTCATGTGTTGGTTTCTTTGGGGATGTTGGTGCAAATGTACAAGTATGTAGATGCCCCGATGTGTACTATGGGATTAGCTTAAATAATCTGTTGCAAAGTTTTAGGGTTTTCCAAAATATGGCTGAAAATCTAGAGGCTCACTTAGGCAAATAGCAAGTAACCAGTAATATAGTCCTTACTCTTTACTTCCGGTCAAATCCAGTAATTTATAAGTATATATAATGATAGCCATATTGTCAATGCACATGAACATAGGAGGGAGAAGTTTTCAGATTTGACATTGGTTTCCCAATGACAGGGCCTACCTTCTTTTGGATTTAGTATGACCAAAGCCTTGCCTATTAGCCCCTTAAAATAGGGAAGGATTGACTTACATGCCTCCCTCCAACAGTTCAATGGGATACATCCCAGATTTTGAAACTACTAACTGATCAAAGCCAGACAGATTCGCCTATCCATATTTATCACAAGATAAGCCCAAATATTACTATTTAGGACCCAATGTACTAAACAGTATTTTTTACATGAATGTTGTATTAACTGTATTCTGATCAAAGGACTTTTCTCACTTCTTCGATAGAAATGTAATCTCAACTTTTAGCATCTCTAGAACCTGGTCTAAAACTGAACGCTTTGTTTTATGGCTTATAAACTATTCCTTCTTTTATTTCCTCACTGGATTTTAAACTATCACTTGAGAGACAAAGACATTTTTATAGCCATATTTAACAGCAAATCGGCTTGTTTTTAAGAAAGGATATAGTGCATTCAAAAACACTGGACTGTAAAATCTCAGAGGTTGTGATATACTTAACTGCCCTAGCGGTCAGGGCGGCAGCATCTCGTCCAGCGCTGCTACTGCTAGTATAGCACTGGATGAGATGCTGCCGTCCAGCACACATCGGGGCTCCGGCAGCACATACTCACAGTTCTGCGCTGTCCCGGTGTCCCCGATGTCACAGGCAGGCTGGCAGCTCCTCCGGCTCTTCCCCCCCCCCCCCTCTCCGAGTGACGTGATGACGTCACATCGGGGGCGGGGGGAGGCGGGGGATTTGAAAAGTACAGTGCATGAAAGCAGTTTTCGATGAAGAAAGCTGCTTTCAATGTGCACCTATGTACTAAACATTCATTTCATCACACCAGGTTAGAGAGGGTTAACTGCAAATGGGCACATCTGGGGCACCAGAGACTTTATTTGGGCGATGTTTAGTACATAGCAGCATAGCTTTGTGCCCTGATTTTTGTGTTTTTTCATAAATTTTATTTAAAAAAAAAGAATTATTTTACATAATTGTTTGTTTCAAACATTATCATATTCAGGATGTCTATTAGACCCTTGTACGGACATATTTTGGGAAGTTACATGCCTACAACATAAAGAAAAATTTACCATTGAAGTCTATGGTGCACTTTTGGTACAGAAATCTGGACATCAGCAGTGCGCTAGGGAGGTTAATCTCACTTTAACTCCCATCAATATTCTATCTGGAAAGTAGGAGATAAAACACCCCCTTTTCTATAGAAAGAAATAGACTGTCAGAATACATCTGGACAGCAGCTGTTCTTTTTTTGCATATCAATTCTTTTTGGTAGAAGAAGCTTACAAGCTGCCCATAAATCTGTTCTTCTCATTAATGTCTAATATTACCATCATAATCACTTACTGTTCTAAAACGTAGTTCTTTATAAATGCATTTGTGATTAATAAGCAGTCTTAACTTGGATCATTGTTTACAAAGGTGTGAATGACTCACAAAAAACTGTCAAGGCAAAAACAGATAAAAATAGGACAGGTGTTTTTTTTTCTTATTTAAAGTGCTCGCATAGGACATATAGGGCAGTATCAACAATACATTGAGCTGCTCAGAGCCAATCCATGGCTAGAGCTGTCCTAGAGCCAATCCATGATAATGTATGAGGGCCTTAATGTATTTTAGAAGCAGCCCCTTATTAGAATGTGTCTTAATTCGTTTACATATATGTAGTATGACTTTTTATTAGGTAGCTTAGAACTTCATAAACTGTTTAAATACATAATGCTAAACAACCTCATATGTTTGCAACTTGTTTAAGGAAAAACATTTTATGTTGTGTAGCTTTTCTGATTTATAGTGTAATGTTCTATGCCATATAGAACTAAATACCATAATCAAATAAAACATAACCTGTGTTTTAAGGCATTAAGGTGGTAATACTCTACTTTTGTAGTAAGACTACAAAATGTCCAGAAGCAGTTATGGATTATATGAAAGAATGGCTAAGGGCCCCCATACACCTGTATGTATTTCTCTGTCAGATTTCCTTTAGATCTCCTTTTTGTTTTACCAAAACCATGTAATATGAGGGACCTTCTAAACCATCAAGTCTACCTGTGTTAACTCGCAGAGGACCCTATACTACAAAATTGTTGGTAGATCAAAAGGATATCTGACAAAGAGATCTAAAGGTGTATGGCCAGCTTTAATGACTAATCAAAAATTAAACAAAAGACATATTCATCTTCAAAATGGTATTCTGGTTTATTATTTGGATTTAGAAAACCAGTATAAGAACTTTTTTAAATGTTCCTAACTTTACTCAGTCTTCACTAATCAAAAAGGTTCAGTATTTGTAATGTACCACGCTTTCAAATAATTCAACATTTATATAACGTGATGTGGGATTAAACTTTGCTAAATGGGGCTTGAAGAGTACTGGCCTTTCCTATGGTCACCAAACACAGAAACAAACCAAACAAAGTAGACAACACATAAAAGACACTTGTAAATGTATCTGAGACTTTCTAAAGGTAGCCATACACAGGTCGATTTTCCACAAGATTTTTGACCCATCGATCACTGCGCGCGTTCATGAGATTGATCGGTGATAGATTCACAATCAATCGGGTTCTGCCCACCCTGAACGATCGACCCAAAAAAATCGGAATCGACTAAAAATCGGATATTGAACCAACATGTTGGGGTTTTTTGGTCGATCGTTTTGCAATCGGAGTATGTTGGTGGACTCACAGCCCTATGCAGCAGCCTTTGCGATCGATGGATTTTGTGGAATCTGCCATTTTGGAGGTCATGACATGTCCAAATCAGACACAAATTGGATTCCCAAGGTGGTATTGCATCGATTCCTGATCCGATCAATTGCCGATACCCGATCACCTGGAAAGATCGGATCTGAAATTGATTGGCAATTGATCAGTGACAAATCAGCCTGTGTATGGCTACCTTTAGACTCTCTACTGCCCTGGAACAAGACACAAATTTTATTTTTTTTAACTTCATTTTAAAGTAGGTTTTCCTGAATTGCATCAGAAAGAAATGTACTTACTTTGTCTTCTGATGGTACATCTGCATGGCAATCATAGGACCCTGCTTTTTTGACAGTTCAAAGTAAGAACCAATCACTGCTACCTCTGATAATGTGACTATTAGGGTATTACTCAATGATGTGCTCACTAATAGTGTTGAATATTCTATTATTTATTATATCTTTTGAATTTTTATTGAAATATTGGCACTTGAGAATTTGTGCAGATCTCAATATAGTGCTATATCTACGTAATTGCCAATGTTCGATATTTTTTTACATCAGTACACGGAACTACAGAGCATTTTATTTGCAATATGTGAATTTACAAGTGCCGTTTTGCGCAATGATGGAAATAATGACTGGAGATCATGAATTTTTGAATTTACCAATTTATTGTGAATATTAGACCAAACATTTGAATGTCTAATTTCATATTGCATGAGCAATTAAAACTGTGGTGTCTAGATTAGAACTTTATTTCTATCATTTAAGCCGTTTTGTTTTTCTTGCTACCTTTGTCCCATGCTAGTTATGTAATAAAACCTAATTTAATTACATATTAACCCAAGTGGAATTGGCAGAATCATGGCTAGCGGGAGAGGCCGATGGGGTATACATAGCTTCTGGACAATAGGAAGCTGGGGTAATGTCTGTATAAACTTAATGATTCAATTAAATCCAATAAAATTAAGGGGGAGGTCAGGGACAGCAAGACTTTGAAGAAAACGGATAGATCATTGTGGATGTCCATCAACCAATGTGCAATAAAATTCTAGAAAGGAATAAAGAAGATGCTTTTTATAATTAAATTAAGGCCTGAAAAGAATCTCAGAAAGAATTTAAATGTTAATACTTTGTATACACAAGATAGGATGTGATGTGATGGATGAACACACGGTAAATTCTCAGTTGCATGCTCCATTCTCTTTATATGTGCTATAAAAAAATACTACCCTAATTATATTTTAGAAAGATGTTTGATCTCCCAAATTGCCCCTGTTGCTTTATTTCTAGGTGTTCCACCAAAGCATCTAAACTCACTCAAGCACAAGGATGTTTTGCATTTACTACTGACACATTTTTCTCTGCCGTGTATTTTTCAGAACAAATCATCTGTTTTGCAGAACGGCTTATTTTATATCTAGAGGGTAGTATGCACAAGAATAATTCCTCCGCTGTACTTGTCAAATATTCATGTATTAATAGCAATGAGAGCTGCTTGCAAAGCATGACACAAATCCATACATACCTTTGTTAAATCCTGAAGGGATTTGCTCCACACCTCACAAAGTTCTGCTGGTATGTATGAATAGATTCCCTGAAGCCATTCTGCACTAAATGGAGACACCATACAAGGGTCGATGGATTCTTCAATAAGCTTGTAATATCTGCAGAATGAAAATGCGCTGTGAGAACGTTTCAAGAGCTTTTCTGTTTCCTCAGCAGATATCATGAATAGACAAGATTTCCTTCTCTTCTCCCGATGTATATGTGACAACCCTCTTACAAAAAAAATGTATATATGACAGGCTCTGCATCCTGTCACAACCTTGTGCTAGGATATGTCAGCAATAACCCAGTAATAACAGTTATTCGGAACAATACGGTTAAGCCTGTGACAACAAGCGAACTTTCTATTCCCTTGATTAATGTTCCACACAGTAAGTGATGCCTCAATTTCAGCCATTCTAAATTAAACTAATTATTTCTTCACCCTGCTGTCAATTAGGTTCAATTTTGCAATATCAACAAGTTAAAACTTAAACAGAATTTGCATAATATAATCATTAAAATCCTTTTAGAGGACTTATGCTAATGAAAGGCACTGTGGTTTTTCTGCGGCAGCACAATAATGTGTTTACAGCACAAACTGCTGCAGTTTGAATATTAAAGAGCAATGCACAATAGGAAATATATAAAGTTGCAAGACATTATGGTAAGGACATAAATGTGCTATGAGATGTATTTATGTTACTTGTAAATAGGATAAACCATTGGAAATATGTATAAAATCCGATTTTACTAATCTTTATATCATTTTCTCAGCGAAAGACTGCTGGTGCAGCTTTTTCTGAATCTGTGTTCAATTATAAGGTAAAATAATTACTGAGGTTCTTTGAAAGTGTTACTGTGGTCCTACCTGCAGGCTTGAGACACTATCTAATTAGCCGTCCCTAAGGAGTAAAGTTAAATGTATATTTAGTCATTATTGGCTTTGACTATTTCAACAGGGAAAGAGAACACTGGCTCTTGGATGGATGAGGCAGAATTTTTGGTTGGCTATAGCAACTAATTAGTTTGACTATTAAGATGACAGTTGGAAGCTAATTTGTTGCTATGGGCGACAAGATGTTTTGTTTGTCATGCATCCCCTATTCATTAGGCAATGTGCCCCCTTAATCTATTAAAATAGCTAAATCTAAGTATTCCTAAAGTTTTTTTAACTCAACTAATCAGCTTCTCTGGTTGGCTTTTATATCTCGATTGTAAAGTATGATTTACCATTGTACACAATCCATTCCATGCCAAAATTTATGTTAAGCTTAATGTAATCATGCCTTATTGCTAGTAAACAAATGTCTGAAGTGTGATTCCCACCTATGCAATTAGCTACGTCATGTTGTTGATCCACTGTAACATTTTTATATGTATGTGATTATTTCAGTATTGTGATTTGTTCATGCTCTTCTTTATGCACTGTGTGTTGGTTTGACTTCAATCCCAACCATTAAAATTGGAGGACTGAGTAGCAGTTACTAGGGGAGGTGTCAGAAGTCATGAACTAAAATGCACTATAACTCATGTTACATGTATTGTCATGTGCTGTCATTGACATCAGTAAGCTGTAAATATGCATAATTGGGCTCAAAAAATTACTTAAAAAAAAGCTGAGTAGCTTTTCATGTGATTACATGCACTGTGCAACCCACATTAAAAATAAATAGTGGAGAATGCTGGTCATTACCCCAGGGCCTCCATCATACTTGGTAGTCCCCCCCCCCCCCCCCCCACTGAGCACTGGGTTGAAATCTTGGAATTTTAGTAGATGTGGAGCTAGGGCCTTACATATGCCTACTCTGACTTTCATCCCCCAGATCTCCAACACCCTTAGGAGATCAATCATTTTTTTGGATTAGTAATCTACATTCCCATTTTGACACCCCTAACTGCAACCTTTCATAGCTATTAATGATTCCCTGTGGTTATCCATGTGACAGAAATTGTATACATTTAAAAAAAAAAACTGTTGGAACTTTTAATAGTATACCTGATAAAAGTATTTGTACAACTATTTAATGAGTTTTAATCTCAATTGTCCTGCAATACCAATTTCAGACACAATGTCACTAGCGAGCACTTGCCATCAGAGAAGCAGCACATAACTGGCTACTTCCACAGACAGCGGAGAGGAAGGGGGGAGACACTGCAGGTCTTGTGCAGCAGTGCCAGCAGTGCGGGGAGCATGGGTCCAGCCATATGACCTCCGGGACACGAGTGCACCCTAATGGCAGCCCTGCATTATACTTGCCCCCCCCCCCAAGATAACTATTCTAATAATGCTTGCAGCAACACCATCTTAGTTTATCTTTACAATTATATATTTAGTATATATTTATAATTATCTCTTAGTATGAAGCAAACCAAGGGCATTGGGGAGACAAGCAAAGAATTAAATATTATTAATAAACCACATGCACCAACCCTGTACAAAGGTATACAGATTTGATTAAGAATGAGAGTTCTTTTATATTAGGTATTATGGTATTTTTGGATCCATCTATTTGGGAAGTTTTCGATTACTTTTTTGTTCCAAGGACACCTAATGGATAAACAGATCATCTCCCCATAGTAAGGGGACAGCCCATCTTTGGCTGCCACCTAAGAAAGCTTAATATTTTCATTTGCAAGAGAAGAGGAGGAAGTATTTTTGGTCCAAACCAGGAAACCAACCTAGGCTGACAATGATGCGCCTCCAGAGATAGATGCCATGGATTAACAATAGGGGTGCAGTGTGTATTGGAGAGAAAAATCTATTCCTCTTAATCAAAGAGATCCTGTCCCCCAATGTGCACACAACATGAACAAAATATATACTTACATTCTTCACAATAATGTACAACACAAATAAAATGCGGAGCTGTATAAACATTTTTCACGGTATACACAGTGGTGGAAAAGGGCCAATTTATTGGCGTTGATTGCAATAGGAGAACTTTTATAGGCAGACATTTTTTCAGATGCCTTGATACATGAGGTCCATTATGTTTAAATGATTTGCTGTGAATGCTTACAGGTTTAGCTGGTAAGTGAGCACATTACATAGAAAGGCTGTTTAAGATAAAACATGGCTCAAACATTTTATAGATTTCCGTTTGATGAGCTAGGGCACGAATGTTACTTACGTCCGTTGAATGTTTCCCACTAATCTATAGCGTGGTAATAATGCAACAGAGAATGACAGGTTTCAGGTAACTCTGCTATTTAACCAGCCTGAAGGCCACTTTATGGATCCTGTTCCATAAGATTAATGAAAATCAGAGGCTTTTATAAGAAGGCTGTTTATGTACAATGAGTGAAATACATTACTGGCTAGATAGCGTGTCTTACCACATGAATGGATATTACAAATAAATACCCTTGTGTTCTGAAAACCCAACAGTTTGGGGTTTATTTGTGGGGGAGGGGTAGTTTGGAAGGGTTCTTTTTTAATTTCAATGGAAGCTCTTTCATGGCTCCTAGCTACCCAAGCCACATACTGGGAATAGTTTGTGGTAGAACTCTGTAATAGGAGGGTTAAGGTTTAAATAGTTGTCCCCTTTCAATTATAAATGTTAATGCATCATTTAAAGCATATTTTACTGGCAAAAGGTAATCAGTTCATATGCAGCACTTTTTATTGAAATTGTCCCAACACACTTTTGTAGCTTAGAGTTCTATATAAGTAAAATGCTGCTAATCCTTGAATTCAGTTCAGTAATAAGACATTATCATCATAGGGCAACAGTTTTCAACAGTTGAAAAAAAATGTTAACTAATATAGCCACCCCACCTAAGAAAACTATTAAGCTACAGTAAATTGAATTGTTTTTTCATGGATTCATGAAAATACTAACACAATTTTTTTTACTTTTATGATTGTGACAAAACATATTGAGATTATATTAGAATACATAATTTGATTGTCTGGGGGTTTTTTTTTTGCAGTTTTACTGAAAACAGTTGTAAGTAAAACAAACCCCATATAATATTCAAAGAATAATTGACTGGCAGGATAAACTTATTTATAAAGTAAATCACAGTCTTCTTATTTTATCCTGTATATGTAAGTACTCACTACCTGCGTTTTTTTAAATACTTACTTTGGCCCAAAACCTCGGTGAATACCCAGGCCAAGTCACTTAATACTTGTCAGTGTGACAGGTCTAATTTTAGCCTAATAGTAGACCCAGCTCCCATTGTTGAAGACCAGAAGGCAAAGAAACCTTAGCTTAGTACCATAAAGCTTAGAGTATCCAGCCAAGAAATATTGGGACAAGGGTTTGAATAACATTCATATCATACTTAGTTGGGTCAGTAAGACCAGAAGATTAAGATCCAACATTGGTTCTTCCCCTCAAACAACTAGCTGTGCAATTCAATCACATGTTTTACCTTTCAAAATTAGGTTTACATTTTTATAGTCTAATTTTATGTAATGTAATAGATTATTGTGCTCTCTATGTGATAGGTTGGGCTGTCAGTACACTGAGTTTTACAGTAGTTCACCATTTTCCTTAATCAGTTATGTAAAAAAAGAAAAAGATTTGAGTACCAGCCTTGCTATGTTTACCAGTAGGACTTAAACTATGTACAATGTACTCGTTGTATACTGTGAAATTTTTATCATAATATTGTCAACTAAACATTGAAATTATTGAAACAAGCCTTTGTATCAGATTTTCTTTCATGCTGCCTCATTAAACATGTTACAAATGTTATTCTATTTCTTATATAACTTTATTACATGTAAGCAAGTATAACTTTAAATTACAATCATGAATAACAAGAGCACTGCAAAGAAAAACAGATGCTTGAAGAACATTCTTTTGCTTGTTACTGAGGCTTCTGGTAGGAAAATCCAGAACCATTCCTTTCCATCAGTGAAAGATTTTGGTTAGGAATTTATATTTTGTTCTGGTTAGACCCTGTTTTCTTGACAACCAAGACCCCTGTCACATCTAGTCATTATAGTCTATCATTCATGACTCATGTTGTACCCAAGCAGTATGTGTCACAATTACTCAGAAAAGGTACCTTAACAGACTTTCAAAATACACAAAATTCTTTGACAAAAATCAAGTGCAGGATTCACCTTCTACCCTATCCTATGCTTTACTTGCTAAATTAATACAGTCGTTTAAAAGAGATGCATTGTGAGCATCTTTAGTAAGGTAAATTGTGTCTGAAGCCCTTTTAACAAAGCTATACATTTCTGCTAAAACTGAGCATGCTGCTTATGTCAATGACCAATGACCCAGTAATGACTGTATCAGGTGGCAACATTAAAAGATCATTTCACAGATGTGCCCCTTCACCACTGTCGAATTGTAATGCTTAGAAAAATTATTATATATTGTAATTTAAATTGTTTCATTTTAACAATAGGCTAGGATCATAAAGTACACCAGTGCCTGTAACTGGCCAACTTCAATAACAGCATATTGATCTAAAGTGGAATCCAGTATCTACCAAAAGCAATCAGTGGTTCCCAAACTGGGGGGCACGGAGGTATTCCAGGGGCTGAGAGACAGCTAAGGGGCTGAGGGAGGGACAAGCAGGAAGCAAACCATGGAATAACTAGTTCCAGACTGTAAGTAGATTCTATGCGTGAATGATGAATGTTTCTGTATGATGATGTGTATTTGGTGTGAAAACCAAATAAAGTTGTATGAGTTGTATTTCAAATGAAGTTTGAGGCCATTTCATACTAGCAATAGCAGACAATACTGACACGCAAACACAGCTAGTGTAAAATAGTTCAATAATGTTTCTATCTAGAAAAGGGGAGCCCTGCAGGGAAAGTTTGGCAACCACTGTGCTAAACCAATACTTCTTACTTCATTGTATAAATAAGGAGCATACGGTACATTAGTTACACGTCCCAACTAAAGATGTATTTTACTTTTAAAAAGTTTGAGAATGGTCAGGTCACATTAGAAGGGCCCTTATTCTAGATTTTACTAATTAGCCTAAGTTATGAATAATAATAATAATATTAATAATTATAATATATA
>CM070034.1:48732702-48763252 GCA_036250615.1 Ptychadena robeensis | reverse complement strand
TATATATATATATATACATGCAAAAAGCCTACTTAGAATTGTTTTTTTTTTACACTAGTGGGATTAGATTTAAAATTAAATACCAAAATTCTTCAAACAAGTATTGCCTTGTGCAGCATCCATGTTCACCAACATGTTTATGTGTGATGAAATTCTAATATATAGGCTAAGCTATATTGGCTAGTTATAGTACTATAGTATTGCTAAATGTCCAACCAATGAAATATCTACAAAATTTTAACTGTATCTAATGTGTTCATTCTAAAAATTATACAAACCATGGTCTTGGATACAAAAATTTTGTTTCCACCATGTCCACATTGAAAATGTGGTAAAAGCTCTAAAACCTAAAGATATGTCTGTTAGACATACTACACAATCTAAAATTTTGACAGATTTGAGTTAAATACTGCTAGGTATATCATACATTTCCACATTCATATTTTAAGTAAGAAATGTTCACAGTGAGTACTTTCATCAAATGGAATTGTGTTCTTTGTGCTGAGTAACACAAAGATTAGCTGGGAAGAAACAATCTCACAAAGTAGAAGGGAAGAAGACACCTGCCCATCCTCTGTAATGTAACTAGGACACGTTCCCATTCTCAACATAACTCGGCCATCATGGTCATTATTATTTTACAGAGAAACACTACAGTACCTAATAAGATGCAGGTTCATATCAGGTCCATTAGTTGTCACAGTCAGCTTACACATGAATGACTTCACAATTTGAAAGGCTTATCTGTCTTGAAGTTCCTCAATACCTATTGTTATGCTTCTGGCAAAATCACATATTTATTCATAGTGTACCTTTTGTGTGCTCAACACAAATGTGCCATAACTCAAATAAATGAGTAATCTTATAAAAAGCAAAGCCTATTTTGGCTAGAAAAAACTAAGTACATGCTCTCCAACCTTACTGGGTTTATATTGTCCAATACTCAAATGTGCTTGATATTTAGAATATGTGGATGACTATCCATCTAGCCATGTTTTCTATCCAGTCTGCAAATGGTACTCAAGTGACTTTCACCTCATCATTCACACCACAGAGTTGAGACTGTGTAAGTTGAATAAGGATATCACCTGTCCTGTAAATTCATATTTATTTACACATTTTATCTATAGTCATGTTTTCTGTCATTCTTATGCAGATTGAGAAAGGGAGTTTCACCAGTATGCATCAATTAGGTCTCATTAAGGTGCAGAGTAATGTGTAATGTATGTAAGGGTATGGATATGCAGGGATATGCAGCTTCCTTACAGTCCAATCCACTGATCTGGGCAGGGTTAGTGACCAAGTTGTATTCCTCCTCAACAGCAGTAGAAAAAAGTAAGGTCATTGGTCTGGCTAATAAATACATTTTCATCCTGCTATGGATTATCTAACATATCTGCCACATAGTCATTTTCAGTTTGAAGGCTAAATGTGGTCCACCATTGTGGTGTTTGTATGTTCACTCTTAGCTATCCTGTCCTCACTCAAAAAAACACATATATCCAGTAATTGAGATGCTGTCACTGATAACAGTGAAATAAGTGGTTTTAAATGTCATGTATTATTCTTCTTAATACCCTACGCTGTTAAAAGTTCTTAAGTTCCAATAATAGAAAACCTTCAAGCTGTGCCTTTAACCTTATGATAGATATATGCTTAAGAATGTAACATTTGCATGATAACTGTAGCTCCAGTTTAGATAATTGTAAACGTTTGACTACATTTTCCCATGTTGGTAAGATTTCTCACTGGACATCGTGGTCAGATTAAAATAAAAGCCTGTAAAGGTAGAACAGAACAATATTCTACGGGCTATTTGCAAAATTGATTATTATACTATCCAGATTTAAGAAAAATGAAACTTTTCAGTGGGGTGGATTTGCTTTAAGCAGCAGTGTGAATAGTTATATCGTTACTCCTAAGCCTTGTAGAATAGGATGGAAGCCATATCAGAGATAATAATACTTTCCATCCATAATTCTGACTTTCAAAACTCTCCAGGCTTGATCAGCGACAGTAATAGCAATCAGCTTTTAAGACCACATAATCCCTTTAAGAGACTGTTAGGTAATCAAATACTGTAAATCAGCATTATCTGGATTACAAATTCTCTTTTCCAAGCCGATAGAAGCAAGTAATTACCATCAGCATTTTGCTGCAAAATAACAGCGTTTCAATAATATTGCCTGACTGAATAATTGTCTCATACTATGCAAATAAAAATGTTATATACAAAGATTGTGATACAGTAAGAGTGGGAAGCATGCTTGAAGCTATCAAAAATTAAAGCATTTCAAAGAAATGAGTATGGTGCAAGTTCAGAGCAATGAACCTAAAGGCACATCTGTTGTACTTAGAATGAGAACATTGCTCGTCTGGGACTATAGTCTTAAAAACCTTGTTTGGAGGTATAGTTTGTAATTATATATGTGCATAGTCTTGTTCATATGTCTATTGCCTAAAGAAGGTTTTATTATGTTTGCTTGTGTTCTATAAAAGTCGTCCCATGAAGGCTTATATTTCTGTAAGTCTACTATACACAAGTATTGTCCAATTATCCAGAGTTTATGTGGTCTTTAAAGGGATATTAGAAATAGGCAAGCAGCAGAGCTCCCAGGATAACTTAAGTTTCAACAAGTATGCAAATGACGAATGTTCTACTTGTTGTATCTTTGTTCTGAGTCAGTGACTTTACGTATTTAATCAGGAGAAAGGCAGGCAGATAGTGTTTCCTGACGAAATCAGCAATGGAAGCACCCCTTAACCTTTAGAGATTTAAAGCAACTGCAGTGCCACTGGTAGCCATATATCAGATGGCTATTAATTACATTTTAAATGATAGGAGGGAGCATAAAAGTGTTTTTCTTTTTCAAGGGTTTAGCGTTTTGGAGTATTTTTCGTCTTCTTTACTTGAATTACTATCATTCTTGACAAGAGAGTGGCACTTTTGTGTGCTCAAAAATAATAATTAAACTTAACGTTGACATGCACCCAACTTCATTTATCATTCTCATATTTTACAAGTCTGTAAAATCTGTTATGCAGCCTAAGGAGGAGCTGTCCAGTGCTGAAATAAGTACAATTACTGGAATGTTACTTAACTATAGGAAGCATGTATCTGGGCTACAATTATAACATGAACATTCATATGAATATTACCTGTTGCATTTTCTATTTTTGCCAACACACACAAGATTTATCTTTTGATATACTGTTTATACAGCATTAAATCTTGTCTATATGTAACAAAAAAAAACTCACTGTTTCTAAGCATATCAACGTTTTGGGCTGTTAACATTTCAATGCCCTTTAAACTTATATAGTTTGCATGTGACATAGTGAGAATCTCAGGTCATTAAATCATATAGCTAAAATAGTTATGATTCTACTATGAGTGATAGCATGTTATCAAATGCCAATCTCTTGGAGTAAAAGATGGGTGAAATAAAAATCAGCCAAAACAGAAAGAAAGATTGTAGAAACCTTATGGCAAGGCCATACAATTCAGGCTACAAGTAGTATTATCTGCAAAGATTACTACTACTCATTCTAATAACTTATTTATACTGTCTGCAACTCAATGTCTTATACCTCTGGGGGGAATTTGCTATACTAAGTCTACAACTCATGCTATACATGCAAAAAAATCCATATATCTATCATAATTAGAAGAGTCAAGAGTATCCCAACATTTTTTAAAAACATAATGGTCCGATTAGATTGATGTTTTTTTAACCTCAAGTACATTTAATAGTGCATGATTTAAAAAAGAGAAGGCTGTACTATACAAATGTTTATGTGAGAACATTTGAAAATAGGCAACTAAGGTAATTGAAAGTCGCCACACTTCCTTCTGTGCTAATCAGATAACATGAGTACCCCACTAATTTCTTTTACACATGAAAATGGCTAGTTGATTTTGAACCTGTTGTTTCTTACCAATAATGTACAGAGCTAATACAATTGTATCTTTTTTGTGTGAAACACCTACATTTAGCAGAATTATTATTAAATAACAGATGTGGTTAAGGAATATAATTTTTCACACATTTGCTTGTAACTGAAGTTAGATATTTATGCCTTTTCACAGCTTACTATATAAAAATCTAGCTTTGTGTCAGAAAATAATGTAACTACTGGAAATAGATATATACACAACAACACACGGTCATCTGCTAAACATCTAAAGGGTGTTAAATACAGTTGACCCTAGAGAATTATACTTTTCCTTCTGCTCCTAACAGAGAAATATAATACTATAGTTTACATTTATTTGTTGGTGTAAAAAATAAATAGTTACAAGTCTGACAGCTATTTGACAAGGATTTTATCATATCCCTGTGTAAGTTCAGCAAGGAAATTCATTTTTGCCATCAGTTTAGTCTAAGAAAATCACTTTAAAAAATGCTTTCTTAAATCTTGAATCCACTCCATTTTGTTCTTATAGAATTTGGCATACACAAAGGTATGACGCCTGACAAAATTGGAATTTTATTTAGGTGGCTTTATCATTTACTTTCCTAAAAACCATTAAATCAATACTGCTTTAGCTGAGATTAGTGATTGAGGCATGCACCCATCTGGGTTCTGCAAACATTTTTGAAGATCATCAAAACCCATGTATTGTATACATGGGTAATGTATACCCAGCAATAGTTCTTATTAGCTGGTCTTTTTCAGGGATTGGTACAGTTGCTGACAACAGCCAACCTATTGGGATTATGGCCACTGGCTACCTTAGCAACATACAGGTTTTTAAAAAACTTTGAAAACTTACTTAATATTTGCCAATGTAAGCATCCCATAAGATTCACTACAATAGCGAATGGTGAGCTATAGAGGTTCAAATCAAATCTGCTATGGGATGGAACTCAAGATCATCTCTTGTCAAAACTGTGATTAGATAGTTAATGTGCGATGCCTTGGTTATACCCTTGACATCCTTGCTGGACAATGTATAAGATTATATGCATTTCTTTATAAAGTTAAACCAATGCAATGGGTGTAAGAATGGTTAGACAGTTAAGGATGAGTGACTTCACCTAGAATTTCACTTCTTTTACATCTTCTTCTTATAGAGGCACTGTGTGTTACATTTACAAACCTGTCCAATGCTTTGACATGTTTGGTTTAACAGTGGTGCTCCCTCTTGCTTAAATGGTGATGTGCATGAGTTTCCTGGATTAAAAGTGATTTTTTTTTACATTTCTAATAGATATATAATATGAAAATATAATCTAGTTAAAGTTTATGTGAAGGTTTACATTTAAACAATTTACAATATGGGTGGTAATAGTCAGATGCAGTGGGATTGGTTTTGTTAATTTATGTGAAAAATTATTTATAGCCAATTTGAATAGCATTTTCCTCTTATATTTGTCTATACCTTAATTTTAAATTATTGTTTTTAGTTATTTACAACATTAATTATTGTCAACTGGTGTATAGCCAATCTTCAAATTATAAACAGTTTTCATCAACCTGTATGCTTTCCATGTGTCAGACCCTTCTGAAACCTTACGTGTTGATCAGAAGCTATAACTTTATAAGAATATTATGCTTTCAATGTTACCTAAGGTAATGTGCAAAGACAAAGCTATAACCTATATAGCCATTCCATATCATTGAGGTGGGACCAGTTCAGGTTTTCTTTTATTGGTCAAAATAACATTGTATAATACTTGTAAACATACTGGGTGATCGGACAACAGATAAGAGAGCAAAAAAAAAGATTTTACGGAAGTAGAAAAGGTACTTAATATGGATCTGTTTATGGTTTGTGTGAATGATTTTTAAGTAAGGTAATAGAATACTTAAATGTCCTACCCCATGTAGGGCCAGGAGCTGATTCCTCTTATGGTCAAAGCCTAATCAACATTCTAGCCCATGGGGTTTTTCATTCAAATCTTCTACTTTCAATCCAACTACCTCTTGACAGAGCTGATGTGAGCAGAAGCTTGTTCGCCTTTATTGCTAGAACGTCCTGTCTACATGAACTCACTTAAGTGTCACCTATATGTCTTTAGATAGTGGTAACAGTGGACCATGCATTAGCATTTAGGGTAATAATGGAAGACATACAAAGACACAGCATTTTTACCATATTGCAGGAAGCTTGAACCTTCATAAAGTTATTTAACGTTGAAAACATATTTTTGAAATGACATGCAAAAGTTTATATGAAAATTAAGTTATTGGGTTCACTTTAATACTCATTAAGCTAAAGTGAACATGTGAGGAAAGCAATGTGGGAACAGCACAGTGGGCTTGGCTTTTTAAAGAAGCATATTCCAGATCTTCATTTGGATTACTCACTTCACTATTTAGAAAATCACTGACCTGGTAATAAATGTGTACAGCAGTAGTTGCACTGGCTGCATATTTTTCTAAGTCATAGACTTACTAGTAAGTCAAACAAGACTTGGGATGGCAGCCCAAATGCCACATATTTCGAATAAAGTTAAAAAGGGCAATTGTCACATTTCCTTCCTCTTACTACACCTGTCAACTTTCTTTCTTGGTTAAAAAAAAGGTGCTGCTACACCTAAAGAATTTGCAGAGCCCCAAATCAATCAGAATCAGATTTGTTTTTGTTAATGGAAAAGATATATTAATTCATTTGAAGCAACATTGAAAGTAACATACAAACCAAACTCAAAGAATAAATAAAGATTTGAATGTTAATATATAAAGTCATTCTGGTGCGTGAGTTTACAGATCTAATTTTCAGCAAATTCTTATCTATTCCATGCTTTTCCTTTTGGCATTTGTGGATACATGCAATACACTTTGTATTATTTTAATTGGAATCAGGATGTGTGCAGACAACTGTGCTGAAATGCTGGTAAATGTAAAAATCCCATCTGAGCTATTGTCATTCACCTTCTAAATGTGCGGGGATCATGGAAATTTAACATTTGCCATAAGACATCAGTAACCACGCACAAATAAAGATGGAATCTGGCCTCATTATAGCAATGCAATGTTAATTAAAGGAATGTTCCTTGTGGGTGTATATCATTTTTAAAATGATACAAGGTAAATATAGAATATATGCAGCATGGAAGCTATGCAATGTGTTTTGTACTGCTTCATTTATGGATGGATGGATGGATGTGGATCCATCGTGTCTGCCGCAACGCCCCCTGATGTGGGTCATATAATTTCCATAGGAGAATGCAGGGGGCATCTGCACTACGTAGTGTTGTGCCAGCCATAGGTTTTCTTTAGATAATTGTGTTTAACAAACATTACTTGTGTCCTATGTCTGTCCACAAATGAACCTTACTAAGATAACACCACATAGCATCAGAGAGGGTGGACACCAACAGTTGCTCCTCCCATTTGTTACTCACCAGGACTGAAGTCCTAGATGGCACTGCAGGTTAAATGTGGAATTGCAGCTTGTTTAGGTATAATGGTGTGAGCACTACTATACTTAAATACATTTATTTATTTTATGATCACAATTAAACTTTATGTGATAATTGTAGTGGGGAGGGCTTAGACAAGAATTGGAAATTTTCCACTTAAAATAGCATTTTATACATTTTAAAGCAACTGTTGGCTTAACATGATAAAATTTGAGTGTTGTAATGCCATTGAAAGTTGAACAATCAGGGCCAGTACTATCTGCACTTCTCTATAAATATGCCATTATACTCTAGCCAAGAATAGAAAGCTGAAACCATAGAAGTTACACGTGTTTTCTTTGCCCTGATGCATAATGCACTGGAAGAGAAGGATTATAAAATTCAGGAACCAACAAAATTGGCTTAAACGCTTACATACCCTCTGAGATTACATTTAAGGCAATATGGTCCCCTAGAATTTCTACAGCCCTAATGTACTACTATAACCATGATCACCATATTTAAATATAGAACACCACTCCAATATTTTTAGTCATAGTAAGAAGCCTGCCTGCTGCAAAGGAAACCCAACATGTAAAACATTAAAATCAACCTGTCCTTCCGTGACATTTCTAAGCACGTCAACTCTTTAACAATGTATCAGTCATGGTAATTCTTAAATAAAATGACTACCAAGATCTTTGCAGAGTTCTCTGAGGTTTTGCTACAAATATTACTAATGACGTTAAGATTCCCAAAATCTCTGGAGGACAGGCTTCAAATCTACGTCGCTTTATAAAAAAAGATTGTAAAAGAAATCCAAACTGAAAAATATTCTTTATTCCCTGGTTTTTGTTATTAAATAGGATGAACACATTCCTAAAATAGAACAAAAGCTTTTTTTATTAAAACTGTGCCATGATGATTAAATGCTAATGCCATCCTCAACAAAAGATATTGCATGCTTAATTGCTCTGTTCAATATATATTTGTGTCCTTTTTTTTAATTATCTTGTATATTCACACATTTTTTGCACAATCACATTGTTAATTCGTCACTTGATATTAAAGAAGAGAGGGGGGGGGGGCAATTTCCCAGGTAAAGAAATAACATTCTGCTCTAATATAAAAAGGAACAGTCCATTAGTGAAATAGATGTGCTCAGTCTCAGGTGGGGATCCTGCTGAAATTCTTCAGCCATACCCCGCTGATTGATTGATGTAACATGGCTAGGTAATGCAGATCCAAAGTTCTCTCTCATAATGATGGAGGAGACCAAAACATTCATGCTGGGTGCACATTAATCTTTGCATAAAAAATAAATTAGACGAGTTATGGTTACACAGAGCTGCAGTCTTTCACCCTCATTTGCTTGCCTGTCATGTATGACTTTAACACTTTGCATGCAATTGCTGCGGCTGCTGCATTAAATAGAAATGAATAAATATTGGATGAAATAATGATCCTCATTAGGGAGCTGTCTAAGATGTGAATGTTTAGAGAAAGCCTTTAAAGGATACTTGTATATGTTTTTTCTTACAAGCTACAGAATGACATAAAAAACGAATTACAGCTACAAATTATGTACTTTGTTTAAAGGCAACAGTGCCAGAGAACAATACTAATTAACAGCCAATCAGAATTCCCATTCAATGATCTCATTTCGGTAAACTGAAATCCGATTGGCGGCTGTGGGTTATTGCTATGGGTTATGATCATCAAAGAAATTTCTATTGCCATAATAAATATTGCGCTTGGTGATTAAGGGACAGGACACCGACTTCAGGACACCGAATGTGATGTTCATTCAGTTGTAGAATAGTTCTTGAAAAACACGTATTTTAGCATAAGGAGTGCTGTGACATTTTAACAAAAATATCAAGAAATATCATAGCAATAGGATGTAGAACAATCACAAGGATTGGGACTTACATGAACAGTTGCCATTATGTTAACTAAATGGGTTCGATCATGTTATTCTTTCCAGAAAATAGCTGTCATTTCCCCTTTTGTACACAGAAATGTCCATTACCAAAAAAAAAAAAAACAGTAACCCGCTGCTACTGTGGTGGGAATGAATAATTGCTTTAGTATTGGACTATTATATTTAATCATCCTCAATGTAGCCTGCAAGGGGCTATAATGTATTTCAAACCAATTGACCTTGATAAGCAACAGGGCTTGCTGCTCTTTTGCACAAATATATGTCAGATCCTGCAATGGTGACACTCTCAACCTAATTATAAAGATTTATTGCATTGCATATAGTTTGCATAGCCCTCAGATTTGTGTAACCCCTTCGGTTACCCATTGACCTGCAAGTCTAACAGAGCTCCAGCAGTTATGAAGACATCTGTATGCACTATTAAATTACACAGGTCATTATTTCACTCTTTAGCATTTACAGGATTTTGTTTTCATATTCACATATTTTATATTTAATTCTTTTGATTAAATGAGCTTTATTGCTTTTGGATCTACAAAAGAAACTTTAGAAATATAAAAGGTCATTTTTAATGTTCTATATTTCTTATAAACATCTATTTTTAAATATTTTCACACAATCATAACTGTACACCTTTATATAACATAGCAAAGACATACCTCAAACACAACTATTGAATGCTTATATAAATTATTAATATTTAAGCCAATATATATATATATATATCATTTAAATTAAAGTTACTTCCTAATGTGAATATTGGGATTGAATGTGTTAAACAACTAAAAACAAACGTTCAAATCAAAGTAATGAACACATAGCTAATAGTCTATGTCTTATTGACTGGTGATTGGCAATGGTTACCATATACACTACACATATGAAGGATTACAAAGCTACTCAGAAATAATCAGAATTACCTGAAGCATTGAAATTGCCTGGATTAAGGTGAAATAAACTATTGCTAAAAAGAACTCTTTGTTGTGACTTAAAACCCAATAAATGAACTTAAATCCCTTTTCATCCCCATTGGTGGGAGAGCTAAAATTAAAAAGATTAGATCTTTCCATGTCAATCACAACAGGCTTTATGATGAAATAATCTCCCATGGCACCTTAATACCTATAGCAAACATTAACCCTTCCAAATAATTGAATCAAATGACTTGCACATGCTTGTGAATCAAAAAGATTGCCAGGTCTCCTAAAGCATTGCCGTCTGCTTTCATCTGAATACATTACAAGTCAGTAAAATATTATATTTCTTGGCTTATGTATGATATGCAGATGTCAGTTGTAGATTCGCACATTTTATTTACTACACTTGTATCCTTGTTGGTATTTGAAAAAATCAAAATATTCCTTTGCTCCTTTAATGAATTCATATCTCTGTCAACAGCTCTTGGCCAGTTGATGCTTTTGACGCTATAGATTGTTTTCTCTTAATATCTGTACCAATAATGACATTCATCTGCAACAGCAGTAGTGGGTACAATCTGAAACTAGCAACAAGCCTCATAAATTTTTAAAACTATGTGACCTTGGTACAGTACCGAGTGTATATATAAAATGATGTTTAATATTGCATATGCACTGTGAACAGCATGTTCCGGTGTCATATATTACTGATTATTATGCATGCTGGCAAAGTAATGTTTGAATGATTGTGTCTCATATGAATGTAGTCCTCCAGGCTTCTTGATTACCAAGCATAATGTGGGTTGCTCTATCTTATTGTGTTTGCTCACAGGCATGGGCAAAACGTTCTACTGAAGAGTTAAATACACTGTTAGCAGAGAACACCAAAGTGTAATATTTTAGATTAAAGTATAAGCTACCTTACTCAGAATAAAAAAAAAAACAGTAGACTTGTCTTTTGTCCTACCTACATGCCGGCCTGCCACCATGGAGATTGTATCTATAATGTGTATTACTGTGCCTGTTACAGCTGTGACACTAATCTGCTTGTGCAGAGCAATACAAGGGGGGTGGAGGAAGAAAAGAAGTAATAGCCTGCTGACTTGTAGACTGGGAACCAAAACCTTTAGGCCAAGTCAAGGCTGAATGGAAATGACACCGGTAAAAGCTTCAAAGTTCTGTCCTTCATCAAGAAGGTATGCAGTCTTTTTTTTCTCCTTCTAATGAAAAGTAGACTGTCATTAGGGATTCTCGTTGATCACTGTCTAACAGAGGAAGACCTTATACAGATTGCTGGTGTCTGCCAAGCAGCCCAGAAACCGTACAGGTAACTATTGTTCCAGAGGCAGACATGAATCCAATCAGCTCAGGCTCTGACAGATCTCAGCAAGCAAATGCCAGGGCTTTGCTCTTAACTCTTAATCGACTAGCCTTTACCATTTTACCGTTCATTTGACATACACTAGCTGAAGTAGAAAGTAGTTAGTTGATGGTATTAATGGTGGATCTAATAGTCTTGCACTGTATAGCTTAGGCATCACCAATTCTAATAATAGAATATTTTCTTCTGCAGCCTATTTACACTCGGTTGTAGTACAGCTATTACCACTGCTTAGAATAGAATGTGTCCTTTCACACTGCATTTTTTTCCCAGCAGAACCATAGTGACTTACCTTCTGCTGTTTACTAAACTAAGGGGTATTTTGGTGTTAAATTAGCATAATAATACATTACTTTGATCTTTAAATAAATATATGATTTCATTGCATTTTAGTATTCTAGAAAGAACTATATAGTAAAACAAATCCTTACATTGTAAAGGCAAAATTACAATACATTCTGGCAATATTACAGTTTTATTGAACACATAATAATCTGACACTTCTATAGAAGTGAAAAACACAACTGCAATCATGCTTGCTGTACACATTATGCATTTACTTGCCAGTTCTTTTACAGATCACCAATAATCTAGTGCTCTCAAGTTTAAGCAAGATTATTAATTGCTAGCTGCATTGGGGAAAATACATATCAATAGAAATCTGTTTTGAACAATAGAAATTAAGCAGATCTACATAATATATAAATAAATTAGATTTTTTTGTGACTAGCAGTACAGTAAGGTACGATCAGTCTAACAGTTGGGCTACATGCATTGGCAAAGATTGCTCATCTGCATATACAAAAGAATATAGGACTAGTTTCCATACTAGAAATACTATTGAAACAGAACAAGCATACGGTTTAAAAATACATAAAGGACAATGCTCCTCTTTTAGTAATCAGTGTAGAAAGCAAGTTATGTGTTACTACAAATCATAGTACAACATAAGGGAGTTTGCTTTTCAAAGCTAAGTATAGTTCTATTGTCAGAGAGCAAGCACGCCACTTGTATTCCAGCTCTCTAACCCCAGATAACCCTCTACTGGTAAGGCTTTGCATTTGGCTTTGACTCTTCTAATGCTTTCTGACAACCAGAAAACAAGTACTGAATAAAAGTCAGTAAATTCAATAATATCATCTTCAGATTATCTACAGACTAATAGCCTTGCATAGCATAATTACAAACAATATGTGGATCACGCTGAATATTTTGGTCTTCCGTTTTTATAATTGAACTGACATTTTGAATGCTGGATTTTGAATTAATACAAGAAGCATGGTTCTCTTTAAATAGATTTCTATTCTGCTGTTAGCTAGATATACCAAACTATGTTTATTTTTGGTTTTTTTTAGATAAACTTTTCTAGTTATCTTTCTCTCTGCAGGGACATTAGTTACCCTCTAATCAGAGGCTCTGGTGTGTGTGCTCACCCTTTTCAGTGCCTTTGTGAAAATAAATGTATAGAAAACACGCTCTATTACCCCCAGATACAATGGGGGAGATTTATTATTCAGAGCAGACCTAGTAATTATTAGACTCAAAGCATACTTGCTTAAACAGTGATTTGGAAACAGTATGATGAATGTGCATTTGCTTAGATTAATGGACCGGCTATACTTTGAACTTGTTGCTGAAAAGAACTAGGAAAGCTTTGTGTGTATTAACTTTGCAGTTACATTCAGCCAACTCTGGCTATTTTAGATTAGCAATCTGATCTATACAAAATGCACACAAAATTCTAGTTTCCAGCAGTTGGAAACAGGAGTATCTCTCACTTTCTAGAACATGGTCTAGGGGGCAGCAGGATTGAATCAGTGCCTGTGCCTATTTTTTGTTCTTTTTTACTTGCTCACCTGTCTAGGTGTCCTTCAATAGGTGTAGCTGGTCTGGAGAGGCCGTATGTTGAGCAGGTGGATGGAGGAAATGCCACGTTGAGAGCTGCTATGGTCACTTCATCATGCTGTCTCCAGTTCTCTGAAGCACAACCTTAAATTTAAGTTCAAAATAAAGCATTGTGAGTGTGTGATAAAATAATAAGAATTCGTTTGAAAAACAAAATCACCTAAAAAAAAAGTCGAATGAGAAAAAAAAAATTGGAAACTGAGTTTAAAAGAGATGGATATCATCAATATCAAAACAAAATAAAAATAAGTGTTGATGATTCTTTTGTTCTTTTTTAAGTTAAGAAAAAATATATGTTTTGATTAAAAAAATGTTGAAAAAGCATGGGTAATGGGTGATGTGTGTGATGTATGGGGTTTACTTACCATGAGATTTGTGCTTATTGCGAGTATTTGCAGAGGTTGGCTGGCTTTCAGGCTGAGCGGAGTGTTTAGTCCCCTCCAGTTCTCCGTGCTGCTCTGTTGCAGGTGTTCTGAAAGAATGACTGGCTTTGTCTTGAGAGAAAGACAGTGGCCTATGTAAGCCAAGGCTCTGTGCGTTGTCTGATGATGCTGGAAGAAGTGGCAAACTCCTAGGGGGAGACAGGTATTTGCTGCAGTCTGCAATCCAAAGAGGTTCATTTGTGCTCTTATAATGACAGTCGCCTTGCTTTTTCTGTCTCGAAGTGTCTGTGCACTGAATCGAGGGATGTCTCTTCTCCTTAGTATTTATTTGCTTCTGGATTGGAGGGAGAGGTTCGGAGTTTCTCAGTCCAAGATCAAAGGCAGGCATGCAATTGGATGATGCACTGTTTTCTGACTGGCATTCAGTTCCCCGGGTTGCTGCATTGCTGAAAAGCTCACTGTGGTCTTCATTCCAGGACCCAGGAGCTCTGTGTGATTTAAAAAAAATAATCATTTAAGAAGCAGACTAGCTCTACACTCCTCCCCTCTTCACATTCTTGTTTTTCTAGTGCAAAAACAGTAAGTATTTCAGCAAGGTGATCACTTAATATAAATCCAAGGTCGGATGATTTGAAAATGGCATCGTCTATAGTAACAAAACAATAATGATAACATCATACAAATTTATGAATTTTATTTCCCTGCAGTCACAAACATCAGACATTTACTCTAGAAAGAAAAAGCTGTTAGATCCTTCCTCCAGTTTCCATAGTGATTTCATTTTTCCCCCTTTTATCACAGATTGGCTGTAGAGCCGCTTGCCTTTGTTGTTTAAAAGGCTTATAGTACCAACTGTCAATATAAAGAACAAGTAAACACAGCACAACGAACACTGCCAATAGTCGTTAGGGTCTCTGAATAGAAAGGCAGTAAAAGGACTGCGAATGGGGCACAGTGTATATATAAATGTTGGTTCTAGTCATTCTTAAGAGTAGGACATGTGGGCACCTCGATGCTGTTACATTCACATATTACACCAAGGCATCATGTTTTTACTGCTTACAAGTCATCAAGAGAAAGGATTAAACCTCCTATTTAAATACGGTTCCCTATAGTCACTTGAGACAGCAGTATCCAGGAAGCTCCGTGTATTTGCTTCAACTTACATCTTATTAAATGGAACTTTAGAACATTTTCTTTGTAATGAACAACTACATGTTGTGTCCTCATTATATGCATTTATTACTATGGGAGTGCACTGCAGATGTGCTAAGTAGCATGATGTATTCAAAGACTTATTGTATTCCAGAAATTATATAGTAGGAGAAAGCAATGGTCTGATTTTCTTCCAGCCTTTTGTGGACCTCTAATAGGCAATTAGTTTGTGTTGTGCTTTAATCAGAATGTTGCATCCACATAGGCTATGGAGAAGCAGTACGCATCCCCATTTTCTCTGTCCTCATTGTCTGTTTAGATGCTGTTTGTAGACTGGCTTTGTGTCTTCATTGCAAGGAAATTAGAACATATAAAATCACTGAAGAAAAACCCTGAAGTGATTTACTCAGAAACACAGAATGAAGTTGGATGCAACAGCTTATAGGATGTAATGGTCTGATATGAAGTACAATCTATAGGTAGACCGTGGCCTGGAAATTAGGTTTGTGTCCTAAACTAACATAATAAATGAATAATACTCCTGTGTGCCTCAAGCCGCATCTCATTTTGGAACAATAAAAAGCAACTGACACCATCTATCATCCAGCTGTCATCTGTGATTGAAAGGAAGCAATGTATGTGGTGCAATACATCATGATTGTAATTGAGATGCCTACATATAGCGAAACCCTATTTTTTCTTGGAAGTCATAATTTACAAGATATAGGGCAACAGTTGAGTATGAATATACACAGCAACAGATTTTACTGTGATGTACAAGTACTCAGGTCACACAGTCATTGAGCTCCTTATCAGCTTCAGCTTCATAAGCTACATATAAGCTACATATTGTCACTATCTACTAAAACAAGGGATTCATAAAATACTTTTATCATCTTATCTGTTAAGAAGGACTCTGTTGATCTCGTATCAACTGATTCACACCTGTATTGCATGGCAAGATATCAGTGATGGTGGTCTAAAAAAAAAAAGACAGTTCTACACATTAGCGCAATATATGACCATTTCTGCAATTCACTATAACCAACATGTATGGCTGAGTTATAACTGGGTGGGCGCTAATCCATAAATGGTCAATACAGTGGTTGTTCACTTAGAAGTCAGTGAATGAGCTGCTTAATGGAAGAAATTGCACTAAATCGCACTTTTTCTGCGAGTGCACTGAGAAGTCGCAATAGTGTGCCAGAAATGCATGCCACTGCGAAACACCAATAATTCACAATGCAAAGCACATAGCGTCTCAGAGAACAAGAGAGGTACACTGGTGACTTGGGCATTACAGCGACTTGGACATGGATATACTTTACAGAGAACACATTGCTATGGGCCATACATGCTTACATGTTTATGTTTCATAATTAAAAAAAAATATTAATTTCCTTTGAGTTTGATTGATCAAAAGTGATAAAGCATTAAAAAGAAAGAAATACGATTGGTCATGTTAAAATTATGGCAAATGTGCACAAACCTTTGCCTTCATGACTGGAAAGGAATCAAACTTAAGAAATCTTTGCTTTGATTACACTAAGTGGAAGTACCATCAATTTGGTATTAGATTGACTGACAAATGTTTCACTTGTTGACTTGAAAATCAATCAAGCAAAAGTTGATATGTGTATGGTTAGCTAAACAGAAATTAAAAAGCACTTTAAAAAATCAATTATCTAAATTGCCATTTCCCTTTCCATGCCTCACGGTCATGTTATGAAACTATGCATCCTGCCCTACTATATACACTTTGCAGCAATACATAATGTTTTCCCAATTTTGCCCCCCAAAGAATAACTTCTCCATGGTCCAATTTTCCTTTGCACCCCATGTATCATTGGCACATCGCCAGGCATCATGTCATCCTGGGGCCATCCCAGGCAGTTGAGTCCCAGACACTGCACTCCAGAGGGTTCCAGGTTGCTCAGGGAGAGACATGAGCTTCTCTCTCCCCAGGCAGGCACACACTTGGCAGGTGGGCAAACTGGGGGGGGGGGGGGGGGGGGTGAAATTTCTCATGCCTCCCCCCGTATGATGCTACCCTGGGCAACTGCCCATATCTAAAACTGCCACTGCATTCTGGGCTGATGGCAAGATACTGCAAGAAATACAATGTTCCTACTTTTCTCTGTGTCTTTGAGGATCATCCTCTGCCAGATAAGCAACAAAGAAGATCCTGAAGACATCAAAATGATTAAAGTATGAATACATTATCTGATGCTAAAATACATTGTTTGGCTGAACTGTAGGGTCTGGGTACACTTTTTCTAGAAGTTCAGACTAAATATTCACTCTACATGCTTACATTATCTTCTATACCCCATACACAAAGTGCAATGGTATAGCAAGAATACATGCAGCTGTAGTAGTACTTTTTACTTTTTAATTCATTGTCTTGCTATAAAAACTTGCAGGAGAGGCAAGTTACCTGAAAAACTTTGGAATGATGTCTTTTCAGCTGAGACTTTGCATGAGCTAAATTTTGTTAGACCTCTAACATAGGAAAGATTAATTAGGGACTTAAAATATGAACAGACATGCAATACAAATGAGACTTTTAAATAGTATGAATACTTTTTATAGAGCTTTTCATCTGAGGTAGTCACATAAAAGGTGAAAAAGGCCTTCCATTTGAGTGGTGGTTGTGTTGATCTCTGTGTATTCAGTGCAAACATATCTATAGAAAGATCTCACCAACATGAATTAATGCACATTAACCTACACAGCAGTATAATGAAAACAGTTTTCGCTTCTTTCTTTCTGAAAACCAATACAGAAATGTAGATGACTTACAATGCAGTCTGTTCCTACCCTCTTTAGCACCTTGCAGATCCTAAATCAACGATGCTTGGGATGTAAGGACTTGGGGTGCCTATACGTGTATTACAATAGATGAATGGCAATAACCCCTCCCACATCCCCTGCATCGTCACTGATGTCTAGGAGGTTAACACTAGGAGAGTTAATGACCACAGTCCATCAAAAAGTTTTCTAAAACCTATCATTATTCACATACTTGTCTGTGAATCCTTACATCTCTATCTTGCATTTTTTATGTAACTGAAATAGTTGGACATAAATTGTATCACACTCTTTACATTTAACCTGCACTAATTATAACTGGATACAAGCAGCAGGAACATTGTAATGCACATATGGCAAGTTATTACCTACAAATATACTATAAGTTCAGCATCAAGGGCAAAATATATTTTACCACCTACATGCTCAGTACCTGTTACGCCTCCACAGGGGTAATGGACGTAGGAACCAACGACAGAGGGAGGAGTCTGTGTCCGTGGAGCCTGGTCTTCAACCCAGAGCCCCCCTAATGGGAGATGGGCCGATGTCCCAGGAGGGGGCACCGGTGGTCTTTCTGCGGCAGGCAGGACAGGTCTCCCTCTATCGCTAGCACCCCTATGTGTGGCGAAGGTATGGGTGAGACTACCCCAATGTAGAGGTTGATTAGATAGTAGAGTGGTCAATACGCGGTCCAAGGTCAATAGGGCTGGAGAGATCAGCGTAGTCAGTTCAAGCGAAGGGTCAGGGCAGGCGGCAATCAGAGAGAAGTCCAGTAACAGTGCAAAAGTCGGGATTCCAGAAATCGGGTCAACGAGGATACAAGCCATGGTTCGGTACACAGGGAGTCGGTCAGAAGGGGGAATGTGGAATCGCATAGAGCACTATAGTATTAACTGAACTGCAACCTTCAGCAGTTTTCCTTTGAATGACCCTAGGCTTTATACAGCTCCAATTATCCACCCCTCCCCTCTACAGGAAATGACTGCAGAGAGGAGGGGTGAATATCTCTTTAAATCTGTGCACTCCTATGCGCGTGCACGCGCCGTACTCGGGCCCGCGCATGCGCAGATGCGCCAATCGGCGGCGGCCATCACTCTGCACGCTGGCTGCGTGCAGAGCCATCACCGGAACGGGGCACCCCATGGTGGGGGTACCCAGCCACCTCCCAGGTATGTTTCATCTAGGGGGAGCAGCCACGCCGCCCGGGGACCCCACTAACCATACTGGGGACCCCGACGGCGCCGCGCTCCCCCCAGGGCTAGTCGGACCCTGACAGTACCATAACCCTATCCTGCTAAATAAAAAACAACTACATAGAACACTTAAAGCTAAAGCAGAACATGCTGTGGGCTCTGGAAGCTCTTGCTATAACACATAAATATTAACAAAATACTTTTACATATAAGCAGTTATCATCGTGGTTGGTCGCCCACAAATACAGGGTTGCCCACCGTGAGGTTTTGACCCAGATAGCCGGCAGGTCAGATCGCAGATCCGTCCTGCTGATTCTTTTTGTGGCAGATCCTGTTGTAGGCAAGTTAATTGGCTACAATCTAATGGGAATCGCCTGTGTTAGTGGAGCACATAGGATTCCTGTCAGTTCTGTAGCCGACTCATCACAGCGTGATGACGTCACCACGCTGTAATGAGTCTGCTACAAGCCTGCCATGGATCGAGGCATCTATGGCCGGCTTTAGATTGGTCTTTTCCCCTGTTAACACTGCCATCCATTTCCTTTTCTTCTGCATCCAACCTTTTCTTTCTTTGGCCATTGGGCATGCACGCCATATTAACATTAACTCTGTGCCAAAACTGTACATGCATGACAAGAAAAACTCTACCCCAATCCAAATATTTTTTCTTTCCTTTAAAAAAAAATTAGTAGGGTTCTACAATATTGAAAAAAATAAATAGTTTAAGTAGCATTATTTCATTACCCGTATCCAATGAATTGCACCTTTAAGAAAGTAAAATAGCTGAAAGAGATGAATGCCAAACTGAAAAAGCTACGCAGGGCACAGCGGAAATTTAGTTTTAGTATAATAATTAAATTTTGGTGACATTTAGGGAAGTTTTATTGCTATACTATACATGAAAATGTCTACTTTACATGCACTATAAGGACATTCCAAGCATATTACCGTATGGGTGTTACTCAAAAGGAAAAAGATATTTAGAATACATCTGCAGATTGCATATCACCATGGGTGTTAATGTAGGGCAACACTTACTACAGTAATAGCAGCAGACAAAGCCACACTGTGCCAGCTATTAAGTGTAACTAATTAGATTTCAACAATATATTTTAAGTACAGACATAGCCGGTTATGATGATAACATAGAACTTTTAGTGCCAATGCTATAATTGCAGTAAGACCTGTAAAAATTACGTTGAAGGTGTAAATTTTATTAAAACTGGATTTCCTACCAATATTGTTTTGCAAGTTTTACTGAAAGATTCTAATTTTTTCATAATATAAAAAAATAGAACGAAAAACAATGTTTATGTGACCTTTTCAGAGCATAATCTAAATATCTATCTAGCTATCTAAATATTTTTTACGCTTATCAAAGTCTTTTATTTTGGGCACAAAACAAATAATTATCTTTAAACTAGGATATGTATACAAGAATATATGAGTTTTTTTATGTCAATTAAACTGAAAATTTATTAATGTCTTTCTTTTTTCACACTACACGAGCAGTTGTTTAACACCTATGGGCATGTTTGCACACACTTGCATTCTGGTGTGCTAGGTTTCCCATATTAGTGCACTAAGGCATGTGTCTCTTGCATGAATGCAGTGATTCCCAAACTGGGGGGCAGCCCAAAGGTATTCCAGGGGGGCGCTGGCCCTTATTCTTTAAATGTGTTTGAATAGGGAGAGGGGTTTGATAATGGTTCTAAAAAGAAAAGGTGGGCCCTGCAAGGAAAGTTTGGGAACCACTGCATTAATGCAACCCCAATGCATTTAGTATGAGGGGACATTTCATACCAGTGCTGCAATATATTTTTATGCCTGCATTGGACACATTAACACATTGTGCTGTGCTTGCATCTCCCAAATGTATGATGCAGGGCATTTTTTGTGATACTTAAATATAAGTTGAAATTTTTCCCAGCAATCTAAGGACTATAAAATATCTTTGCCATTTCTTGTTTCCACTAGTGCGGATGGCTGCGTTGCTGTCCGCGCGGCTGCAGCCGCTCCCGACCGCACCCCAAGCTGTTTCGCATGCAGATGCACGTGGACGTCCGTGTGGTAGGATGTGGACTTCGGGCATGCCCCTTGTCCAGGGATGCGGTCGGACGTGGCATCCGCATGAAAACGATGTATGCGGGCGTTCAGAACCGCACCGCATCCAGGCCCAACCGCATCCCCGAACATCCGCACAAGTGTAGCCTGGCCGATGCTTTGCCTATGGATGCGGTCGGGAGGGGCTGCAGCCTCGCGCATACAACCGCAGCCATCCGCATGATTCCGCATTAGTGGAAACAAGCCCATGGAGGAGAGAAAATGGAAAGGTGTTTTGTCGTGGGGTGGGTCCTTGCATTCAGGTATAGGATATGCGTTACTGGCAGAATACATTCAAGTGCCCATTTTTAGTTCTTGGATTTAGATACTTTTTATAAACATTATATCCTGACTGGATATTTGTTTAAGATTAATCTGTAAAGTAATATGTATGGTATGTAAAGGATTGTACTAAAGGGGAGCCTCATATTTGTATTAGAAGAACACCTTTGTTAGCACAACTGTAGGCACATTTTCACGTATTTGCATTGGCCACTGAAATCCACCAAATCCGATCAGCTGCAAGGCTCTCTAGTCTTTGTCAATATAATTTCAAGTCATATTTTCAGCTAAGTAGAGTAAATTCTATAATACTCCACATATAAGAAAAAAGTCAGTAGTATAAAAACCTGAATTGTAAGTCTAAGATGGCAAAAAAACATTTGGTGCAAACATTTAAGGATTATGGTGGGATTTTTTAACATGTGTTTGGGTCAGTCAAAAATGTAACTAGACACTTGTCATTGGGAACCACACAATACCTGAACCAAAATGTACACGTTAATGACTACTGCTATTTCCAATAATCTTCCTCTTCTTGTTTTAAATCAACTGTGAAGCCTAACCAGTCCAGTAGGTGGTGGTGATGCTTAAGGGTAAACAAAGAATACATCTCATAGTATTGGCTGTCAATCTCCATTAAACAGATAAACACTATAACATTATGTCAATTTATGAATGAAGGCGTAAGAGCTATATACACATTAAGCATCAGCACCACCTAGTGAACTAATTGAGATGGATAGCCACAGAACATAGATTGCTGACGCAATATGTATCTAACCCCAAGAAAAAATTTTATATATAGAAGCTAGATGTATTTGGGTTTTTAATGTATTGTTTAAAATTTCTAATCTAGACAGTAGCACATTCACTGCACTGGATCTCTGAAGCAAAAGTTCAGCAAACACGCTGGACAGCGGCAATGTCAATCTGTGAAGAGGGTATTACATGGACTAAAGAATTTAAATGTATTTACATAAATGACTGACTTAGCTTAACACCTGTTAAAAGGTTTTGTTTTCCTTTTCAGATACATGTTTTAACTATGTGAATAAAAGCGGGTCATTATTAGCACCCGCCAGTGTTAAATGATTTTTGGCATGTTGGCAAGAACAGGTAGTACAATTATGTTACAGGGTAAAAAATTTAATGTAAAAAAAGCATGTTAACGGACAGACTGCATTATATATGAAAAAAATTACATTTGAATTAAAACAATAAAATGTAAGCAACACTTAACACACCACGACAAAAGGTCATATAGATAGGGTGTAGGACTATATTTCGAGTAGTTTGGTCTGTTTGTTGACCAGTTTTGCCATGTGTGACCTGTTAATCCATGTCTTTTGCCCGGACCCAGTGTTACCCATTTACAATTCTTATCATCATATAGTCTAAGTTTTTTTTCATGTCTATAATCAACAGCTCCCTGCAGTTTTGTTGGGTATTTATAATTTACAATGGCCTCCAAACAGTATCATACAAACTCCAAAATCCGATTTTATTTATTTTCTTAAACTTGCTGCTAAAAATTCAATATTGCTAGCATGGCAATAGTAAATCCAAATTCGCCATCTTGATTAAAACATTTGACGATTGACAAATAGCCATTTCATTTCTCCAATATTTTCCTTATCTTTGTGAAAGCAGATGCATTTCTAAACTAAAATCCTTTTCTGGAGTCACCTAAAATTCACCTATTGTGTTAAGGTATTACACCACAACAACAGCAAACATAAGAAGTCATGGTTAATCAGTGTTTCTGATGACAGTGCATTCAGTAACATTATTTTAGAGAAAGGAATAAGATGTGCGCTGCTGGATTTCCCTGCTCATGAGGTCCACTTTTCTTCATTTAAATGATGTTAAATCTATCAAACTGACATTAATTTATGCAGGAAGAGTAAACATTTTAATGGCCAAATGTGAATGTTGTATTCACAGGGCGAGGAAGCATTAACGTGGCGTGAAAGAATATGTCTTTAAGTGAACACATTTGCAAAGGTTGGGCAGCTATTAAAGGTAAGCAATGGTGAAGGCAAAGGAAAGGTGTGCAGGATTAAAGAGGTAGAAAGCATCAAAGGCCACATTAGACCCTCCTGTGAGTGATGACACAGATGCAGAATGTTGCTTGTCAAACGCTTGTGTTAGAATTGATTTTTCTTCCCCGGAAATCGATCATGTCAGGAAGCAGAACTTGTAAAATAATAAAGGACTATTTTGTAAATCTTTGGATACATCTACTTACTGCAACATGAAAGATGGTGGGGCACATATATGAAGCAGACAATGCTTACCATATATTATCCGTTTGTTTATCAAGATCATCATTTGTCTGTTCAGCTATTACAAAATTATTTGTCTAGATTCTCCAGCAGCTTGATTTTAGAATTTTTTTATAGAAAACGATGTTATGTCTGCCATTTGTCACTGTTCTAGAGTAACTAAAGAATGCATTTGTAAGATTCACCCAGGAGATTTCAAGCAATTCATAGAATTCCCTATGGGGTTCTACAGTGCTTGTTTGTGTAGAAAGTATAGATACAGACACTAGAAGGTAAAAATGGTACATTTTATTGGCTAACTACAATGCCCATTTATAACTAGACTAGATGTTTCCACTCCCTGGCACACTAAGCGGGGTTGCTCTATTCTATGGCTTGCATTTTGTGGATCAGTCCATTTTCAGTAATTTTTTAACACTTGGCAAAAAAAAAGACCGAGCTCCGGTCCTTTTTATTCAGTAACCAAACTTAATATCAACCTCAGATTTCTACAGAACAGACTAGAAATCTTAAGCCACACACACACGGGCTGATGGCCCTGCAATCGAGGAGCCCTCTAGCACATTGTGATAGCGTCATCGCTCTGTGCTCGAGCTTCCTCAATTGAACAGAGAATCAAGGTACAGCAATTCTGCACCCTCGAAAAAATTTGGATGGGGATCTTTAAACAGGGTTTAGCAACATATTGGTTTACTGTTCGATCAAGTTTCTTCAAGTGGGATCAATTGACCGCCCAGGAAGTTAAGCACGACAACCTCCCAGCGTGTAGTTTATGAAGCACTGTTACTGTTCTGTAAAACCCTAAAGAAGAGGGACTTCTTGCTGAGCCCTCAAAACGTGTTGGCTATTCCTAAATTTTTATTTACAGATTGTGAAATCTTTATATATTCTAAGTTTGCCAGTTATCTAGCTTTAGGAAGCAGATATTCACCCTTTCATTCCCATGATAGTAAAAAAAAAAAAGGAAATGATATAGAACTATGTATACTTGTTTCAAATGAGTTTGGCCAACTAAGAACATTGATCTTGAAAGATAATACTATGTATCAAAATATATTAATCAGGAAAAAACTTCTGTTAAATTTTTATTGTACAGCAAATATACCTATTTGTAAATATACACTATTTGGAAATTTATATTGTCAATGAATGCAGGCAAATCAAGGCAGCTTAATGTGCCTTGACTCACTGGACTGTTGTACAAGTTACTGTAACCATGTATATTTCCATATGCTCATTTGTGGCTATTAGTTACCCTAACAGTTTGTTAATTATTCAACAACTAACCAACACAAATGTGTCTTTTTACATTCAAAATAATGTACACCTGTATGTCTTGTGTACATTCTTTCTCTACATCTGCTTTTGTATTTCTGTGGCTATCCATGTGGCTATCTGAATTGTCAGTAAAAAAAAAACAACACACTTCAAGTATGTTCTGATGGAGTTTTTACAGAAGCTAATCAGCATTCTAGTATGTCACACAGATATAGGCTAACCAGTGGAGGGAGAACCTACATATGTAGATTGGAAATATGAGAGTGACAATGACATGGTTAGCAACTAAAAATATAAAAGTCAGAAGAATAAGAGCTAACACATTTGATACAGAATGATCGCTCACTAACTAAATATGTTAATTTGCTGGTACCTTAAAAATGCTCATGACGTCTTCCTTGCAGTTTTGTTTATGTGGACACAGTTAGGGTGTCAACTCAACATTACTCTGCTACTGGTTAAGAAAAAATAGCTGTAAAAGAAAGCCTTTTTTTAAAAAAAAAAATGTTTTTGTCAGGTTGCTTTCAAGTAGTTTAGTCTTCAGGTTATTATCAGCAGCAGCATGTTCAGGATTTTAAAATTAGCTTTAATGCATCATTTGCATCATGGAAGTTGGGGGCTCATAAAGGTGTCTATATAGGTTAGATTAGTTACTTCCAGGTTACTAAGTACCTTTTTTGGGCTGAGACCCATAGGAACTTTAAGTTATAGATGGCCAGTGAGCATATTGGTTCTGTCCCCACTTAGTAGTAGACATGGTAAAATAGTTGAACATGTAATCCATATGAAAATTGCTGGAGATGTAGGGAAGGGTTGTACAATCGCGGCGGAGGCAGGCCCTCTACACACCTCCGGTGTCAAATAGACGCCGGCGTTGTGTGGAGAGGAGAGCGGCGCCACACAGATCCGGAAGGCACACAGAGAGGCGGTGGTTGTGCCCGATCCAGGCATGGGCGTAGTTTCATCAGCGATGAAACCCAGGTGCCCAACCTGCAGAGCAGGTGCCGCATGCAGCCCTTTGACCTTTCTTCAGGGGCCCCCTTTGGTCATCCACTGTCGGCCCCCAAAACCTAACTGGTAATGCATGGGGCATAGGAACTCACCTGTCCACCGATCTTCCACTGATGCATCCTTGCCCAGGATCTTCTAAGAGCGGGAAGAGGAAGAGAATTTTTTTGACTAGCTCCTTGACTAGCTCCTAAACATGTCACAACGTCGGCTAGTCTAAATGTCATACTCATTTCTACTTAGTAGTAGATAGGTCACGTTTGGGAGTCATTATTGACTTTGGTAGGTCTGTTTATTGATGAGGAATTTTATTTAATATAAAGAAATAAAACACCTTTCAATGCATATTTTGACTACTCTGGCGTCACTTCATCAGTCTTATTCCTAGCACTGTACAGACAGTTGGGTTAGTACCTTTCTGTACTATGTCTTAAAACTAACTACCGATTTTCATTATTTAATTCACCTCAAATAAATCTAGTTAACTGACAATAGTTAACTGGTATACAATCCAATTACAATTTGGAGGGCACAACCCAGAACAGTAATGCTTGTGATTTTTCAGTCTAAACATATTAAAATATCTAAAATATAGGAATATTTTTGTATAGAGTGTAGAAAATAAGACCAAATACAGTTCGGAGTGATATTAGGTTATTATTATAATGGAATATAACATTATCTAGCATTAAACAAATATTTATTGGGCCCACAATTCAGATTTGCTTACATTTAAAACTAAAATAGTAACTTGGAATTCCAATACACATTTTCAACAGCATCAATTACATTTTCACGTATCTGTAAATTATATATACAAAGTATGTTAAGAGGAGCCATGTAAACAATATGTTCTAGTAGATTGTAAATGAATCAAGTGTTGATTGTGCGTTCTGGGTCTTTTTACTTGCTATCTACATGCACTCAGCTAATGTTCTTTATCTTCAGTGTCAGTACAGATGAAGGATCAATACTCACCAGGCTTGTATAATAAAGGGCTTCTTTTTATTTAATCCATATAAAATGCAACCACAGGTATCTGACATTTCTGATGGAACACCGTGCTCAGTCATAGCGTTCTAAATAGACCTACAGACTACGAAGAACCTTCTTGATTAAAATAACCAATAAGGTCATCTAGAACTTGGTGTAGGATATTAGAAGCCTCCAGTCTGATGGATTTAATATATATATACACAACACAGGTCAAACAAAATGACCTCTGCCCTGTACTACTTTGTCCCAGGATCTGTTTAATACCAGATCTTTATTAGCCCTAAATTATTCTTCTTTGACAATTCCACTGTGTCCATTGTGCTTTATTACAGTCTGTTTTGAGAGTATCAAGGTTAATTATTAGATTTTTCTTCTTCGATGTTTTCTTCTCTTTAAAAATGTATTTTCTTTTTTAAATAACATACCATCAAACATCCAAAGCTCCAGTTACAATTAAAGAAATAGGATTACATTCCAGTTTAAAGCAATATATGTCAGCATTTAACTTTGTTTATCATACTCATCTCTACTTAGCAGCAGATAGGTCACGTTCAGGAGTCATTATAAACTTTGGTAGGTCTGTTTATTGATGAGGAATTGTATTATTTTAATATTAAAAAAATCACCTTTCAATGTATATTTTGACTACTCTGGTGTCACTTCATCAGGACATTTGTGGAGTACAAATGTCTTATTCCTAGCACTGTAGGGACCGCTGGGTTAGTGCCTTTCTGTATTCAAATTACAGTTAAAATCTAAAAATACCTTTTAGCCACTGAAAGATGTATTCATTTTAGTCTCTGGGTTGTGATACATTTTACTTACCTTATGTCCTTTCTCCCCCTACACCCCCTTTGCTAGACTTCCCTGCAATTTCTTCTCTAAAGCCACTAGAGATGGTTGAATTTTTCGACTAGCTAACTTTGTGAGCTGATTGCAAAGCCTCTGAAATGCTAATCAATCATCACCAAAATTTCTGGAGATGTAGAGAAGGGTTGTGGGAACATTTGAAAAAAACTTTTTTTTGCTCTAGCATATGTAGTTGCATAAATTAAGTTCAAAATTAAAGTCGAAATTCCGATTTTCAGAATTTTGACTTGACTTTGAACTTTATTTGTACAAAGACTCTTTGTGTTAGAGCAATACTTTTTTTGTTCAGGGACTTTGCAATTAACTCGAAATCGTTTTAAAAATAAATAAATAAATTCGACAGCTGCATGTAGCAGTCTGGTTGCGGAGGTCATCCCTCACATTGTAACTGAGACCTTCCTACAGCCCAAAGCATCAGAGAGAACACAAGCATGCAAGGTACCAGGAATGAAAATAAGATAGTCATGTAAATGTTCCCCTTATCAATTTTTTTACTTAAATGGACATTTTCCCCAAAACATTATTTTTTAATGTGTAAATTTGTATTTTTAGAATTATTTAGTGGGAGATTTTTAAGTTTTATAATACGTGGACATGAACTTGTATAGTATCTTAGCCAGTGACAGTTCCTCATAAAATATTTAGAGAGGATGCACAACTTTGTCATGGTGGCAAGAGTATAAAGCAGTTGGCACCCCATCATGATATCATAAATCTTTAAAACTATACAAGTTCTGCATTCACTCACTCACTGGGCACCAGGGTCTTAGTCATAGCATGCATTTTAAACACCTTTGTGTGTATTTGTTCTCAACTGCTTTCCCTATGTTTCCCATAAGTCCTGCAAATTATGGCTGGCCTGGTTACTGCAGACATTAGTGACTGTATGAATTCAAACTCTGCATCCATTAGCTGTCTCTGTTGGTACAGCACTAATACAGGATAGTGGACAAGCAACAAAAGCTTTTCAACACTTAATGCATTTGCTATTTCATGAAGTTTCAATACAATTAAAAAAAAGGTCTAAATGTGAATTTATCCATTGAGAAAATGCTGGTTTTATGACAATCGGAAATTGTTGGTGCCTTGAAAGCCCACTTAGCTTTGAAGTGTTGAGGGTTCTAATTTTCAGGGTGTTACGATCTATAATCAAGAAAAGTAGGCATGTTGATGATATTCCTAAGCAATACCTTTCTCAAACACAATTGTAAAGCTGGGCATAGAGGGGCAAATTCCTGCCCGATCCTATAGCCGATCAGCCGTCTTGCGCGTTCCCACAAAGGGTGCCCGGCCGATTCCTGGCACTAGCGGGCGTGCGTGAGGACTTGTTATTTTAAGTGCAGTGGAGCGGAGTGTATTCTAATAAAATTTTAAGAAAAAACTAAATATTGTTGTAAATTGTGATGTAAACTCACCACAAAGGAACACAAAAATCTCAAATAACAAACCATTATCATCAGCCTAAGACACTATTTTCACACACACATTACAAGAATAAAGATAAAAGAATGTTGGGCCAACTTTGATCAGAGGGATTTTATCATAGTTTTTCAGTAGAGTGCGCCAACTAAAATAACATCCTCACCTTACCTCAATGCAAAAACCAATATGCCATAAATACGATTGCTATGCAAAAGCATATCCTTTAAACCAGTTGATATAATATCTACTATAGTTATGGAGCAATAGTGGTCTCCCAATTTAAAAATACTTTGAATAAAACAAAAGTTAGCATTGTTGTGGTTCCCCTAAATGTAAGAAATCTGGTGGCAGCAGGTGCATGATAAGCCAATGCTCATTTGCAGAGGCAAAATTTGATTTGTGTACACAAGTTGTTTTTAGAATTTTTTCAGCCCTATTTTTATTTATTCGTGTATGACAAAACCCTATGCTGGCATATCATTTCATAAATCAGGAGCTATGCACACTAGAAAAAAATACAGTAGGTCACAAGAGAAATGAAAGACAGATGTATCCGTTCTCATTAAATGCACTCTTCATGCCATTCCTCATCTACTAATACATAACTAATACATCACAACCTGAATTAAATATGTAAAGAAACTACCCAAACATGAATAAAAAATAGATTTCCTCCACAAAGAGATCATTTAGGCAACAGAATGCAAAATACACATTTTGTATCACACAGGGTGTCCACAGTAATCCCCAAAGATTCTCCCAATTTAACTTTTGTACAGTTTTCACTCTTTAAATATGACTCCTGTTATGATAATTGATTTGAATGGTACATTTTTGCTCTTTTACTGGCTGATATGTAAATTATGGAACCAAATGGTAAAAGGTCAAAGTCTATTCTAAAATAGGTCAGAACTTTAAAATACTATTCTTGTTTGATTTAACAAAGCTAAAGAATATCCCTTTAAATCAAGACCTGGAGACCTCTACTTTGAAAGACGTGGTGTCCTTTGTCAGCTCTGCATGCTACAAAGTACTGTGATCCCTATATACATAATGCATTTCATGACAAGAGGCACCAGAGTCATCACCAGATAAAGAAAACCTATATACAGTTGCAAGAAAAAGTATGTGAACCCTTTGGGATTATGCAAAGTTTCGCATGAAGTGGTCATAATGTGCTCTGATCTTCATCACACCAATAAAAAACTGCTTAACCTCCCTGGCGGTTCACTGAGGTGCAGATTTCTGTACCAAAAGTGATACA
>CM070034.1:48705784-48723698 GCA_036250615.1 Ptychadena robeensis | reverse complement strand
CTAAGAATGTGACTGAACTGGAAGCTTTTGCCCATGAAGAATGGGCTAAGATACCCGTAGTTCACTGCAAGACACTTGTGTCAAGCTCTGCTTCACGTTTAAAAGCTGTTATAACTGGAAAAGGATGTTGTACTAAGTACTAAGAATGAATGTCACTTGGGGTTTGAATAAAACTGATAATGATGTGAGCACAGAAAAGACATTTGTGGTTATTTCATTATTAATGTTATTAATTATTAACAGTTATATTGTAAACAAGATGACTGAAATGATCAAAATCAATGATCAAAATGGCCAAAATACTTAATTTTAGTGAGGGTTGAATAATTTTGAACATTCGAATTTTGAGATTCGAATATAAATAAATTTGCTAAAAAAAATTAAATTTGGCATTTATTTGGGTCAAGAAATGAAAATCACTGTATTTTGTAGGTGGACTTTGAGTGAATTGCAAAGCCCCTCAACATGCTATAGAGAGCATAGAAAATGTAGAATAGGGTTGTGTGAACATTTGAAAAAAAAATTGCTCTTGTAATAGTAGTTTTTACATAAATTAAGTTCCAAGTTAAATGGAAGATTTTATGTTGACATAATTTGAACGTATTTTGTACAAAAACTTCATATGCAAGAGCAATACTTTTTTCTGATTTGGGAACAAATCAGAGAGGATCCTAGACAAACTAAGAATATTTCTGTAACGATCTGTTTCAGGTTCAGAGTCTAGTAGCTGAAACAGCGACTCAAGTAATGGCAGGAATAACAGTGGTAGCAAGAGGCAGCAACCAGGAGCGTAGTCTATAACAAGCGTGGGTCAAAAGCCCAATGATGTCAAGTCACAATGGAGCAAGATAAAGATTGGGGTTCGGGTTGTCAATAGCCAACGGTACATGATTATGAAGGCACTAGTAGTGAGAAGCAGAAAGTGCAAGATACTGGCTGGAAGCACATTAATCTGAGCAAGAAGAGCAAGGACGTGGCTTTTAAAGGAAATGCATGGGAGGAGCCAGGAGTTCAGGGTTCAACAAAGAACTGGGAAACATTATATCCTAGAGATATGTGCAAAATATCCGACAAGCTACCAAATCAGGTGTGCAGGTAGCTCAGTAGACAGAGCTGCAGAAATACATCAAAGCATTACTGGATTCGAATCCTGACAATTAGAGCCTTTACATGTGACCATTTGCAAGCTTTAGGCTCCACTGATGTAAATTATAACCTATAGGTGAACATGGCCTTCTTAAGATGTGCAGTGTTAATCAGCAGTCAGGTATTCAATAGTTCAACTGCCATTTACAAGATAACTATTTTTAAATGTTTTTCATAATAAAATAGTGTACCGAATACAAACATTTAATGCCCTCAACAAATTGTGCTAATAGATATATTAGTACTCATATTCAATAAAGCTATTGGCAAGTTAGCTGACACATGCAGGCACAGATATGTGGCACTGATTTCTAGGCTTAAATGACATTTGGGCATGAAAGGGATCCTTTGGCTGAAAAATAACGCTGATCCCCTGACAATACTAAGTGACATCTGCATGGGTCTGGTGGTTCTAAATGGCATGTGAATTGCTTTGCGTAGGTAGATCACTGAATATTTTAAATGTCAACTGATACTTCTATAGTGAAATGTAATTTGCCATGAAACCTGGAAAAATGCAAATACACGTAAATTAGAAAATGCTAATCAAATCATTTACTTAGAGAACACGCCCTTACTAAAGCAAATTACTGATGTTTAAAATAGCGGAATTCATTTCCAAAGAAATAAAAGAATTTGATATTTAATTGGATAAGCTATTTTATTTTATTAAATAGCATTTTAAACATTTAAAAAAATAGTTATACTTTTTGTATTTTTTTTATACAAGCTAATTGTGGCTATTTTTCTTTAGAATTTCTTCTTCTAGATCATCATTCAGTGGTCGATAATACCCATCTTTTAGCACACGTCTGAGCAACAAAATGATTAGTCAAACGTATATTTCTACTAATTTACATATAAATATCACTGCATCATCTAAACATGTCATCCAGGCCTGTACATGACTTCACTCATGTTCACATCAATGTAATATCTAAATAAACACAAATGCTTATTGCCTGTCAAAGTGTCTCTAAATAAGGAGATGCTGAGATACAGAGATGCCAATCAAAACTAATCACTGGAACCAAACAAAGGTAAGGGAAGATAAAGAAGATTAGCTGCAATTTCAGTTCAATTATTTACAGAACCAAGCTGTTAGGTTTTTCTTTGTTAAAAAATGGGTTTGGTTGGACTTGCATGAAAACTTTACTTTTGTAATTAAAATGATTTGACAATTAATGTTTTGAACATTTGTTGTTAAAACATTTCCATTTCAGTCTTTAACCACAGTAATTTTCTAAGCATGTCAATAACATATATTTCCTTGTATTGCATTACAAAGCTTGCTGCTGTTTCTAGAAATCCACATCATGATACAAGTTACTTTTAGGGATCCCACTTCCCCTTGTGTTTTTTTTAGCTTGCCAAATGTTAATGGGATGTATAGTATCTATATCTTCCACACTCTGCCCCCAGCTCTCTACATAAAGTTGCCCATACACAGGAAATCTTTTCTGTTCAATTGACTTAAAAACGGTGACATGGAGCATAAAATCTAATGAGTTGTGATTGTCAAGGTTGGAAATGTCAGTAAATCATACAAGTCTCTGATGGGTCTTAGGTGTTTATACATTTCTACTATTAGGTGTTTATACATTTCTACTATACATATCTACTATACGAATTATGCTAGGAGTGTGAAATGGGGATCACTAATGAGTCATCATCTGCCACTTTTCTTAATTTTTAATTAAGGACAGAATCACTTTGCAGAACCAATAAAAAAAGAGCACTGTGTAAAGAAAATAGTAGCAATTGTAGCACTCATTGATCCTTTCTGGAACCTGTAACTTTAAGCACCGTTTACATTTAACACCATAAGATACAATGAGCTCCCATGGGGTACATTATGGATTGTGTTCTTTGCTAAAGCTACTGCTGTTTAAAGTATAAACTCATTTCCAAATGCCTTGCAAAAACAGACACCACAATACTTTTTATAATAAGTAATAGTTATTAGCAAGCAAGTACAAGCACTCGGCAGTCAATGGAAAGGCTAATCCCAGAAGAGACCGTAAATGGTGATAAAATAAAGTCACTTGGAGCACTTGTAAAGTGGATATGGAACAAAAACAGTATTACAACAAAATCTTTGGTGGACCACAGTCCATTTCTATCAGTGGTGGATCCCATTAATAGCAATGCATCTGTGTTCTATGTTTGCTTGTACTATAAATATACTGTAATATTTAATTTATACACAGTGGAATTCATAGCAGCTTTAGCACTACTGCAGTATAAACATCTCTTGATTACGTATTTAGATGTGGATAACATTGTAATCTAAACTTATTTGCCTGCTGCAACATACAGCATCTATTTTCCTGCCCAGAAAATGAAAACTTAAGAGTGGCGCATTTTTCATTCATTTACAGCTGTGCACAGAACTACTGCTGCGATACTCAGGGGTATGAAGTGCCTTTAGGCAGCATTTTTTCATTTTCCAAAGTTTGGCTTCATTTTTGCAAGGACACTTGAAAAAAAAGTGTTCTTACTGACAGCACAGAACAGTGAAACTTAACTTTAAGATGAAAAAAATTTACCCAAATTTGTTTTTGTCTGAGGGACTGCATGCTGTGAAACTAAACATTAGAGCACATTTTTGAAAAAGAGAAAATGATGGAAAAAGACGTACAAGTAAAATATCAGTGTTATCAATGATAATGAAGCATTTGAATTCCTAAATGAAACATGGCAGTGGGGAAATATATGAGCTACAACTAATGGCCTATATTTTAAAGTATTATTGGGGCCTACTATCCTCTTTTTTTATATGTGCGAAGATAATCAGAATTCATCAGAAAAAAAAAGTCACATGATATATATTTAACTTCAAAATATGTTTGTTTTCATTAACCTTCTGAGCGTCTAGCCTGAGTTAACTCGGGCTGAGTTTCATGCATCATGCAATTATACAGTTCAGATATGAGATTGGGCTGTGGGCAGATTTCAGCTTTCTGGCTAATCTCCTTACCGGGAGAGCTGGCGGGGAGCTAAGGCGCTGGGATCTCGAGTTCGGACCATAAGGGGTTGTTTCCATTATATGTCGGGATCCCGACATATCACACAGACATTGCCTGCTCGGCAGATGGTCCATTTACACATCCGCCGGTGCAGCGGAGCAGCTAGGCGCCGTGATGACAGATCCTCTACCGAGCAGGTAAGTCTACTGCTATGTTGGGACCTCCTGCTAAGTGTATAGGCTGATGTAATGGAAACATAGCCTTAGACGCAGGCATCTTTTAGAAAAATACGGTATTTTGTTTAATTTGTCTTGCACACTATTGGCTCTCTTTTTAAGGACAATTCTTATACAGTACTTCATAGCAGTGGCTAACTAATACATTATCCGCCTTTAGAAACAAAGGGCATCTTCATACAGCCTTCTATATTTGCATTTCCACACTCCTTAAAAGAGTTTTTATATATTGATCGTACAGAAATATTTCCTCATCATTTATTACTGTTTTCCCTTTAACCATGTACACTAGCAATGTGTGTTTGGTAACATGTGTCATGCTTAGCATTAATGTGCTTTATGTTGAGTAGTGATGGGCAAAATTTCCACAAGGGGAACATTGCCGGCAAGAAAAAGTTTATTATTCTTCTATCTGCCGGATCATGTGTGCAAAGATCAGTAGAGACCAAGGTCTCGATCTTAAAATCTGACGTCACTTCCGGTACTTGGAATACAGACCTGTGTATTATTGATTCAAATTCCCAGTGAACAGGCAGGGAATTTGAAGTTCCCCGTGAACAGGCGGACATCGCCCTTTTCTAAAAGTTTGATACGCCTGCTTGCAAACAGACATCACGTCTCATAATCTCATAATGTTGAGATTATTCATTCAAATAGGTAATCTATTTACCAACCAACAAGATTTACAGAATCGGCAGTAATCATAGTATTTACAAGGATCAAAGCCATATTAGAGTGCTGTGATTTTTTTGTTCTTTCAACAATGTATTTTTATCCAAGCCCATAGAGATGGGCTGATTTTGGGAGTTGATGGTAAAGCCCCTGAACATGCTTACATCACGAAAATTGCTTCAGATGTAGGAAAGGGTTGTAGGAACATTTGAAAAGTATTTACTAGCAAATGTCATTTTTCCATAAGGAAAGAGAGCGTACGAGAAGAAAAACAGCATTGCTTTGTCTATTAAGAATATTTTTAAGGTCTTTTAAGGTTTAATGGAAATGATGTCCTGGTGTGTTACTATATGTTGTTGCTTGAGATTTTGTCTTTTTTTTTACATATATACATATTGTTTACATTATATACTATGATATGTTTTCCTTCAAAATGCACCTAAATAAAAAACCTTTTCATTTAATTTTGGATGGGGTAGAATATAGTCAGGACCTGCTAAGTTTTATTCATGTCCGTGTCTATATTAGTCCTAGTGATCATTGACATCAAATAACTGTCGATTAATCAAAATTAGAATAATTTGAAACAAATGTATCAATAACAAAGATTTTTTTAGTAAACTTTCTAGGTTTTATAATTATACTTTATTATTAATTTATACCACTAAACTGTATGCTTAATATATACAATTGCTATATTTTAGACCCTTTTATAACTTATTTTGTCAAATAAATCAAAATGCTTTATTTAAACATCCAACAATCATTTTGTGCTTCTTATTTTGAGGAGGAAATACAGGTATATCTGTGTTCAAAGATAAGGAATATAATAATTTGCAGCAGAATGTGAAATTAGAAGATTCAAATCATTAAAAACTGTCAACTTCATTAACTGTTGGAGATTATTCTCCACCTGTCTTCCTTGCCGTCATTAATGATCAATAACAACTGCTGGTGTTTATTGATTACTTCCTTTTAAATGATAACAAACTACACTATCACTCTAAAGTATGTGGGTGGAAAAACACAGCAGAATACATTTACAAAAAAGTTAAAATGAAAAATTAAAGTTTTAACATCTATCATAAGGTCAATAAAAAAAAAAAGTGTGTATTCCAGATACCATCACCTTAGATGGTATTTAAGTCACTGGAAATGTTAACACTTTTTGTCTCTTAGTCTTTAGGTTTAACCATTTCTTGGTTGGCATCGATATCTGGGAACCACCTAATGCTTTTAGACAGCACTGTTATCTGCAGCACTACTGAACCATGCTAAACAAGAAGAACTAAATACACTGTATATAGAATAAATATATGCATTATATAGCTTTTGCTCACTTATGACCAAATAAATGTCAGCTATAACATCTTGTAAAATTTTATTGCAAATAAAAATACTTAGTTTACCTGATCCTCCCCAGTATCTCTCCCCATCACTTTATATAGTTCAAGAGAGAATATTCAGTGCTGGTACTCCAACATGCTTTTTTTTGTGGCCGAACGAACACTAAGAGATATCTCACTTCCGTTAGCATATACTGTTGCTTGTAAGAAAATAAAAGTCAGTATCTGGCATGCTGAAGCCCCTTATAGTTGAAACCTTTCACTTTTTGAAACCTATTCTTGTGCAAGTTATCTCTTTTATAAACATTTTATCATAATTCTCAAACTATACTGAAGACCTCTATACTACAGGGTGGACCATTTATATGGATACACCTTAATAAATGGGAATGGTTGGTGATATTAACTTCCTGTTTGTGTTTGTATTAGTATATGTGAGGGGGGAAACTTTCCAAGAATCCATTTTGAATTCAACTTTTGTTTTTTCAATAGGAAGAGGGTCATGTGACACATCAAACTTATTGGGAATTTCACAAGAAAAACAATGGTGTAAGTTTATTCTTTCCTGAGTTATTTACAAGTTTCTGTCCACTTATAAAATGTGTTCAATGTGCTGCCCATTGTGTTGGATTGTCAATGCAACCCTCTTCTCCCACTCTTCACACACTGATAGCAACACCGCAGGAGAAGCCTAGCACAGGCTTCCAGCATCCGTAGTTTCTGGTGCTGCACATCTCGTATCTTCACAGCATAGACAATTGCCTTCAGATGACCCAGAAGATAAAAGTCTAAGGGGGTCAGATCGGGACACCTTGGGGGCCATTCAACTGGCCCACGACGACCAATCCACTTTCCAGGAAACAGTTTATCTAGAAATGCTTGAACCTGACACCCATCTTGCTGGAAATACTTAGGGAAAGTGCCAGCTTTAGTGCATAAAGAGGGAAACACATCATCATGTAGCAATATTAAGGTCTCCCGATCTGACCCCCTTAGACTTTTGGCCGACTTCAAAATGGCCACCATAGTAACCACCCATCTTGAAAAGTTTCCCCCCCTCACATATACTAGTGTGCAACAGGAAGTTACTATCACCAACCATTCTCATTTTTATTAAAATATATCCTTATAAATGGCCCACCCTGTACATCAATTTCAAGGGAGGAACCCTTTCTGGTTTGTAGGATGTTATTTTTATGCAATTTTTTACAAAAAAGGACAGCCATTTCCCCTCATTTCAGCTCTGTATTGCCCCTATGTGTCCCCATGCGTATCCTAGTAGCGATCCAATAAACGTGTCCTCTTGCACAGAATACCCCCTTCCATTCAGTTTTGATGAGTTTGCTTTGATTAAGGATCCTCCATCTTCTATGTTTTCATAATTTCGTCATTTTTCTTGATATGGGCAAAGTATTCTGGGTCAATCAATTACAAGATGAACCCTGTCAGCAAGGAAACAACCATTTGATTGAGGCAACCCTAGCCAAAATATACTATCAGTTCTTCTGATTATAAAACCCTATTAACACCCTATTAACCCACTGCAGCTAGATTGTCTGTTCTCCTTGCTTTTAGGGCAGTGGTGGGCAACTGAGTTAATATAGAGGGCCACAAGTGCGGCCCTCAGCTTCATTAAGGGCCGCACATAAAATTTTCAATATATACTGACTTGTATAACCATTTCATAATTAAAAAATGAAAGCATGCATAGCTAGAAGATGATATTTTATTTTTTTATATAAGAAAACTTTTAATTTATGCTTCATTATTGAACGCTGTAATATGGTAATGCACATTTTGTTGCACAAGCCTTTGATGCTATATATGGGGCACATAAACTATGATTCAAGAAGAGGACTGAAGGGGGCCGCTGAACAACACCCAAAGGTCCGCATGCTGCCCCCGGCCTGCAGGTTGGGCACCTGGGTTTTAGGGGATGCATTGAAATTTAGGACTCCTAGCTCTGAGTTTGCTACCTTCACATTAACAGCCTTTCTTTTTTTTAAACCCCTTCCAAAACTACATTTACACACTATGCTCAATGTACTTTTTTTTTTTTCTATTTAATCTTGATTCTTAATCTTGAAGATGCATAACCAATGTATTGGCTATAACTGCAATGTAAACATTTTTTGTTCATGGGTTAAAAAAAGTGTGAAACATTATTATGAATTATTAAGCTACAGATTATAGGCTTATCTAAAATTAATAACATATATTTATTAAAGTATGTGTATAATGAAATTGGAAGGAACCCATTAAATAAGTATATCAAAACTAAAGCCCAGAGTGTACAGAGTAGATTCCATAGCAAATATATCAAACAAAATAATGCAAACATTTCCTATCAGATAAGTAGACAGCTTAAACATGCACCCTGATGGTTTGACAAGCATTTCCTAACTACTAATTATCATTTTGCCCCCTTGAGGGCTGCCAGAAAATGAAGTTCGTGATATGAAGGTAACAGTTGTTTGCTTCAAGAATGGACCATTCTAGAGATAACAGCTATGTTACTGATCTGTCTTGCCATAGTTATGTGAGAGAAAACATTGACAGGATGACTATCATTAAGAAGTAAAAATTGAGCTCAGTATCTAACAAGAGTCACGTACTACTGTTCATCAAATAGTCTATAGCTGTCGCTCCAGGTGCTGCAAAGTAAAGGGAAGAAATTGTTCTCTCTAATAGGAAGTCCCATTTGTTTTAAATGTGTTTAACTCTTTTTATACCACCATGAGCATTCAATGCCTGAGCGTCCAACTAAGATTTAAACATGTCTATAGTAAGCAGATTAAAAAATATTGAGATTGCCACTTCTAACCACTTAATGAAAATGCTTGTTGTCTTGTCGTTATGCTGATAACATTTGGAGGAAGTAAAATCTGTAGAAAGGCTTGCATATGTAAATCTTATAATCTGGTGAACCCATCGTCTTCTCATCCCTTAAGGTGCCCTTACACTGGTGAATACACGTTCAATCAATGAACAAAGGTGGTGTGATGATCGCCTCACTTTGCGCGATCGATTCCAGGGCAATACTTTGGATGGGGACCCTGGTCCCCATCAAAACTAATGGTGATCAAACAGGGATTTACCAATATGTTGGTTCCCTGTTCGCCCATCATTTTCTTGGAGCGGGATAGATTGCTCCATGTGGGCAGCGTAACAAACAATTGATCATATGGTGATTGATCATTAGTGATGGCCGAAAAGTTCGCCCGGTGGACAGTTCGCAGCGAACATAGCATGTTCGCAGTTTGCAATCCCAGCGAACATTATGGGTGTTCGATGCGCCCCCTATACCTTAACATGGAGACAAAGTGTGACCCCCTCACCCTATAGTCAGATGGGACAGTACAGCCAATAACCAATTTTCCCTGCCTATGCATTGCAGAGATATCTGACTAAATGTGATGCTCTACAGAAGGTGAAGGTACTGTCAGGCTGGTTGCCCACTCCAGCTACGTTTTGGCAAAATCTTTAACCTAGATGTGATTTCTGGCCATTAGACCTAAAGAAAAAAAAATCCATATTTTGGGGGGGAAGTTTAGCCATTAATCCCCATTTGTCATGACACTGTTCAGGTAGTTGCACCCTTTTGACTTTTTTTATTGGTATTTTGGCTACAAATATGACCTGAAGGTTTGAGAAGTTCGCCCTCCATTAAAGTCAGCGGAGGTTCGCTGTGAACATGCGGACGGCGGGTATTTGCAGAAGTTCGATTTGCCTGTTCGTGAACAACCGCAGCTGATGTTCGTCCATCACTATTGATCATTCATGGATCAATCCGTGTAAAGCCAGCTTCACTACAACATATATTTTGTTCCCAATCTCTTAGATAGTAAGCTTGATTAAAGGGTCCTCTTCTCCTTTGTCATAGTCTGCATCTGTTTGTTAGCTTGTGTTGCTCTTTAACCCCTATTTATAGTGATGGCCGAAGTTCAGTCATGTCCGTCCGCGAACGGGCAGAGCGGACTTTTAAAAAAGTCTGCCGTCCGCCCGCTCGCGGACAGATTAAAATCCTAGAGGCGGGGAATTTGAATCTGAAAACCCAGATGTGACGTCAGTGACGTCACATCCGGCATCTGGAACGCATAGTTCCTGGTGGGCTAACCGGATGTGACATCGCTGACGTCACATCCGGGTTTGCGAGCCAGTTTTTCACTGAAAGACCGGGTTCTCTACCCGGTCTTCAGTGAAAACATTCTTCCTGCGGCGGGATCTCGCTGCTAATGATCCCACCGGAGGAAGAATAGAGGGCTCCTTCTCGCCGGCGAACAGGGCGGGTCGAACACCCGTACTGTCCGCTGGCGAGAAGGAGGGCGAACCTTGCGGACAGTTCGGCCATCACTACCTATTTAAGACACAGAGGTTTTGTATATATATATATATATATATATATATATATATATATATATAATTAATATGGTACTTGAAAGGAATAACTGCAAAGACTCCATTAAAATGTGATGCATTTACAACAGTATATCACCCTCTAAATAAGTCTCAGCTCCCAAAACTAAATAGACGGGTGCTGTTTTGAAAGGAGAAAGGATCTACAACAGGTAACAAGGACTGTTAAAAGCAGGTAACAAGGACTGTTAAAAGCAGGCCCACACCAAAAATAATTTAATGCCCCCCATAGTGCCATAGTGTAAAGTACATCAGGTGTTTTTATTAAGGAAGCTCAACCACAATCTCTGGACTATGTGTATCTGTGTATAAATACTTGGACAGAGAAACACTTTATTTTATTAGTTATCCTTTGACTATGGACTTTTCTTTTTTGCATAGCAAATGTAACAAGAGTGACATAGAACATAGCAAGCAAACTATGTAGTCAATCGAATTAAAATTTAAATTAATTTAAGTAAGCAATTAAGTCTATGCAGTAATGGATGTACACTTGTTAAGAGACAATTGGGTGCCTTGGTGACCTGTCTCATATGGCAGGCTCTGTAAGCCTGGGAGAGATCTCATCAGGAAGCAAATATTGATTTTATATTCAAATTCACCATTCTGATAAACTATGAGATGCTCCAGTGCTCCTGAGATATTTACCTCTATTGTATTTGTTGGTTCTCTTTGACTTGGCAGAGAAGGAATAACATGCTAAGTAGACCAAAAGAATTACCAATAACCCAAGATGTCAGATGTAGCTTGTCTTTCTGATAGCCAATTACTGCAGCTCATTACGTTGTGAAAGTAGAGAAAAAATTGCCTGCTCGTCAGTCAGTGCTGGAGCATCTGAATGCTACTAATCATGGCATGAAGCTATTAACTGTTCTAATTCCACACATTGTATATTTACACCATGAAAAATAATGCTTTATCTTTTAGGTTTACAGTAGTTGTAGCAAAAATAAAATAGTAAAGATCTAAGAAAAGTTGGTAATTATAAATATTGAGTATATCCTGAAGACAAATCTTGTTAACATCTAACAACATATTCCCTATATCCAGGGGAGAAAATGAACACTAGATTGTTACGTCTGACTCTGCCCCCAAAAAACTGTACAATAGATGTTATCTAGGGGGTGTTCCTTTTCCCCCCTGGATATAGGGAAATTGTTGTATCAAGACACAGGTTATGCACACCTATTGAACTTTGACTAACCCATCCCCTATAGTTAAACAATATCCTGTTAACATCTATTTTAGATAAAATAAATAGGGACCTTCATTGACATGTGCCATTAAAGCCTAACTAACCTTTAACATTATACAAGATGTATTTTATGTACTGTGTTATTTTCTAAAAATGCTATATCTTCATGCATACATACACTAAACCATGGAAAATGTTATGGGTCCGCATGTCAAACAACATGGGGGGCCCACATTTCCCAATGTGGAGACTAGGGGCTCCGATGGGGACTGAAAGTAAATCATAAGGTATAGATTTTAAGCATATTTTATTTATGAAGATACCAGATGGTCAATCTAGCAATCATATCATAAACAAAGACATTACAGTGGATACAGTGTTCAAAAAGCGTATTACATCATCAGAGTAAAAACAATTTCAATTACATGAAAGTTCTAACCACATAATGGATATATGTAGAAATCATATGGGTACAAACAATGGAGTAACATCTTTCTCAGGAGAATCTTTATGTTACCCAATGCTACATAATGAAAGATCAGAAAGGATCAGGGGTTAGTCTAGTAAAGATGAGAACAATGCTAGTCCACTGAAAATATATGTCCAAGTTTTGTGTGTTTACTCACATATAGTAAATGTGGTGTGGATGCACAAGGATACAACCGAGGCCTCCATATGGTGGGGTGAGGCCCCGAAGGCCATAGAGGTCCGACATCCGTCCCCCCCCCCCTCCTCCCTCCCAGGAGGGGAAAGAAGAGCAAAGGGCTGCGCAATAACGGGGGACCAAAACTGGGCACATAGTGTTAGGCCCCGACCATCTGTGGATGAAGATGTTAAAAGAGAGGGGGGTCAAGCACATACATACCCAGGACAGCAGCAGATACACACCCCCACTGTGGGGCCATCAACGAGAGCATAAAAAGTGTGTTAGTGAGTGAACTATACACCAGGTGAGGTGTATAGGGCCAATGCCTCTGTGTATGTGTGTGTAAGTATGTGTATGTGTGAAACTAGTGTATGTGTGAGCAAAAAAATGGAGACTACAAAGTAAAAGTGAAGGGTAGGTGTTGTAGTGTAGAAGTGTTACGTGTACCTCAGCCTGTGTGAGTGCTTCCAGCTGCCCACCCTCCCCTATCTGCCCTAACCTCTGTGTGTCCAAAATCACTACACATAAAAGAGTCCCCTCCAACCAAACAAAAACAAAACACAAACCATACTGAGTGTTTCTAACCTGAACTCTCCGCCGATGGCCCCAGTGTGACCGCGGCAGGCCGCGCCTCCCCGAGCAGTGATGCTGTACATCCCGTCCGGAAGTGAAAAACACTTCACGTCACATCCAGCAGATGGTCAGCCCCTCCACATGCTCCCTTATATCCCCCGCCGTCGCCATGGAGACCAGGAGCCCGCCCATTAAACGCGTCGAAAAGATGTTACTCCATTGTTTGTACCCATATGGTTTCTACATATATCCATTATGTGGTTAGAACTTTCATGTAATTGAAATTGTTTATACTCTGATGATGTAATACGCTTTTTGAACACTGTATCCACTGTAATGTCTTTGTTTATGATATGATTGCTAGATTGACCATCTGGTATCTTCACAAATAAAATATGCTTAAAATCTATACCTTATGATTTATTTTCAGTGCCGTTAAAGTCCCCATCGGAGCCCCTAGTCTCCACATTGGGAAATGTGGGCCCCCCATGTTGTTTGACATGCGGACCCAACTATCCCTAAAACCTTCCAAATGTACATATTTATGGGATGAGGCACCAACTTATACCTACTGTATTGGGAACTTGGGAACTAGATATATTGCCATAACCCATGGAAAATGTTTTTCAATTGAGTTGGCCATTATGTACACAAATACTAAAAATTTTATGTGTACATCAAAAATTTCTATATCAGTTGTGTCTCCATAGTCTAGTAAATACTCACTCACAAACACCGAAAAAGCCACATGCAAACTACACTGCTCCGAAAAGAAATGTATGGAACACATGATAATCAGAGTATAGTATCATGTCAGTATAGATCAATGGTTCTCAACCTGTGGGTCCAACTCCATTTCACAGAGGTTGCCACAATCACTTAAAGCATTAAAGCTTCTGTTAACAATGAGCAAAGCTGATGCCCACAAGCGGGGTGGGAAATTAGGAGAGTAACGCTACCCCCTCCCTCCTAACTTCCCACCCCACACATCATGTGCACAAGCTAGGTAAGAAAATTAGAGGGAGGGGACATTACCCTTACATAATCATGCTGGAATGCAGATGTAACCCTCCGCACTGTCACTTCCAGGTTCTAATATAGGAAGTGACATTTCTCAACGTCACTTCCAGGGTCTTAAATCTAAAAAGGTTGAGAACCACTGGTTTAGATTTTGTGATTTTTGATTTACCAGTAGCAGAGGGGGTTAAAATAACCACCAGTTGCACCAAGGAGTCAATCTGACATCCCTAAACACAGGAATGGGTTTTCAGGTGGAGATATTTTTTCCCATGCTCTTTTTTTTAACGCAAGGAGCTGAACTGGCATTTGACAACAAATACCAAAATTGGCACTGGCATACTGTGCTTTACAACGATGAGAGCATGTTCACCCTGATCTAATGTTTCAGATGTCAAAGGGGCTGGAGCTGCCACAATGAATGTTATGCTGCCTACAACATTATTTTGCAGGATTGATTTGGTTGTGGGTATATGTGGGTTTGGTGAAGATCGATTGAGGAATGAACAGACATGAATAGGATAGACTATGGCACCCTGAATGCCATTAGGCATGAATTACCTACTACTATTGTTAGACCCTTCACTGATGTAGTGGGCCCTGGGTTCTTCTTGGTGCATTATAATGCCTGGCCTCATCTGGCAAGAGAATACAGGCAGCTCCTGTGAGGTTGAAAGAATGGATATCATTGACTGGCCAATGATCCCCTCTCATCTCAACTAACTTCAATCTCTAGTACATTATGTTTAGGTACATCTGACACCGCCAGGTTTCACCTCTGTCCGGGAGCTTACTGATTAACAGAATGATGGAAGGAGATACCCCTTAACATCATTTGTCATCTCATAAGAAGCCCCTCTGGTATTTCACGGACCTATTAATGGCATCCCCTATCATATAATCAGCATGTGTGGCTTCAAGACTTCTCTAGGCCTACTACTACTTTCTAGAACTCTCTCCCTTGCACCCACTTTTAACACCTTTAAACAAGTCCTGAAAACTCATCTCTTCTGTCTGGCCCACTCAACCCTATCAGCACTAGTTAGCCACTTCCCTTTTCCCTAACTAGTGTGTACTTTGTTTTCCCAACCACTGTTTTCTTATTTTCCAATTGAAACCTGATAATTTGTCTAAGCAGTGTATAATGCATCAGAAGCTTAATACTCATTGCTTATAAACAAAGGTGGAAGAGTTTGATATTAAGCCCTGCAAAACGGGTGCCATAGCTATCAGGTAGTTTAGAGAGTAAGAAAAATAGCTAGGGGATTGTGAAGAGGTGGGTTTTAATCAATTTGAAAGGTTGGTAGGGAATTTTAAATAAAAGGTAGTTAGCAGCGTCTTTTGTTCAAGCTATTTTGTCTAGCACTTTTTCCTCCATGCAATACCATTCTTGCTTTGCAAACACTATTTAAGTTAGTAAGATTGTATGCTCCCCTGTGTTTTCCCATATCATGAAGTCTCTTTAGGAATCTTCGTTCCCCTGCCCCCCTCCTTTCATTAAATGTCAGTTTTTAATCATGGAGACACAATACCACAACATCAGAAACTGTGCAGTGTGCTCCCACCCCCCATGATTTGCACACATTGCCTACAGAAGTTCAAACATCGAGTGATGATGTCATTGGATCAAAGAGTGTATGTAATTAAACTAAATACTTTTTATTAATAATTAGTATGTTGATAAGAGCAGGCATGGGGATTCAGGAAAGACAGATTATGCATTTGCCTTTACATCTCTTTTTTCTAAAAGAAATTAAAAAAAATGTTGTACTACAAATTGCATACCTACAGCCATCACCAAAGGTAAAGCAATGTAGCATCACCACAGTAGGGGTTAGGGAACACTCAACCTTTTAAAGTGGTTTGAGAAAATAACTATTTAAGAAATAGCAACCATGATCTTATAACCATATCAGAAAAAGACTCATGAACAGCTTTAGCCTGTAAAAATATTTTTTTTCTTTGTTTCACAATTGTCAATGGATTCAAAGGTTTGCATTATTTTTGATAAATGAAAAGTCTAAAGATGATAATCCTGTTCTAATAACAATCTTTACGCTTCAGTTTAAACCTGTTTTTTAAATGATTTGGTATCTGCACAGTGATTTCATCTTATATTGACACCCTTGAGAGAAAGGCAGACCTGCTTCTGAGACCACACTATGTCAACACATTGCATACCTGAACTGGCACATTGCAAACCTCTGCACATGCATTGACACAATCCATAATTATAAATTAGCTCTTGCATTACTAAATCCCAAGATTTCCTCTATAGTTGGGCAGGGTCAACAGAAGCCAAATTACTTATATGAAAATGGTATCACTTGGTCCTGGATTGTACATGATAAAGTTGTCAAGGGAATCAAGATGAAGATCTACAGCTTTGAAGGGCCGGTTGTCTATTCCAGAACCTGGCAGAATATAAGCCTGCTTTACACGCCCTACACAAATATCCAAACTTTTCTACATGAAATGTATTTTAACCTCCCTAGCGCACTGCTGAGGTAGAGATTTCTGTACCAAAAGCGTACCATAGACTTTAATGGAAAAAAAATGTTTTACATTGTAGGCCTGTAACTTCCCAAAGTATGTCCATACAGGAGTCTGGTAGACATCCTGAATATAATAACATGTTGATGCTTTGTGAATAACTCACAATATCAAATAATGAAGATTTCAATAGTTCACTGTATCAGGTAAATTAGTACTGCAACCACTAGATGGCAGTGCAGATGTGTCAGGTTACATAGGAGAGCATGGGGAGGGGGGAGGGAGTGATCTGTTCTCCTGCAGCTGCCTCATTAGTTCGGAGCCACACAGCAGTGAGTTTGTTCTCCTGTGGCTCCGATCTTTGCCTGATGAACCCAGCTCGTCCACTGCTGTTCTGGCAGGTCAGGAACGGCAGGGGGGTTAAAGGCTTCAGTCAAATCTATGTCCATGCAAGATTTCCATAGATGAGGAAAGGATGCATTCTATATCACTCGTGGCAATCGATCTGCTGCAAAATCAGCTCGTCATGAATTCATGACAGAAATCGGCCCAGAAATCGATGTCTGTAATTTCTAAATCGATCTGCTCGACCAGCGTCCCCATCCAAAGTAAATGCCGGCACACAAGGGGTGCGCGGACGATTCTTGCCATGACCATCTGCGCATGATTGTGTCATCACACGCGGTTGATCTGCAGGGAGTTTGACAGGAATTTGCAGTGTGTATGGGAGGCTTAAGATGGAAAATCATTTAAAACAGTTGATCTAACTAGAGGAAAAAGCTGTACATTAGTCTATGAAATGCAGTCATAGAAATATCACAGGTTAAACCTAAATAAGTCAAAACATTATTTCAGTAATGGTAATGTGTAAAGCCCGCCGTACACCTTTCAATCTCTCTCCCTCACCTTACAATTTCCTTTAGATCTACCAACAACTATGTAGTATAGTGGCCTCTGACAGAATACATAGTGATTGGAAGGTCCTCACATTACAAAAGATTGGAAAGATATGGTAAGATTGTAAGGTGTATGGAGGCCTTAAGACTGCTTCACTGATATGCCAGTAGTTTTCAATAATCCATGCAGTTCTTTTCAGCAGTGAGAGGAAAGCCAGGTGATAAAGATAGAAAATGATTGTGTATTGACAAATATTTAAGGAATACAAATGTGTAATAGTGATGGCCCGAACTGTTCGCCGGAGAACT
>CM070034.1:48672055-48705684 GCA_036250615.1 Ptychadena robeensis | reverse complement strand
GGAGGTTCGCGTTCGCCGTTCGCGAACATCAAATTCCGGGTTCGCGCCATCACTAGTAATAAACAAATATAGGCTGTTCCTATTTGTTTTGGCTTAATGCAGGTCTGGTGAGCAGTGAATGTATGCATGTTACTCCTAATAGAGAGCCTGTTACCATCTGTTCTGCATGACTGTTTTTACTGTTTATTAAACAACTCTTCTGCGTTGGAGGTACCAAGAATTCCAGCTCGTCAATAACAAATTGCAGTTGGTACATAATATATTGCTATTTGTTACACTGACATAGAAATATTGGCTGGTATTAAATGTATTTATTTCAATAGAGGAATATTGCAATGTATATATCCAGAAGACACTCGGAAAACAGATTGAGTGACAGTGTAATATTGTTGCTCATTCATGTCTCTGTTTTATTCAGCTGTCACTGTGCTTTGCGTTTAATCAAAACAAGAAGATGCCTATATGCAGTATACATATATACCTAGATATTTGCATTAGGTTTGTCTGCAGTGCTGCTCAGAACCCAGTAATGTGCAACTAAAACAAAGGACAGTATTACGATTCCAGTAACTACTGCGCAAGCACCCCTGTTTGCTCAGTTAGGTCCACTTTATTAGCCGTGTTACATAGTCATATTTCAGCCCATTGATTTAAAGGTGTAGAGTTATCAGCAGCACTAACGTGCCTGGGCAGGTTAGTCAATGGATGCATCATACTGATTTATGATCGTCAAGGCATCATATGTTAAGCCTCCATTGCGATTATGTGTAGACAGCCATGTCATAGCCCCATTGCCGTCAATGGCTGGCTTGTGCACTGCACTAGAATCCCTATGTTCAACACATATGTATATATATATATATTTGTAGATGTCCAAAAATAAGAACAGACATTCTTCAGGTGAATTTACAAGAGTATGAATAATTTTGTGAACACTTAACAATTTTTTTATTGATGTCTGACTGACACAACAGGCCCCAAGAAAACCAGGAGCTTGCCCCGTGTAAATGTAGGCGAACTATATAGGTCCCCAAAGCACTGGACCTTGTATAGTGGCCAGATGAATCTCAGTGAAATATATAGGTCCCCTAAGCACTGGACCTTGTATAGTGGCCAGATGAATCTCAGTGAACTATTTATGTCCCCAAAAGCACTGGACCTTGTATACTGGCTAGCTAAATAAAGCTTAGAGTCCTTAATAGGACTTTTGGGTCTGTGATTTTGTGGAGAAAAACATTGTGCACACACAACACTATCCCTGCCTATCCACCTCCTCTCCCTGTGTCCAAGTAAACCAAGTATATATAGCACCTGACCATGTGTTCTGTCCATCCAATCACTGTAATTGGCATTACAGTCACATTAGTCACATTAGTCAGTTTTTTTCTGGCCATGCACTAGAGAGTGGGTTGAAGGTTACATTCATCCAGTAAAATATAAAATCTCCAGTGACTTTGCTTAAAAGCCCAAAAACTGAATTATACCATATTGCTTTTTTTAGGTTTTATTTATTTTCTGGAATTATTAAAATTCTATTTATAGCCAATTTAAATATAAATATTTGTGAGAGTGAGCAGCAACCATCTCCTTCATATGGAAAGGCAACTAGTATTTATAGCCATCTTGTCTACTCAAGCATTCATGATTTTTCTTCCAACTATGTATGCAAACTCTTCTTTCAGTAGAGGAATGAAGTTTCAAAAATAAAGTGCATCAATAAAGTTTTTCACACTCTCTATTTGGTAAAGAACGCACTGAACTAACGCTTAACTCCGCTAAAGATTTGGAAGATTTATGAGTTTAATTTATGATTTCTCCTCAGACGACTTTGAAATTTTAACATCTATATACAGCAATGAGCTCTAGCACTCCTCAGCTTGCAATTATTTGTGTCTGCAAATATTGCCCTAGTCATTAACTGCATCTATTATGGATGAGTTTTGTCCCATTATCAGGCTCACTGAAGAAAATATATGTTAATGCAGGATTATGGTTCTAAGAATAACCGTAAAAAAAAAATAGAATAGAGTACATAAAAGCATATGAGGGGAAAATATAAAGACACATCAAGCACATTAAAAGATCAAAAACAATTTAGGAGTACATTTACATTGATGTAAACATATTATGTTGTAAAGCAGAAAACAGACTGTATTCTAGCTAATATAATTAATAAAAGCCATTACAATCTGGTAGGAAGCAGCAATGATACAGACTGAAATGATGCATTTTTATACCTTTTATGAAGATATTTTGGAGCATCTGCCTTTCCATGCTTTGTTTAAGAACAACAATAGTTATAAATCTCTGAAATGGACAAGCAATTTATTATCTAAACTCTATTACCCTTCGCAGCCCCCACAACCCCCATACACACACTGCCAAGCAGTTTTTAGAAAAGCATTTGCTAGTGTGTTAACATCACTATCATAAATTAGCCTAAGCCAGTACAGAAGAACAGTAAAATATTAAACACTTCACAACCCAAAAATTATTTATCAACATCTATAATGCATGCATACAACCAGTCAGCACTTTTGGAAAAGAAATTTTGATTTTTTTTTTCCAATTAACCTGCTTGATGCCCATGAAAGGCTCTCAATTCCTATTTGTTAACTAAAGCTTAGTGTGGGGATTTTGAAAGATGTTTTCTAATGAAATAAAAATGAAGGTTAATATTGGGAAAATGAGGTTACTGGATTAACAGTATGAAGAATTTTACAACAGAATTGTATAGCATTGTGTGCCTAATTAAATCCATACCAACATGCTGCATGAGCGGCTGATTTTTCATCCACCATATCATGGTTCACACTATGTAATTCAACAGTTTTAATTTCAATGTTGAAAGAGTTATTGACAGACCTTTTATTGCTATTTAGAAATGGTGTTTAGAAAAGACATGGAGCATTTATGGATGGGAACATCACAGCAGTCATTGGAAGCTGATATGTCTTTTCGTATACCATTGAGAATATTGCTGGCAGTAAATAGTAAAGATCATCTCCAAAAAAGAAAAACGATACTGATGACATGATAAAATGCATGATGGCTTCTTTCATCTACTACAGAGTAGGTGTCAATTTTTGGCCCGCAATCCAGATATATTCGGCCCACAGTAGATGTGGCAGACCTAATAGATCTGCCTTCTCCCCAGCCCCTTTCTGCCACTGTGCTCCTCTACTCCTGGCTGCTCAGCGATGCCCTTGTTTGACTTTATGGTGTGGTCCCTTAGTCCAAAGCATGTTGGGATTCGTACTTCAGTGAGTGGAGCAGCAAAGGGCTGTGGAGAAGGCAGATCAATCTGCTACATCAAACAAAGGGGAAAGGAGGAGTGGTGGCAACAGTTAGACCCTTGTGTAAATACTATATGCATAGGTATGTGTCACATATGGATTACGCACACAGTATGCACTGTAGTACATGTGTGACACCCCTGAGTCCTAAGGAACAAATGTGTCAAAAACATGTTTGGACCACAACAGACACATTTTTTTACATGTCCAATGCATATTCAATTGGTATATTAATGTTTTTCTGCAAATGCCAACATGGCTATGTGGACATTGATGCAAAACTGACACGCAGCAAACCAAGACTGATTCACCGGTATGTACATTAAATAGCATGTGGTTGGCCCTCGACTTTGTCCATGTTTTTTTTATCCATTGTGTATTTGAGTAAATACTAAAGGTTCCATGAGAAAAAAATATGGGAGAATCACCTAAATGAACCTGAGGTCTCAAACAGTTTCGAAAGGATGTGTTTTTAAGGCACCAATAACATGAATATAAATAAATATTTTTTACATATTTTATTGATATTTCACTTCAAAAATAAATAAAGAATTTATGTTAGAGACTTTGGAAAAAAAGAAAAAAAACACTATAATGGATAATTTCTTCCATCAGGAAAAATTTACCGTATTTTTTGGACTATATGATGCACCCAGTTTTTAGAGCAGGAAATAAAAAAAAAAACATTTCATGTGTTTAAATGAATTAGAGAAAAATCCCCTGCAGTACCCAATTTCAGCCACAAAAATGGTGTCACTAGAGAGCAGACTTCAGGCATCTCCCCTTCCTTATACACAGGGAAGGGAGGGTGGAAAGGTGCATCTTATAGTTTGAAAAAATACTATAAGTGATTAAGTTGTACTGCATTCTGAAAATTTTTAATAATTTTAGGTAATTTATTACCTAGACATTGGTACATGATGTTCTCTTCTTTTAAATTAATATGGATTGGATTTAAGCAGAATTAAATTGTTCTAATCTTTACAACTTTTTACATTCAAAGATGCCGCTATCTTTACCTATCTGTTTAAAACTGCAGTTACCACGGTGCTGTGTATGTGATTAGCTATGACATCAGCCATTTTAGGCAATAAAAGTTTCATTGAGAGTGTAGAGAAGCACATTGACAACTGTGCCAATTGTCTTTAAAATGCCTGTCTTAAATATTAACAGGTAAAGGCCCAGGATTTAGTTCCACTATTTTTTTTTACTGCATATAGCCATGTTTCAAAACATGGCCGGTGAATTTTCAAGGTTAATGCGTAAAGATGGCTCTCTGAAGCCTGAAAATAAGCGTCACAATATTGGAAAAGATGTATCCGGCTTAGATACAAGGCAGAAGCAAGTAAGTGAGTATCCTAGAATCTGTTAGCAACTCGCTGACCACAGATGTTTGAATTCTGACAAATATTTATAGCTAAAGATGCTATAGCTATAGCAAATTAAGCTAGAGACATTGGGCAACCCTGTCAACTTCCCAGCATGATATTTATGAGCTGTGCTTCTGAGCTAGGTAGCTTCAAATATGCCTCAGGGAGAAAAAGTATAAAATATGCAGAGCATCAATAAAAGCTCCACTGATTCCAATTTTCTCTAATACAGAAAACAAATAAAAGCAGGACAGGCTGTCAAATGCTCATGCTATGTCTATAGCAAACACTAACTTAATTTAGTAGTGATTATCATGCATGCTGACAAATATGAAGTCTAATGAAAGAAATCTTTTTGAACTCTGAATTCTTCTTGAATCATTTCTCACTTATTTCAGGAGAGGTCATGGTTTTTGTTGATGTAGACTGGGATGCATTTATAGGCAATGGGCAGAATGGACACCTGCATTATTAATGGCCCCCCGAAGCTTTCCCCTACCTATGCTCCCCTGCACATGAATAACTGTACTACAACAGCAGTATCATATCTTCCAGCATGATTCATTCTAAAAACTTTTTGGAACAAAAAACATGGAAACAGATTATTCTTTGCCTGATAAATTGATGGATGCCTGGAGAGCCAACAGTATTCTGAGGGGTGCCAAAGCTCCTGGATTTTCTTTTGCTGACCCATCTATACCTGTCACTGATTTCTACTTTCTATTGACACATCAGATGAGCTTTGTAGATAGAGGCATACAGGGGTGTACCTAGAGATGATTGGGCCCCATAGCAAATTTTTTTAATGGGCCCCCCTTGAACCTACCACTACAATTCCCACCCCCAAACCTGCCACTACAATTCTTACTGTATAGTAAGCGACTCCCGTACATTAGTATGGGAGTCAATAAATCAGCACATTGTGTTAAAGTGCATTGCAGCTAGTGTGAAATGGCCCAAGATTTTCCCCTTCCTACTACTAACCTGTGCTCAGAATCTCCATTGAAGCAGTAAAATAAATGCTGCAGGGTGTTAGGTATGAAAGGTACAACAGGTTTCCATAAATGTGTACACTTTGGTAACCTTAGCCAAAAAAAAAAACCTTAGCCACCTTATTCCAAAAGAGAATAAAAGAACAAACAGGCAGCCAAGAGCTGCGAGTCCCCTTGTGGCTACGGGCCCATATCTTCGCTATATCTGCTATAGTGGTTACTATGCAAGGAGAATAGGCAAACCCTTGCTCGAACACAGTTTTGTATATAAATGCCAATTTCTAGCTAACTAATTTAAAATTAACTAACATTTGGTAAAAGGCATTAATCATACATATTAAAGCTCATATCAAATGTATGTGGATTTCTTTGTTACATGGCATTACTGGCAAAATAACATTTTTCTGACTTCTCAAACATAATCCCTCCGTTAACCCACCACTACACTGGCACCTCTCTTAACATGGTGATTTATTGTAATTTAATAGAAATGGTCAAAGAGAGTATTGCTCTTACATTTTTTGCACACATTAAGTTCAAAGTCAAGTCAAAATTTCGAGCAGTAGTTTTTTTTTCTGTTTTTCAAATGTTCCCACAACCCTTCACTACATCTCGAGCAATTTTGGGGCTTTGTAATCAATTAAAATGTGGCTATTTCTATAATTTAGTAACATAACACATTTTGTAAATTAAATTGATAGAACCTATATTAAACAGCTACTGAACGCCTTCTTTCAATCTGAATACAATGAGAATGAGATAAAAATGCAGACAGTAGGTATACTTTGTGGCAGTGAGCAGAGAAGATTGGGCGACGAGGCACATAAGGTGACATTCAGTAAGTTGTACTCAACAAATCAATGAGAAATTGCTGTAAAAACATGAAAGTTCAGTATACGGCAGTGTTGGAGTCTAAATACTGTATATTTTGCTCATAAAATAAGAATTATATTCTGTATCTTCACAGCATAAATTAACTTGGATAAACAATATGTATTATATACACGTATGTACCCTATTATATCAACATAGACATCTCCAGAGATATGAGGCAACAATTTGTTGCATCTCATCTCGGCAGAACTGTGCCACCTTCTCTTCAATCTAATTTGTAAGCACAGCTTATCTCTACTGTACTTAAAATATATTGTACATGATCTAAGTTTCATGTACAGAGCATTGAGATACAGTTGATGACATTTGAAAGCAGTAAATTCAACTTTTGTTAAATTTACAGAATACCATAAAAAGGACATACTGACAATTTGAAAAGTACTTACTTTTTCTTATACAATTTATACCATGCTTCCTTCTTCTTGACAGTGCACAGATCCTGATAAGGAGGTTTCTGACATAATAATCCCACTTGATTCTCAAGTCTGTGCAGTTCAGAATGCTCTAAAAGGCAAAAACATTAACAAAACCTGTCAGGTCCATCAGATTGGAAACTAGCATTTTGACATCAGCATTAGGGACCTCCTGTTAACTCTATAAACAGGTAATATATTATAGAACTGTAAGATAAGGAGCTGGGATGAGTCTTTTGATCTATTTTAACACACATATCTCCTTTTTTTCTTAATGGGAATCTGTTTTTCAATGAAAGCTTATTTGCTGGCATGACCTTAGAATATGATGCTATATGAATACCACATTACTTAAACAACTTATTCATACATTAGTTAATTAAATACTATGTACCAGAAGGAGATAACTATAGCTTCCATCTATGTTAAGGTCTTGTTACACCTTTTCCCTGCAGAGCACATGAAACTAGTCTATAGCCCAGGCTGCATATACATTTTTTATCATTACTAGGTTAATTTGCAGAACATCTTCTACTCTGGTAGTCCAAACAAAGATAGTGTGGCAGAAATGATCTCAGACCATAGACAAAAGCCCAGGGTACTACAGCTGAGTCCTTTAAAATGACCCAACCAGGAATGTAAAATGTAGGTAAAAGCACAAAAAAAACCTTTCTGTTGACTTACAATGTGCTTCTAAGCTTGCTAGCTACTGCAACTACTCGAAAAAGTGTCAAATCAAAGGTGTTAGTACCTAGGCTCTAGGCACAGACTTATCAGACTTTTTCTGGATTAATAACTCAACATTTTGAAACACTAGGGTGAGCAGGACAGGCCAGGTATGCCTGGCCTCATACTTTTCCCATGGCACATCTCCTTTGATGCATGGTTAAGCTGAAGACATAAAACACAGAAATATGCAGGCTGTTTTTATGGTTTAGCAAGGGTTTGCCGATTTCAAAATGGCTTGATAAGAATTACAAATACCTTGCACTGCAAATTTGTGTTCTTTGCTATGTGTAAAGTTTTTGGTTGGAGTTATGCTTTAACCCCCATTTACCCAGAATTGACATTTACAAACCTTTGTGGCAATTTTTTTTTTGTTCTATTGACATTAAAACCTATGATTTGTAAAACCATCAAGCACCAATCTCTGATAACTAGTAACAATCTGAGAGCACTAATGCAAAAGTAGGTTCTGATTCTTTTTCTAGCTACTCACGCTGTATCAATAATGTGCTATAAAAACTTCTATTTGAAGATTGAAAATAACGGGATATACTAAGAGGATATAAAAAAAAAATCATTTTGAAACAGAATAGCTTTTTCCTGCAAGTGACTTCGAAAATCATCTGTTCTTTTTTGTGGTGTTATTCATTTAGAACATATACAGGAACTGAAAATACTTTTGTATAACAGTACACAGAAATGTGCATTGTGGTGTTCTGCATTGCTACAAGGGCATCACGGATGTTTCTGTGTTCTGATGTGTGCTACCAGTCTATTCAAAATGAATGGGCTGCCATAGTACAGCACATCATGTATTAGCTTGGGAAATTCATAGGCAGGATAAACTATACTATATAGTTCTCACATTTTATTTATTTTTTCATTTCTAACCAAACCAAAAACATATATATACCCGTACAAAAACACAACTTTACCTGTGTTATTCTTGTAAATTGAATGTGTCGAAAAGTGTCTGGCGGAAGGACTGTAGTTGTTAGCAATGGAATCACTGCAAAGAATAAACAAAAAGTTATAGATTTGTTAAGCAAAGTTTGTCTCAAATGTTAGAAAAAGAAAATACACTAAGATCTACAGCTGCTGACCATCTCAATAAATAATGCTTTTACCAAGTTAATACTGCCATTGCATAACTCAATAATGTTCATTCAAGCAACATCAGGAGATACGGTACAGTCTATCTGATTGAGATGACTTTTTATTGATTTTCATCAAGACACACAGAAACACAAAAGCTAAACTTTTCTTAATAGCTAAATTTGATCAAAAGTTATAGTTATCTTTAGGTAGACCGCATGCTAGAATTACCCTGCAGATTGCATCTCTAAAGGCCCCCATACACCTTGCAATCTTACCATACAATTGCTGTACAATCATCTTTTGTTCTATCAAAACCATGAGGCCCATTCTTAACCTTCCAATCACTACAGGGAGTGCAGAATTATTATGCAAATTAGTATTTTGACCACATCATCCTCTTATGTTGGTTCTTATCTTACTCCAGCTGTTAGGCTCGAAAAGCCTCTACCAAATTAAGCAATTCGTGATGTGCATCTCTGTAAATGGAAGGGGGTGTCTAATGACAGCACACCCGATATTATGTGTGCATCATTAATTAAGGGCATCTTCCTTTTCCTTTGGCAATGGGTTTCAAAAGAAGGACTGACAGGCTTCGACAGTCAAAAAATAGTGAGTATACTTGCAGAGTGGATGCACACTCTTACAATTGGCAAAGCTTCTGAGCGGTGATCATCGAACAATCACGCGTTCAGTTCAAAATAGTAACAGGTCCGCAGAAGCGTGTGGAACAACAAAGGCGCAAAAAATCTGCCCATGAACTGAGAAAAGTCAGCGTGCCACTTCCAAGGAATACCACTTGCCACCAGTTTTGGCCATATTTCAAGAGCTGCAACTTCACTGGAGTGCCCAAAAGCACAGGTGTGCAATACCAGAGACGAAAGGCTGAAAGACGACCACCACTGAAACGACACACATGCTGAAGTTCAGGAGTGGGCAGAATTCTCAAGCTGATTTTTCTAAGGTTTTTATGGACTGATGAAATGAGAGTTGAGTCTTTGATGGGGCCAGATGGATGGGGGGCAGTGGCTGGATTGCTAAAGGGCGATGGCTCCAGTCCGACTCAGACGGCAGAGGTGGAGGTGGTAGGTATGGTTTGGTGGGCTTGGTATCATCAAGATGAGTTGTGGGGCCGGTTTTCATGTGTTGAGGTGGAGTCAAGCTCAACTTCCCAGTCCTACTGCAGTTTCTGGAAGACACCTTTTCAAGCAGTGGTACAGGAAGAAGTCTGCATCCTTAATAAAAAACATGATTTGTCTGCAGGACATGTGTCGATCAACGCGTCCAGTACTCCGCAGCGGTGGCTGGCAAGAAGGGGTATAAAAGAAGAAAAACTAATGACATGGCAGTCTTGTTTCACATGATCTGAACCCATTGAGAACCTGTGGTCCATGTATCAAATGTGTGATTTACAAGGAGGGAAAACAGTACACCTCTCTGAACAGTGTCTGGAGCTGTGGTTGCTGCTGCACGCATGTTGTGGTGAACAGATCAAAAACACTGACAGAATCCATGGATGGCAGGCTTTTGAGTGTCCTTGCAAGAAGGTGGCTATATTGGCCACTGATTTGTTTGTTGTTGGTTTTTTGAATGTCAGAAATGTATATTTGTGATGTTGAGATGTTATATGGTTCACTGGTAAAAATAAATAATTGAAATGGTGTAAAATTTGTTTTTTGTTAAGTTGCCTAATAATTATGCACAGCAATAGTCACCTGCACACACAGATATCCCCCAAAATAGCTTAAAACTAAAAACAAACTAAAAACTACTTCCAAAAATATTCAGCTTTGATATTAATGAGGTTTTTGGTTCATTGAGAACATGGTTGTTGTTCAATAATATAACTTATTCCTCAAAAATACCACTTGCCTAATAATTCTGCACTCCCTGTATATATTCTATCAGGGAGGACCCAGCACTACATCGTTGTTGGTAGATATAAAGGAAATTGTATGGAGTGATCTAAAGGTGTATCGGGGGCTTTAGCTTCCAGCTATAAGATCTGTCACCTACAATTAATATTACTGCCTTGCTACCCTCAAAGCTGGGTATCTGATCTTGGCTAAAGTATGATCAGCTTATTTACACTCTTTCTTGCTATTTACTACGTAACCATTTATGATCATGGCCAACATTTTGGAGGGCAACTCCCTCCATAAATTTCTCACAATACCCACAACAAAAATAAAAAACCTTCAGTCTAACTGGGAAATACCAGTTCTCCGCCTAGAATTCTTAGTGTGTTATACCTTATCTAACATAACATTACTTTCTTTGAACGAAACATCAGAACTGAGCCCTCTACAAGATATGATAAACAACCCGTACAAAATATCGTACACCAGTCTATTTTTAATCAAGTGCGCCATAGAAGAGAGAACTTTAAAAGCCAAGTCCTTGAAGAGTAATTTGCAACTGTGGAGTGGCAAAATGTGCTTGGTGGCTAAATACGGGTGTCATATTCATGCTATAATTTCACATCCAACAGATCATTTTCTGTGTCCGCATCCTTGCAAATGAGGCAAATAATATGGAATGTGAAAGAATGATTTGTGCTATCAATGACATCTGGAGCTTTGGTGCTGCAGTTATTAGCTGATATTTTTTCACCCGGCAGCAGAGACTAAAATCAATCATTGTGATAACGAAGCATGGCATAAGTCTTCTGCACTGTCATTTCAATCTGATTAATCACACATCCACAGACCTTTACCTTAAAGAAGCAATTGTTCCCATTTAATCAAAAAGAAACATTCATGCTAATATGATACATTAATAAATGTAATTGAAACTTTAAATGTTAAATGAAATATGGGACTGCAGACACCTGCCAACCATACTGTGCTCTTCCGTGTACAAAAAGAAGAAAATATGTATATATCATTTTTATTCTGGTTCACATATGAAGCATCAGCAGTTTTCATAGTCACATACAAGTGAAAACAAAAAATATGTTATCCAGGGTTAATTACATTCTAAAGCGTGTTTTCCAGCAACAACAAAATATGTTATAAGAAAAACTTCTCCAACTTCCTCACTCACCTCCCTGCTTTCTTATCCATTGATTACACAGGAACTGCAATGGAAAGTTTAATTGGATAATATCTAATAACATCAAAATATCTTAATACCACCAGGGGTTACGAGGCCAACATCCCAAAATATAAAAAAAATGATTATGGTAAGGGAACTCAGCAAAGGCTGGTATCCCATACCATGGTATTTCATTTACAGAGTAAAGGCAAAGGGAATTGAAGGGCCACCTTAACTTATTGTTACTACCATACCCCCGTGGGGGATTTAAATCATAAGTCCACAAAATAGAATAGAAAAGAGGTAGAGGGTTCAAAAAATTAAGAGAACAAGGTCAAGTACAATTTTAAGGTTTAATTCTTCAAAAATTTTCCTTTTATTCTTTTAACATAATACGATTTCTGGTTGTCATCAGATATCCTGGCTGGATGTGGTCAGTTTAGTCATCCAGTTCGTCAGTGGTTAAATGAAAAAAGGGGCATTTATACCTCGACGTGGGTTTCAACAGAACTTCTTCATTGGGAGGTGAAGTCTGCCAATTGCAAGATTTAAAATATGTCTTAAACCAGGTAGGTTCGTCAGCGGGATCACCGGGAAAAAACGATGGGCAGCTGTTAGGTAAGAATAGTAGACATCGTGAGTGAAGTTTCAAGAAGGTGAAAAGATCTCCCTGCTCCCGGGTTCCGGCGAATATCTAATAAAAGTTTCTTTCTTCACCTTTACATTTTTGCTACACATCTATCTGGACATCTATCCTTAGGAAGGCCATTGCTGGTGGAAGGAACTTTCAGGGTGCTGTACATAAAAATGTTTCATAAAAATCAGAAGGTGTGGAAAGGCACACATGTGATATTGATATGTGATTCAACATGATTGAAAGATACCAATGAATAAAATGGTAAACCAATGATCTACTGCAAATATTGAAGAGTAAATGACAAAATAAGCTAAATACACAGCTAACATTCAAAAAGGGACAATGAAAATTGAAGTAACACACTGATAAGCTCATAGATGCCGCTCAGTTCTCTTCTTCATAAGAAGACATCCATCATTGCAATGCATTTGGTTGTTCTGCTTCTCAAATTTAGCTACTTGCTAATAGATAAAATGCAGGTTTGGGGGTTCAGCTGCAAATGGGGGCTCTCAGTAAAGCAACCCACACAGCTAGGCCTTTCTTTGGGACTCCGGTCTGTATTTGTTGGAACAAAAGTTCCAAAACAAAAGATACCATCATAGGGGTTGTCAGCAGCTACATAAAATGTCCACAAAATAAATTACCAGCCTCCTGGCTCCTAAACCAACAAAACTTCATCTTCATATCTTTACTGTTCAGACAGCATGTCTCTCACACCAGGTGCTTGAATGGGCTTCTGAGCAGGGTCGGCGCCAGAGTTCCAGGAGCAGGTGGGCACAGGCGGCCAATCAGGGGGGCACGTCTACATCTGACAGGTTAGGTGGGGGCAGGTAGGGGGCTCAAATGAGCAGGCACACAGACCTAACTGGGCCTAACCATAGTGCCGGGACTGCTTCTTGGCCTCTGGGAACACTGGATCAGGAAATGGGAATCTGCCCCACCCTGCTCTTGCAGATTCCCAGTAAAACCCTTATCCCCCGTTCCTCTCTTCCTCCTCCATGTGTGAGACGAAGCCAACGTGCTCCGGTGGCTGAAACTGGTATTGCAGCTCAAACACATTAAAACACCTTCACTGTATCATGTGACATGATATCAGTTACATTTTTGATTGCCAAAATTCTTTGAATTAAATGTATACAAATTGTGTCACTTGGATAACCGCAGGTAAACATTAATTTGAGAGGTTGCAGTTACGGGTGGGAAATTAGGAATGTAAATTACTAAAAAAGAGTAGACCTATGTAAGGCCATGGGTCCACTGCTGTTTCCCTGAGCTGGCCAAAAAAATCGCATGCGCCAGCACATTTGCCAGTGGATTTCCCATGACTTGCAGGCAGTTTGCCCATGTCATAAGAATTAAAATTACCATATTGAAAGCAAATCTGGTGTTTTTTTATTTGGTGTGTGTTGGAAGAGGAGTAGTCTTATACTGGGAGCATACCCCAAACTCTATATTTTAAGTGGAAAAGTTGTCGTCTTATACGCCGGAAAATATGGTAGCTTGTCTAATAGGCCAACTTTTGGATTCCTATCCTTCATTACAATGTATTATGTGACTAGGGATGGTCATTATATTCTGCAAATCTGTACCATATAATGTGCTCACTCATGCACCACACATAAGTGAGGCAGTGCTCAGCTATAGTTCCGCACAATGTACAGAAAACCCTCACAAGAGTTTAGAAACAGTCACATAACTTGTAGCACACCAATTTTCCCAAAATGGCCAATGAATCGCATGGTTGCAACTCAATATACAAAGCATTGAGTCAATGTCAGTAGTTGTTTCCCAGCAGGACACTGAAGCCAAGGCAATATGTAATCTGATTTGAGCACAGAAAATGTTTTAAAGCAAAATGTGGTGTTTGCAGAATCTTCAAAATCACTGACTTTAATTATTTCTAATTATTACGAATATTAGGTTTTTTTGTAAAAAAGGGACAGCATATTACTCACTGTTATACAATAAAAAATGATTACAAGGCAATTTAAGCTCCCAAGCTACAGCTTCAGGTACAGACTATAATGCATGAGGATAAGTGGGTCCAGTCCAATCAAGCTTACAATCTAAAGGTAGCCCTTACACAGCACGATTTTCAGCGGATTTCTCAGCTGATCGCCCGCCAGTCGAACTCGCCCAGCGGTCGCTGATGTCTGGCTGACGTTGTACAAAATTTATATACATATATAAAATATTAATTGATAAAAAAAACACTTTCAAGTGTCCTGGAGTGTTTTTCTGCACAATCTTTTAAGTCTGATGTGTGTCGGCCAGGTAGCGGGCTTCCTCAGGGACAAATTGAACTAGAAATACACTAACAAATATTACACATCATGCAGTTAAAGTATTAAAGTTCACAGAATTATGATTGTCATATACATTTAGTCCCCAATACTACATGGAATTGGTGCATCCTGTGTTACATAGCATTAATATGGCCCATGAAGAAACTTTATTTTTTTTAAGCGAAGTGTCACATAGCTTGATCACTGTTACACATAACAGTAACAGTCTAAGATGTGTAAAAACACTATACATACAATACAATTTCTCACAATTACTGCCCTTTAGAGAAAGGATAGAAACACATTGTTCTTTACCATTAGTGATGGCCGAACTTGCCCAAGGTCCGTCCGGGAACACGTGGATGGGACTTTAAAAATAGTCTGCCGTCCGCTGGCAGATTTTAATTCCCCGCCCAATGGCGGAAAATCTGAATCCGAAAACACGGAAGTGACGTCAGTGATGTCACATCCGTTACCTGAAACTCCTAGTTCCTGGTTGCGATTGCTGAATGTGACGTCACTGATGTCACTTCCGGTTTTCCAAGCCGGCTTTTCACTGCAAGAACGGGTTCTCTACTCGGTCTTTAGTGAAAAGATTCTTCCTCTGGTGGGATCTTACTGCTCCTGATCCTGGTTTTGCCATCACTATTTACCATTATTGAAAGTCTGAATGTTAGTAGAATGTTAGTCCTTGTCCTATTCAGCCACAAGATGGTGATGTGTCCAATTTGCCTTCTTACTCTCCCACAAGCTGCTAGCAAACAGGTTGATAGGCTTGCCAAATGAGCATACAGATATTCACTTTATCAATAGACCTCAACAGGATCCAAAAAAACATTCAGTATATTTACCACATGGGCATACAAATGTGTAACATACATTTGGCAGAACAGAGCTTTCTGTGTTTAATCAAAAAGAAGTACCCGTGAAGGTTATGGTGAGAAGGGATGAAAGGAATCAAAAAGCCCTCAACTCGAGCAGTGCATAGCACAAATCAAGACTTCTTAAAACAGAATCAAACAGAATTGTGTTTAATCAAAAGAGATTTCCAGGCTAATGGTACAATCATCTTTTGAATCAAATTTTAAAATAACACTTTGTGTAGTAATTCTATGAAAATAATCTTAAAGCATTTCATAACATGATGTTCAATTTGTGACAAACAATTCCAGATGGCCCAAGAGTTGGTCTGGAACACACTTTTCTTTTTACATCAAGCACATGAAGGTTTATGGAAAGGCTCTAGAGCAAGTAAATACTGATGACAGAATCCTGGTTATTTTGGGCTCTGAATTCTGCCTGAAGTTGGGGTTTCCTAGCCAATTTGACTTGTATGGAGAGTCAGGTGTTTAAAACACCTGTTTTATTAAGTTTGCATACTCTGAAAAGTTGGCTGGATAGCCATATTGCTGATCATACCATTTGGTCTGCTTGATTTACCCCTGCATTGCTAAAAGGCTCTGTTTTTGTTCCGTTGTGTCCTCTGGAATAAATAACATTAGATAGACAGTCCCGAAGCCAACAATTTCTGGGTAGGCAGTGTAATACTTAATCCTCACATTATAGTATACATTCCATTTTGGACTGTAAAATTGGATCATGTAAAAATTTTGTTGTGTTAAGTACAAAATTAAACTCTACTCTGTTGTATTATTTCCAGGATTGAATAAATAAGTGGACATCCCTGAACAACTAAGAATGAACAGGCCAGGATGAACAAAATGGATGCCAGTCGGCATCTCTGCCTGGTTTCCCTGGGAAGGAGGTAGAGGAGAAGCCACTATACCTGACATTTGAGTGATAATAAACCCTTAGACAATATATCTTGCATGGTAAATATTGATCATGCAAGATTTTCTTTTGTTACCTTTACACAACTAAGTTCTGTCAAAAGGAATGTGATTTTTTGAAAAGCCAGACAGTGCACTTTCCTCAGACAAAATGCTGATGTGAAGGCTTATCCGTAGACAGGAAGAAATTGAAAATGCATTTTTAGATGCAGTTCTAAGTGAGCCGGAAACAAACTTCTAATTGACATATGTGTCACTGGAACTACAGCTTTTTAGATTGACCACTCTTCCTTTATTAACTGTTGCTTTCAGCATTTACCATCCTATACACACACGCCTTGTGTGCAAGGCAATAACATTTGAAAGACAAGTTACAATATTGAATCAGAAACATGACAAACTTTTCAGAAAGCCAAGCAGAAAGCGTATCTTTGCAGGGTGACTGACTGAGTTTATCAAAACATGTATCTCCAGAGATGTCCATATCAGATGACAAGTGGTGTCAAATGTTGGAGAATCTGGCACAATAATTCACATGATGTTCTCTTGTTCCATTTGGAGTTTCAAACAAATTGAAACATATCAGGCTAGATTACAAAGATAAAAAATACAAGTTTACATATGGTTTTAACTTGTTGGCCAAAATGGCATTCAATTGAAAGGATGGACAAGTAAATATGGGCATATCAGTACATATCTTAGGAGTGCCTGAAGAACATCAGTATTTCTCCAATTCAGATTACATTCCAGGTCACTTAACCCCACTCCACATCCACAATACTTCCTATTGCAATGTTTGCACTGAACAAGTGGTGCACACTTGTGTTGAATATTGATGTTCAACTTTAAGCATACTTCAAGTGTCCAACATAAGAAGGCAGGAAGAATTTTTAATACAGACAAACACCATTACATCTTTCTGGCACCATACCCATACTATCAAAAACATTGACTGTTCATTCCTGGATCATTTTGTGCCTTCAATTCTATGTTTGTGCATCCATACTGTAAGACTGCCCATATGTCCCATCAAGCTCTGGTCTGATCATGAGGCAAAGAGAGGATTCTGCTTTATAGGGCATTTTTTTTTTAAAAAGCGAAAGTTGATAGTGCTGGCTTTCCAATGATGTATGTCATGAAAATCCTGGCCTGACACATCACTATAGAAGATAATATTAAAAGCAGTAGACTGACAGCTCATATTTCCTCTTTCCTCCTGTTAAAAATATACTCTACAGTCTCCATCCCATTAACCCACACGTTGCTAAGTTCAATACAAGAAGCTGCGCCTTCTCTACAATCTTTCAATTAACACCCGCTTTCTATTAGCATCAGTATTCAGTATTGTCAACTGCCATTAGTGTTTAAGGACTGTGCAGTTGTGGACTCTTGTATTGTCTCAAATTTGAAATATCTACCCTTTTAACTATAGTAAAGTACAAAAAGAATGTATGAATATCTAAGGTATGAATATCAAAGAAAAAAATCTCACATACATGCAAAATAGGGATATGACGAAAGTGTCACGAAATTTTAAACTTGCTGGCATTAGGAGTTAATTTCAAAGCCTCTGAACATAATATAATTCCCAAACGTGATAAAGATGTAGAGAAGGGTTGTAGAAACATTTACAAAAGAATTACTTTAGCATAAATTCTAAAATTTAAGTAAACTTTTTTTTATATTAGTGGGGTTAAAATTTCCTGCAGCACCTACCTGCGTTTCTAATAATTTTGGGGATAATACCATGTTCAGGGGCTTTGCAATAAACTCATTAATCAGCTGATTAAAAATGTTTTTAATATCCATGTACATATTAAATATACATTGTGGGAAACCAGTCTCAAAGGGGTGCTCACAATCATGTCAGTCAAATAGGTTGAGCCAGAAGGAGGGGGCTGGTAAAGTTGGGAAGGAGATGGCTGCTGGTGGTAAGGGTATGAAGGAGATGGCGGGTGGTGGTAATTGTATGAAGGAGATGGTTGGTTGTAGAACGCTGGAGAAGGATTTAAGTAAGGAATACCTGGAGTGGTGTTCAGTCAGAGGAAGTGATGGCAAAAAAGATGCCCTGGGCCAGACTCCTCTGTTAGTTCGGGTGTCCCCTTTAGGGAATGCATTTAGGGTTCTTTCTGAGGAAGAGTTGACATCTGGGGCTGAGTCTATGGAGGAGTTGGAGAGTACTTTTCTGACAAGATCTGGCTCCTCAGGGAGATTGGACAAAATGAAGGTCAGGAGGCAGAAGGTTTGTTGTCAGTATGAAGATTTGACAAAGTGGGGGAGGGGAGGATGCCAAATCTTCTAATAAGCCCATTATTTTTTAGTGTTTCATGTTAGTTTTTAGGTATAAGGTCAAAGATTTTCTCAATGTGGAACTTTTTATAACTTTAATATTTATGTATCTACTGTATATCCTGTACAATGATGTGAGTCCACACAATCTGCTTCTCTCAAGGGCTCCTGCCATCATTTATTAGCAACACAAACGGTCCAAAGTAAATACCCTAGCAGGCGTTAATAGCAGGAGTGCAAAAAAGTCCTCACAGGAAAATGCCAAGCCTCCTGGCTTGCAGGCATCGACACAAATTATTTCCTTTGCCTCAGGAAAGTCTGTAGGAATGGCCTGGCTCACAGGCTTGGGCCCCACACTCCTTGTGTGCCCCCTGGTATCTGCTCCTCAGGCAACACAGTTTATCCCCACTTCCCCAGGAGCCCTGACCGAGTGGTCTCAGCTACTTTTGTGGAGACATACCCGGCTACCTTGTAAGGGTTCGGCAGGTGTAACGTGGGGGAATGGGAAGGCCCGCTTGTTGCTTCCAAAATACTTTTCTACTTTCCATATCACCAGTGACCAATATGCAGGGCTGTTTACTTCTCTGAGCTTAAAAACAACTTTTAACAGCAAGAAAACTGTTGGTTTGTTGGAATTCCCCACATACAAGAAAAAACGCATATTTAACACTTTACCAACTCTAAAAATTTACATTAGACATTGACATCTCTTCCCTGCTGTTATTAAAACATTTATTACTGTTTAAAGATGACTTACAATTTTAAATCAAAAGTATAAGCAGTCAAGTATCCACATAGACCTATGTATGTATTAAGTTACAAGTTGCCAACACAATGACATTTAACAGATTATTCCACACACCAGAATTTGACTATGCTTTTAGATACCTTATATACATAAGTATAAGCCAAATTTTTCCTCACTCAAAACAGGCTAAAAAATTTTTATAAAATAGAGAAATGTCATAGATAGATTCTGTGAGTTAATTACAAAGTCCTTGAGCATGTTAAGATGTATGGAAGGGTTTTAAATAAATGCTCTAGAACAATTAGTTTTCACATAAATTAGGTTGGTCAAATGCTACATATGCTAGAGTAATGTTAGTTTTTAATGTTCCTAAAACCCTTCTCCACATCTCCATTTAATGTGATGATGGCATGTTCAGGGGCATCACATTTACCTGACAAATCAGCAAGATGAAAAATGACATCCCAAAACACAAGCGCATTTGTTGTGCCTTAGCTGCTGCCAGATTTTTTGGTAAAAATTGGTCCCCCAGCTTATATTTGGATCCACTTATACTCAAGCAGTATGTATGTAGTACAGCTGGATTATATGTATGGAACAAGAATAGCAGCTAACAACCTTATAAAATGTTATGGTTCAACGAAGCCTATCTAAGACAACGGGCAGCATCCCTGAATTAAGAGCAGAAATATTATTTAGTTACATTAATAATAAGCAATTTTTTGTTTGCACTTTAAAATAAATTATTGTCTGAATGACAGTACACACATCCATGAAGGGATTTTGTAAAGAAGAAAAAAAAAGACATAATATGCATCAAGGTAAAAAAAAAAAAAATAGTGCCAAGGACGCATGTTGGGTTTTTCAGTTTATGAAAACAAAATGTTTTCTCATCCCAAATTTTAATCTTATTAAAATATGCCTAATAAAGGAGAAGGGTTGTTATCTTCTCTTTGAGCCTCCAGAAGAAACCTCCGCCGCGATTTCCTGCTCAGCTGGAGGACGTAAACATAAGTCCGGCGTCACTGGAGACGCCGGACTTACGCTGAAGAGAAGCGATGCCCCTCCAGTTACACGGAGGTCTATGGCGCCGCCTACCCCTGCCCCCTTCGCGTCACTGGTGACGCGATCGGGGGCGGACCCGGAAGCATCGGCATACATGCTGATGCTCCCGACCGTAAGAAAACGGCGAGACCTAGAGAGCCGCTCCAGTTAACTGGGGCTGAGTTTCATGATGCATGAAACTCAGCCCAACGCTCAGAAGGTTAAGTCCAGGTGTGGGATGAGATCCCTCAGGAGAACATCCGCCACCTCATCAGGAGCATGTCCAGGAATTGCAGGGAGGTCATACAGGAATGTGGAGGCTACAAACACTACTGAGCCTCATTTTGTCTTGGTTTAAGGACATTACATCAAAGTTGGATCAGCCTGTAGTGTTGTTTTCCAATTTAATTTTGAGTGTGACTCCAAATCCAGACCTCCATGGGTTACATTTCATTTCCATTGATAATTTTTGTGTGATTTTGTTGTCAGCTTATTTAACATGTCAAGAACAAAGTATTTAATAAGAATATATAATTCATTCAGATCAAGGATGTCTTTTTTGTGTTCCCTTTATTTTTTTTTAGCAATTTATATGACCCAAATATTATTTTTAATAGTTACATTAACCTCCTTGGTGTTATGCCCAAAGCCAGTACGGGCGCCGTTCGTGAACCAAACTCGCCTGTGCCGGGACCGGGCACAACCGCCAGCTCTCCATGTGCCTGCAGCATTTCTACATAGACTTGAGACTGGGGCGGAGGTTCACCTTCCAGCAGGACAATGACCCTGAACATAAAGCCAGGGCAACAATGGAATGGTTTAAAACAAAACATATCTATGTGTTAGTGTTAGGCCCAGTCAAAGTCCAGATCTAAATCCAATCGAGAATCTGTGGCAAGATCTGAAAACTGCTGTTCACAAACGCTGTCCATCTAATCTGACTGAGCTGGAGCTGTTTTGTAAAGAAGAATGGGCAAGGATTTCAGTCTCTAGATGTGCAAAGCTGGTAGAGACATACCCTAAAAGACTGGCAGCTGTAATTGCAGCAAAAGGTCTAAGGGGGCTGAATAATTACACACACCCCACTTTGCTGTTATTTATCTGTTAAAAATGTTTGAAATCATGTATGATTTTCGTTCCACTTCTCACGTGTACACCACTTTGTATTGGTCTTTTACGTGGAATTCCAATAAAATGGATTCATGTTTGTGGCTGTAATGTGACAAAATGTGGAACAGTTCAAGCCAATGTATGCTAAATGAAAGCGTGTGAGTGTGTGTTTACATGATTGTGTGTGTAATTTGCCATGCTAGGACTTTGATATAAATAAGTGGGGTTTGGTTTTCAGTTTGGGCATTTGGTCTCTAAAAGGTTCGCCATCACTGTCCTACAGTTTTTGTTAGCAGCCATAAACAGTTCTGTGTACATCCACTGATATGCAGTTTATGTAAATGACCTTATTGGATGTAATGTGCATTTGTTGAACAAACGCTATCATTCCCTACCAGGGTCAATAGTGATATGTATGAACATGGTCTTGTAATTTGTCATTGGTAGTGTTGATCGCGAATATTCGGATTCCGAATATTAATCGCAAATATCGGCAATTCTGAAATTCATGAAGAGAATATATTGCCGAATATTCGCAATTCCGGATATTTGGTATTTTTTTACACATGCCTCTCAATGCATTTACCATTTTAGTAACACCAATAATTATGCATCAGCTCTATCAACAGTTAGGTGTTCTTTCGGGTTAAAAACATTAAGTAACTGTGGGTATACTTCTAATTACATTTTATCACACACTTCTTTAGCATCCAATACATATGAATAATGTGACTACACTAGAACTAAATATAGGAATAATTGTGTATGGAAAGTATGTGTATTTAGTTGTCCCTTTATACTCATTTATAAGCAAACAGCAAATATATAATAAAAAGAGAAAATATAGATGGGAAGTGTGGATGTAACTATAGGAAGCGGTGTTTAACATTTTAAGAATCTCTGGCTTACAAATAATAAAGTAGAAGATCCAGAAAAGTAGGTTCTCTGCAGTGGCCATAAACTGAAGTAGAAATTGCTGCATCAGCATTTTGCAAGGTGCATTTATTGTTGGCAATAAATATAAGCAGACAAAATTTTTAAATTGAACAGATTAAACCATATAAGAATATCTTAGGCCTGCGGTGTACAGATTTGTCTTCTCACAGTGAATTTAAGACATTATAAGAATAAGAAAATGTAAATTTCTATTTTCAAATTCCTAGGCCAAGATAAATTTGACAGCAGCTCTCGCATGATGAGATTGCCCCTTAACATATATGGCAGGGTAAAAAGCAAATAAAAACATGCAATATTTGCATATTTCACATGGCTTTAGGCTATGTTCCCACTTAGGCAATAAATCGCCTGGGCTGGCAGTTAATCACCTGAGGTGGCGATTTTCAATCCTATCAATGGGGACAAGCCCATTAAAGTAGTGTAGATGATTGGCAGGCGATTCTGCAGGCGATTGAAAAATGCCAGCTTAGACGATTAACAGCCAGCGCAGGCGATTCATTGCCTAAGTGGGAACATAGCCTTAACACTCCAAAGTGCAGCAATGAGCAGACCATAAGCATTGACCTTTTTCAAATTTTCAAAAAGAGAAAAATTATACATTTTTAGGCTAAGCCACCCCTGGACATGTTAGTTCCTGTTATGGTTCTTTGTGAGATTATACCCTCACAAATATATCCAAACATCACAAAAAACATATTCAGCAAGAGTTGTTTTAGATCAATCAGTAAAACTGGATGATATTGATAAGGTAGCTTGTAGTTTTTAAGCAGAACTGTTGATGTTCTAAATCACTACCCTACCCTAAATCCAAATATTAGGTACCACATCCAAATATATTCATTTACAATTTAAAACAATAAAAGGAGAAGCCATTTATGTTACTAAAAATACATCTACAAAGATCAGATATACAATAAGCCATCAGTTTTATGACACATTTAAATACATATATTCATACATCATAAATAATTAAAATAAAGGGCATTACTAAAAGTAGTTATACTATTTTTCAAACCAGTTGCAAATGACACATGCAACATATGTCATGTAGAGCTAACTGGCTTATGCAATGTTGGAATCTATGGGTTTCACCTTTCTAAAGGCGTTTTTTCAATAAAAAAAAAATTTGAACAATCGATCAAATCGCAAATCGGGTGCGCCCACCATGTCAGAATGCACCTGATCTAACATGTTGGTAAATTCCAGGCCAATCCCATTCCTTTAGATGGGAACTGGCCATCCATGTCCGGCACACAAAAGGGTACCTACCGATCCTCTGAGCGACTTGCTGCAGCGTGATGACATCATCATGCTGCAGTCAGTCCCTCATCTATCAAGGGATAATCACTACATGTATGGGGACCTTAACACAGTGTAGCATTCTTATGAGTGCCATCAAACATACAACAAGACTTTTCTAAACAATCAATATCTTCAGATGTAAATAAAAAGAAACTATAGCTTTTCCACCAAAAAGGCTTTAAGACCCAATTGAACCTTCAGGCTGAGTCATCCAACAACATTCTAGATAGAAAAATAATAAATCGATGTATTCAAAGTCTTGCGTTTTTTTGTTTTTTTTTATAAAGCGGCCACATCCTGAGTAAAAAAGTCCACCAGCAGGTTGCAGAAAAGGACCCTTTCTCTACCTAAGCATTGGCCTCTCAGTAGAGGTTCACAACATCTCCTGATAATTTAGAACTAAAGCCATGCAATCAGCAAGCTCATGTTCTTTGATTGTTAGAACACTCAGGCTTGACTCATCAGGGGACTTGAGGGACCTCTGAAAACTAAATACTTCCATACAAAGAGCATATTGATTTCTCTGAAGCTTGTTGGCTATTCTACTTTACTATCTGTCTTCTCACCAAAACAAACTAAAAGACATGTGGCTTTAGGTTTAATAAACGTAAAATGTATTCAGTATGAAAACTAGAAGTCCTATTTGGCCTATAACCCATCAAACCATGTCAGTGCTCTTAAAATCAGAACCCACGTGTATTGGTCTACATATAGTTTATAAAACTATGTATATTCTGTATATTTCTATTTTCGAAAATGTAATGATGGATTCTACAAGAATGTAGAAAGCGATATGTCTCAACCTGCATGAAAGTACAATTTAACAAATACATCTTAGGCAGCAGGATATTACGCGCGTCTGCTAATAGATATATTATTTAAAGCAATGGAAACCATTTCAAAAGATTCTTAACGAGTGATAGGCCAGCAGGAAAAATCCCAGTCATATCAAAATGTAATTGTTTTGTAAGTATGTGTGTATCCCTTTCCAGGAGAAAGGATGCTGAAATTTGCATTTTAACCAACTTAAGTTGTGATAAATAACTAAAATTTAGCGGTTTGTCTCCATTAGTAATTAAGAAAGCCCTGAAACATTGTTCTCTGCTGGCGTTTTTTTCATCAGATTTTAGTGTAGCCTCCAGTCTGTTTGTAATTGCACTGTACTGTAGGCAGCTTGCCTCAAAGCACAGAGCATATGGCATCCTCACAGGACTGGATATCATTTTTTTCCAACGATGTGCAAGTCAGTTGGTCACTGTCTGTCTCTTCGGAATAATTGAAACAGCTGATCTAATCCATTTTGGAGGTGAGAAATTCTCTTTTGTCTTTCCCCTGAACACTTTTGCTTTATATTATGGACGTATGTAAATATAGACAGTATCCAACCAAAATTTATGAAACATTTACATCAACTTATATGACATATAATGTTCAAAACTGGACAAGTAAATAAACGGAAGCATCATTTCATCTGATTCAAAATATCCCAAATGACACAGTTAATGGAGCTCAATGATTTCTAAACATTACCCTCACACTAATGTACATCTAAAGCATTGGAAATTTTGCAAAGCAAGTTTGCTTGATCCTATTGTATACCTTGTTAGCCTCCAACGCTTTGAGACTACACATTTTTATTCAAGATCAATTGAAGTTTCAAGTAATACTCACAGGAGGAGATGATCTGGATTGCGCAGAAAGGAAAAGAAAAGTTCTAAATGCAAATTATTTATGAAAATAATTAAATGGGTCACGTGTACAAACTTAGCTCGGGGGCCTTTAGTGTATTTTTTGAAGACTTTCTTTTGCTGAAATTCTGAATTCTTTAAATAGAAATTCATTTGCTAACTTGCCACTTGGCAGTGACTCTATTTTCATTTCATTGTCTTAACTTACAGATGTGAACCTGCTAAACAATTTGACTTGGCAATGTTGCATTAATTTGGATAAAATTAATACCCAATTTATAATTCTCCTCTACAGTAGCAAAGGCTTTTGTCCGGTCTGCACAAATAATCTCTATGGCAACTGTTCCTGTGGCACAAAAATTGTTTCATTAGGTATGTATTGCCTTTCTTTTTCATCAAATCAATAAAGAGAGTATCCCACTAAATTCCAAGAGAAATGAGCACATTGTCAGTGTTCTTTTGCTTTATAGGCTTTAATTAAGGTCTAATGAAGAATATGAAGGCGTGGCAAAATTAAATGCAAATGTAGATTTATGTAAAGTAACAGGAATAAAGTCAGATTTTGAGCTGCTTGGTTATGCCATCTCAGGTCACACACTACAAAATAGAAGCATATTCATTTGTCTTGTGGCTTTGTTTGTTTCTTCTAAAGCGAGAATTATTAATCTTCTGGAGCTATGTCACAACCTTTTGATCGCATACCAAGTTTATGAGCTTGGAGAAACGCCAAGCCACTACCGCAGCTTGTGTTGAAAGAAACTTTCAGTTCATGGTACGCTAGACACTTGGATTTAGTTTCGAACACAAAAGATTGTGCGAACAGACTAATACAATCATGCAGGACCCTAAAGGAAATCTAGACAGTAATTTCTCAAAACTCTCCTCCTGTCTCAGGTTTCTTAGGTAATTGCCTTAAAACTATTCCTATGAAAATGTGAAGGCATTCACTGCCAAGTACTGGGCATCACACAATTGTCAGTAGGGACCTGCTAACCATTGATACGTGTAAATTCTTAGGCAAGTTAACCTCTTAATTTCTTACTTTAAACAAAGCGTTTTGCTGAACTATAAATCAACATTTACACAGTTTACCTGAATAACAGCATGTAGACAAAAAGTCCAAACTAAAAAAATTGGTACCTATAAAGAACCTACTCACAAGTAATGGCATTGGCAACATTTCTAAACTTCTAAAAGATAGGCTGGCATGAATTTCACATCATGGTTACTTTGACATTATAGATACATAAAGGTTTATTGTGAATACAACTCCAGTGGATGAAGTAGAAGAAGTAGAGCACTTTTGTGAAGTTTTGTAAAAAGCTATTATTGTATTATTTATTCTTATTCATTCATAATTACCAAAAGTAGTAACCATAGTTACCCCATTCATAGTTACCAAAAGTAGTGTTGGACCAAAACTTGTTTTTAATCTGAGTACTTAAAGGCTAGAACATTTCCTGCACATTTCTATATATTAGATACGTTTGACCTCGCTTTCTTACCTTTTATTTGATCTAAAGTGGAGGGAACACTCCAACGCCCATAAGTGTCCCTTAAATATTTTCACTTGCTTGCAGTCTGAAGGAAGCAAAGTGTGGGCAAAGCTCTGTGATAGAGTCCTAAATGCACACTAAGCTTTCCATTCTCAAATCCAAATCAAAACAACTTGTTCTTGGATTGATATGGACGTCAAAATGTTTCTACCTTTATTTTTGTATTGGGTCATTATTTGTGTACCATTGCAACAATTAGGCTTTTGGAATTAAAGCCCCCTGAACCCTTTAACCGCCTTAGCGTTAGGGATGGCACCATCTCATCCAGCGCTGCTTCTCACACTATTGCACTGGAAGAGATGGTGCCGTCCAGTGAACAGGCATACTTGCGGTTTTGTGCTGTCCTGGTGTCCCCGATGTGACATGCTGCCAGCTGGATCCTCCGGCTCATCCTCCCCCCCCCCCCCCCCCCCCCCCCCCACCTCCTACGTCACATCAGAGAGGCGGCGGGGAGTTTGAAAGTGAATAGCACGAAAGCAGTTTGTATGTAGAAAACTGCTTTCAATGTGCTTCTATGTACTAAATCTGGCCCAAATAAAGTCTCTGGATGTGCCTATTTGCAGTAACCCTCTCTTCCCTAGTGTGATTTTACCACATCCATCACACCAGGTTAGAGAGGGTTACTACAAATGGGCACATCTGGGGCACCAGAGACTTTATTTGGGCTAAATTTAGTACATAGCAGCATAGCTTTGTGCCCTGGCTTTTGTGTTTTCTCATAAATTTTATTATAAAATAAATTTTTATTTTACATAATTGTTTGTTTCAAACATTATTATATTCAGGATGTCTATTAGACCCTTGTACGGATATATTTTGGGAAGTTACAGGCCTACAACATAAAGAAAAAATTACCATTGAAGTCTATGGTGCACTTTTGGTACAGAAATCTGGACCTCAGCATTCCTTTACATTCCCAATATAACTTTTTTGAATTGTGAAATAATTACACTCCCTATTTTGGAAATTTCTGTTTAAAGCATTAGCTCTTCTTTCACATTGAGCTTAATTTGCATAGGTTCTGGAATAAAAATACTCTTATTTGAACACTTGTGTAAATATATCCTATATTAGGTAAATCTCCAGAACTGATAACACCGAACGTCAGAATGTGTAAACATACCACACCATTTGTAGAATCTTATCGCAAATCTTGACATCTCTATGGAGAAGCAACCCAACAAAAAGTATGATTGAGTCATAACACAATTCCAGTTAGAGATCAGTATGTTTGCATTATAAAAATGTATTAACTGAATCCAATGTTTTATTTGTATGTATGTAAGAGTGCAAACAATGAGGATGTTTTTCATTAGTATAATTAGATGATATTTAAACAAGATAAACATTTACATTGGAAATATAATTTGCACAAGAATTAATGCAGATTAAAAAATTCTGTTGACAACTAAAAAGCAGGAGATTTCCACCGATTGTGGTCACCAACAAAAGGCCTGACATGGTTAAACCTGCTATTTTATCTTTATGTAAGGTATCCTCTAACAATATGTTTTCAGCAATTCCTGGTTCTATCAAAGTATCTATTATGAAAAAAAGTATCTGAACCCCAAAAAACTAATCAGTTTGTTCCTTTGTTTGTTTTTTACTTTTACATTCTTCTATTTAGGTTTCAGTGAGCAATCCAAACTTCTGTCCCAGTGATAATAATCATTTAGCAAATATAGCAGAACTACAGACAGCAATCTTAATGTGACAAAGTTATATACATTTTAAGTGTACAATTTTTGACATCATAGATATGGCCAGTCATAAATGGTAGGTCATTGGTTCTTACTTTTAATGTACAATACTGCCATAGATGTGTTGACCCTGTAGTGAATAGCCATCAACACAATAATATCATAAGGCTTTGAATGTTTACAAAGCCATAGGTCAGATTTTTTATTTTTCATGTCTTTTGCCCGATTAGGTTCCTATGATAGTTGAATTCATTTAAATGGTCTTTAACCCCTAAATGTTTATCCAAATAACATTAGCCAATCATGCATGGTTGTCCGGTTGTAGCAATTTGTATTTTAGACTTCTGGATGTGTTTATTCAATTGGTTTATACAAAGGTCTTGAATTGCAACCGCTGGCAAAAAGTTTAATTAGTTAATGAACTGCTATCAAGGAACACTTGGGCTGGCCATACACAGGTCGATACCTGTGCAATCATTTAAACCTCGAGCACAGCGTGATGACGTCACTACTCTGCACTTGAGCTTCGTCAATTGAGAGGAGAGGAGAGTCGATGTGCAGCACTTCTGCACAATTTATCCCATTTGATACTTTAGATGGGGTCCAAAGTAATGGAAATAGAACAGGGTTTACCAACATGGTTCCCTGTACGATCGAGTTTCTTTAAGTGTGAACAAACCGGTGGCCGGTTTGGAGGCAATATATCCAAAGAGTTATATGGAAGCTGCAATAGGAGTGAGACTTGGAACAGAAACTTGGACATGTCACTTAGGTCTTACACAACCTTTATGTGTGCACTATTTCAGCTATGTTGGGACTCCATTTGATGTATTCATTCTCCATTTTCACTGGCTCAATGTCCACAGACAATGTTTTGCATATACATATAAACACAAACACACACACACATAGTATACTTTATATTTAAAAAATATATAGTTTACCTTGCATAAGAGCATGAACATCTATGGCTTTCACTTTTGTGTCCATTGACACACATTGTATCTGGCGGCCCCCGGTGGCCAGTCAAACACTGAATCTAAAATGGCGGCTCCCACAGGCATCAGTATGATTGATAAATGAATATTTTTTGGTTTTCGTATTGTTTTCTATTGGGATAGTTTAAAGGTAATTAAAAATGTAATAAACATTTTATTTTTTATTTCTGAGTTTTTGAGTTTAGGTGCGCTTTAAAACAATTCTGTATATTTTTGGTCATTACATTACCCTACTGTGTTAATAAAGATGAGAAAAAAAGCATAGCTCTGCGATCTACTCCCATTGCCTTTGCAATCTACGTGTTGGGTAGCACTGCCATAATATTGCCAAACTCAAATTGGGATACTTGCCACCAGGTCAGCAATTCAATCTATCTAGACCACAGCCGCTATGCATACAACCTATTTAGCTAAGTATTGCCACAGCTCCTATAATCTCTGTGAGACAATTGTTTCCTGTAATTCACATTTTAGTGTTCATGTAATAAAGGAAAATATATGTTAACCCTTAGTGTGCGATTTCAAGCTGTAAGCCTGACTCACAACCCTACTATAATCTATGAGGTGCAGGGGCATTTCTTATTGAACACAAACTGATTTTTATATAAATACCGTAATCTATTTAAGTCTAAATATGTTTGGGATAAACATAGGTGTGCATTACACAAAAATGGTAACAAAATGGTAAAAAGGGCAGATCCATTCTATGTTTACATATCAGATGGTTTCAGTGTGTCATGTATTACCCTGCACTATTTTAATAACAAACAATCAGATTCTGGAATTAGGACTGGTTAGTCTCAACTAGTCTCAAGAAGTTTATGCAATTTGCCTAGTAGTTGTTATATTCATTTAACTAACTTTGTTTTGCAATGTTACTAGCATTTGAGTTGAAAGTCCATGTTGTATGTGATACTGTATATCCCAGGTGCCCAACCAGCAACCCGGGGGGCGCATGCGGCCCTTTGGGCGTTCCTTGGGGGCCCCCTATGGTTTTCCACTTGTGGCCCCAGAAACCTAACTGTTAATGCATAGGGCATAGGAACTCACCTGTCCTCGCCCAGGATCTTTTCCGGGAGGAAAGAGGAGGAGAGGGACTCGCTCTGGCTGAGCACATGAAAGCCATTCAGCAACCCAGACAGCACCTGAGGAAGTCCCTCACATCACCAAGAATATCTCGTTCTAAGAAGATGTGTGCCTATGCTCCTACTATTCCACCAACGAACGGGGGATCATTGTATGTGGCACATAACCTCAGAATAGAGGCACATAACCTTTGATAATGTATAGGACACAAAATGTGCATTACTGCACTACAGTGTTCCCTAATGCTTAAAGTATCATTAAAAACAAGTTTTGTTATTTAAAAAATAAAAAATAATGACTTCTAGCTATGCCTGTTGTACTTTTTTCATTTTAAAATGCTGATACAAGTCAGTATAAATTGACAATGTTATGTGCGGCCCTCTAGTGATGTTGAACACATATACATACCCTTCACTAGAGATGGGCGAAGTCCGCCGTCCGCCCTGTTCGCGGACACATTCAAATTCCCCGCCTCTAGGCGGGGAATTTGAATCGGGAAAACCGGATGTGACGTCAGTCCATCCTGGAACGCATAGTCCCTGGTTGCGGGAGCCGGCTGTGACGTCACTGACGTCACTTCCTGTTCTGAGCCGGTATTTTCACTACAAGACCGGCTTCATGCCGGTCTTGTAGTGAAAAGTTCTTCCTCCGGCACGATCTCGCAGGTTCTGATCCTGCCGGAGGAAGAATTTAGAACTTCTTCTGGCCGGCGAACGTGTCGAACACCCGTACTGTCCGCCGGCGAGAGGATCAGCGAACATGCCGAGTTCGCGGCCGAACTGTTCTACGGCGAACAGTTCGGTCCATCCCTACCCTTCACCCACAATTTTTTTCCTGGCCCCAGTGCTGCAATTTGTCAGTGCTAATGTTATAGATGTCATCAAAATGACATTCTACACCATAAGCATCTTCCATGGCACTGCTTTGTGTTAGAAAAGCAGGGGTCATGGTCGGATCATTTTTTTTCTTTTGCAAATAGGGTAAAAAGAAGCTTTCCATCTTGAGGAAAACAGCCAGAGGTTTAGGTCCAATTAAGTATGTTCAATGTATGTAATATATGTAATGTAATTCAATGTACCGTATTTTCCGGCGTATAAGACGACTGGGCGTATAAGACGACCCCCAAATTTTCCAGTTAAAATATAGAGTTTGGGATATTCTTGTCGTATAAGACTACCTCTCTTCAAACGCACACTAAATAAAAATTTTATGTCTACACTGACTTTCACCCCCAGAAATCGAAAAATGTAATACAGTGTAATACAGTTGTGTATGAAGTGAAGTTTTTGTGCAGCTATTTAATGTGTTCTAGCTTTAATTCAATATCTCTGCAATACCAAATTCAGCCACAATGCACCACAATGTCGCTAGTGAGCACACTTGTCAGTAGCAGCTATGTAGTTTCACTTCGCAGACATCGGCAAAGAGAAGGAGGGGGTGAGGGGGATTTTGAAGATTTCTCTCTCCTCTCAGCGCAGGGAGCATGGCTCGGGCGAGCAGACCTCAGAGCTCCCCTAGATGATCGGAACAGAACAGGAGAGCACCCTAGCACACTGTACCTGGCGCATAAGACGACCCCCAACTTTTGAACACATTTTCCTGTGTTCAAAAGTCGTCTTATACGCCGGAAAATATGGTATGTAAAAATTTTTTAACTAGACTAGAAGATAGCAATTCCTTATTCCGTTGTGTCACAGTGTAATCTACAATAGCAAGTAAGAAAATTATGCCTTCAATTCAGTATTTTTTTTATTACATAATTATTGCGATACATATTCAATTCTTATTCTTTACTTTTTATTGTTATATTAAATAGGCTGCGAGAATCCCAATAGCCCTATGAATGTTTATTGTAAATACATCAATATAGGTTTACCTGTAGTTTTAAACTTGTACACCTAATTATTGTGTTTGCGTTGACTAGAAGAAAGGAAACCTTGCCAAACAAATTGCTGTTTCGAAACACTACACTAGCTTAGTATGTGACACACTTGGCCGTAGCCAAGGCTGTCAGGAAGAACAAAAAAGGAGAGAAAAAAAAATCCCCTTTCGCTGGAAATTTTGATTACAGCAAGGCTTAAAAAAAAAATTGCTTTGGTAAACATCCAATTCAATATGCCAGACATTGTAAAACAGCAGTTATAGTGCATTTATAGTCAAAATATGGATGGAGCAAGTAAGAGTTAAAACTATTTTCAGTTTGTTTTTTGCTTCCTGTATACAACTGGTGAAATGAACCTTTTCTGTTTTCCTAAAAAAAGGGGAAGTTAGAGGATATCTCCCTAAAGCTAGCCATACATGTGTCGACTCGTGAGCGATCGATCGCCCATCCGATCGATTCCGGTGAAGCCACAGGCGTCGATCGATCGCCCAATCAAGTCTGTGCCTACCACCTTAGGCCACCGATTCCTGGACGATTCTGTTCCCGATCGATCGCTTTACAAATGTCAACTCCCCTTGATGTGTGCTCAATCGATCAGAAAAGACCAACAGGTTGGTTCTCTGGCCTATCCGATTTGGGGGCCAGGTCGATCGGGCGCCAGGAATCGTGTGGGAAATCGACCTGTGTTGGCTACCTTAAGTGAGAGCAATTCACCTGTTAAGGCCCCCATACACG
>CM070034.1:48648782-48659544 GCA_036250615.1 Ptychadena robeensis | reverse complement strand
CTTTTTGCCCCCAATTTTGGGGGTGAAAAAGTGCGTCTTATGGTCTGAAAAATATGGTACATATTTCATTAATATCTTTACTCCCAAGAGCTCTCTGATAGAATTAGAGTTTAGGCTTTCCCTTTACCTGTTTCATAGTCATGTAGAGACCAGTGATAAGGACACCAATCGGTTTTAGGGTATATTCATTGCTGGTATAGATTTGAAATCACCTCCTGCATAGATGGCTTATAAACCAGGTAAAAGCAAAATCCTACATTTTCATTGTGGAAATAGTATACTGCAGGTTAGCTTGGAGCAAATTGGAGCCATTTTGTTTATAGTTAAATAATATATAATGAAACAAATTAAATTCAGAAACCACAGACAATTTAGGCAACCAACCCTCAGTCTAATCAGTGTTCTGCACCACTATTAAGAATTAAACATAGAAACCTGATGGTGCACCAAACTACATAGATTTGGTTTTTAAAGGCACAGGGTGTCAAAATCTCGTTAAAATGTCTTTATTGTATGTAGGACGATCAAAAGGATAGAAACATTAAAAAAAATTGACAACTAAAGATGAACACATTTTATGCAAATTGATGATGATAAAATGTACAAGAACATCACTGTGGCTGACGCATTTTGCCCAGGGCTTCATCATGGACATATATAACTAACAAATATAGGAAGTGCTAATGCTGGCAGGGTCTACAGTGCAATACATTTGTATTTGTTGACAGCATGTGCATTGACGTTACACAAAGGAGAATGTTAAGTGTAAAAGTGCCCAAAGACTGAATATAAAAAAATTTTCCTCACCTGTAGTTTCTGGAAATTGCCAAATAATCAGGGCTCCCTTCCCCCTCTCCTGGAGGGAGGAGAGAAAAAAGACTGGCTGCTGGCACACTCTTCGGCGCAGCATGTATGGGCTAATGGGAGGGAAAAGGCTTGCTGGTAGCCTCAATAAGGAGGCTGAAAAACTGCATGTGGCTCCTGATCCATGGGATCTTCCTAGCAGCTCCTCCTTCCCCCTTCGTGATAAGCTGCCAGCTGACTCACAGCCAGGTCCCTAGATGCTGTCTGGTGGGTCTCCCTAGCTGTCGGCGACCTGACGGCCTGAGCATCTAGGGGGACCCAACGAACAGTTCTGGCACACAAAGGGTGTCCAGGCCAATTGTGACCCAATGTTTCGACCAAAACATTGGGTCACAATTTAAACGTGTATGGGGGGCTTAAGGATATGTTAGTCTTCCTTGGAAAGGCTAATTCACAGGTTCACTTTTAAGGTAACTCACAGTCAACAGTCTCCCTGAAACTGGTGATGTGTGCAGTGGTTTCACACAGCGTTATCCTAATGAGCGTAATTCCCCAGTAGGTAGTAGTTTTCCGATGGTTTGTTGGAGGAAAGGACATGTATCCAATTACCTGTGTAAATAAGCCTATAAATACATGTTATTTCAGCAAAGGCTAAACTCTTCACAGGCTTCTAATGCTACATCCAACTAGAGATGGTCGAATTTTTCGACTTGCAAACTTTGTGAGCTTATTGCAAAGCCCCTGAAAATGGTATCATCACCAAACTTGCTGGAGATGTAGAGAAGGGTTGGAGGAACATTTGAAAAAAAAAGTTTTGCTCTAGCACATGTAGTGTTTGCATAAATTAAGTTCAAATTTAAAGTCAAAATTCCGATTTTCAAAATTTTTACTTGACTTTGAACTTGATTTGTGAAAAAACTGTTTGTGTTAGAGACTTACTTTCTTTTTTGTAGTAAACCTCCAACCCTTCTATACATCTCCAGCAAGTTTGGTGATGATACCATGTTCAGGGGCTTTGCAATTAAGTCGAAACCGGCAAAATCTCTACATCGAACGATGACTGGATTTTTCTTTCATAGACACAGTAGAGAATGTATTGCCAAGGCAGAATGTGTGTTACTGTTGGACCACCAGATCAATGGCAGAAAAAAATTAAATAAAAAAAAATGAATGTAGTTTGCTCAATGGGTAGAAACTTGTAAGGTTACATTTTTGTTCCTGATTTTAGATGCTACTTTTATTAGTTAATTACTATTAATTTTAGTAATTGCCCTTATAGTGCTTATTATACCACTCATCAGGTTTTCTATACCTTGTACTAATATTTTACTATTTTCATATTGCACTGTTCGTTTTTATATTGATGTGTATTCTAGAAAAGGAGAAGAAATTGTATTTGAAGCACATGAAGTCAATGTAAAGAAAAACCATTACCAGTTAAGATGGAGAAAGATGTAAGACCAAGTCATTGTTCAGCACAACAGCAGTCTCTATTTTATTCAGCATTCTATTTTTTCATTTGTCATCTGAAATAGGACTGACTGTCTAAGCAAAGCATGCTCTTGTAAAGCAAATGCTAAGAACACTGTGTGATAGTAAAACTTTGTTATTGCTCTGAAACCATTGTTTCCCAGTTCTTATAGAGAAGCATGACCTTTTTGACTGTACCTCTCGGCAAGATTATCTGGACACATACAACAGAAGAACAGCGGGAAACAAGTTGTCTATGCTTCCATTATTGCCTAAATGACAGTCTTTGTTGTGTCTCTCCCCTTTTCTCATCCCCCCCATTCTTACATTTATCTTCACTGCAGTCCCTCTACTTTTATGGCAGCCTGTAAGTGGTCACCTTTTTAGCTTGTGTCATTACAGAACAATTAGGACAACACAAGAGGAAAGTGTCTGTCCTAAATGTGTGTGTTTTATTTCAGAGACACATTTGTATAAACACAAAAGCATTCTTTGCTCTGGGGTCATGTTTTCCATAGCTACAGTAAATGGACAAATATAATGGCTTAAGGCAATGTCCTCCTGCTTGTAGCCACCAAGCTTTATAGTTGAAATATTTGCCCTGCCCATCAGTTTAATACACACACACATTTATGTTTTTATATATATTTATACACATATATATATGTAAACAGAAAACACAAAAAGTGCATTAGTACCATAGGAAACCTGTTGCATCTTTCCTACTGGCCCTGCGTTTGCATTTTACGCAGAACGTTACCCCAAATGCCCTGTTTGCAAGGGTCTTCCATACACTTATGGGAGATGGGAGTATGGGAGACACAAGCTCACTGCAATGCAGAAATGCTGGGGTTCACCACAGTGCACCACAAATGGCATGTGGCCAAAAACTACACTGTAGCTGCACTGATGCTAGTGTAAAATTGCATTTGTATACATAACCAAGCCTAAAGGCAATTAGCAGTGAGATTGAATAATCGGTTTTGATTGGTAATACTATGAGATACTCAGAAGCCTCCCACCCCTATTTAATTGTTTATGGGGAGGGGCATTGCCAAGACACTGCTTAAAGCATATCTGCACCAGAATTCCCGCCCCCCTGTTCACATGGCTTTCAGTGAGTCCACCGTTAAAAACCGCCTGAACAGGTGTGCATATGTATTGGATGCGCTTTACACTTTACATATTTTTAACAAGTCTCCTTTGTACATTAGGGAATTGCACTGACTTTCCAGACAGCTCAGGTGATGTTGTGACCATATCTATAGTGGTACATATAGAACCTAGGTACATCTGTAATTGTGCCATGGTTGAATGCTCTTTAGGGGTAGGTTTCATAGTGAAACTCAGATGCAGCAAAGCTCCACAAAAAGCGTGCTAAACATGTAGTCACCATGGAAATTTCTTTAGATGCTGGAAACATTCTTCACAATATCCCCCCTAACTGGAAAACTGCGGCCACAGGATAAGCGTGTGATTAGTTTTTTTATATATATAGCTTTTATTGACCCGCTATATATTTACACAATGCTGTGACCATCTATAAACGAATATGGTTTTTTTTTATACACATATCCCATATGGGAAGCTATAAGTCACACTACGTTAATGGATTGATCAGAATTTATAAGGCTCTCTCCAGGAAAGAAAACAATTCATCCTCATTTTGTTAGCTGGACTGGCATATTGCGGATCTACTTTACAGTACGCTGTGACTGGGAACAATGAATTGGCCTGCTCCAGTCAGCCATTGTGCTGTGTAGACTTTAGCAACCAAGCACACCATGTTATATCAAAATAAATTACTGCGGCTCAGGTGATGGCAAGGGGCACATCTGTAAAAGATCAACCAATCTGAAAACCTGATTATGGTGTGTACTAGGCTGTATTATTCCCAATACACAAGCTGCACAAAATAGGATGAGCAGTTTTTTTTACCTTGCAGTCATTGTTAGATTTCATATGTGCAAAATATATAATACAGATTTTATATATATATCTTTTTTTAATTAATTTACTTATTCTTAAGCTACACAAAATATTTATACATATAGAATACATTTGTAAATGTAAAGCGTGTCCTATATGAATAGAGGTTAGAATCTACACAGAAAGGCAATAGAGAAAAGGCAGAAATCTTGACAGAAATAACCCTCACAGACAAATAGGTCTAATGTATTGTAGGTTTAGAGATACTATTCTTACCCAGGCAGAAAATTTCAGTCGTCCACATACAGGGATGAATCAAACACAAAATAAAATAACTTGCTTAATGGCTAACTATTCCAAAAGGTTTTAGCGGCTTCACAACTATTTACACATCACCTGTAGACCCCACCTGGGGGAACACCAGCTGCGGCATAGTGTAGTTTGATTCTTGAGGAACCCACCCATATTTTCCTTGGCCAGACTCTGGAGGCAGAATGAAAAGGATTGAATGTTTCTGTCATTAAGAACTGGCGGTGCATTGCATTTCTGATCCATTTTATGTCTGTGAGTTAATACTTATTTTACAATGGGTTGTTTGCATTGTTTATGTGTTTGGGTTTTTTTGGTTTGGCTTGTATATCTATGCCAACAGAATTAGAGGAATGAGGAAGGTTACTAGCTGTCATTCACTAAACCTCACTATAAGGCATTTTTTTCTACTTTATGATGAAAAGCGCTGAATGGAGCGCAAAAATTAGTTAATGTGTGCAAGCCATTTTATACACATGATCACTTTAAGCCCCACTTACACCTTTAGATCGCTCTGTCAAATATCCTTTAGATCTACCAACAACTATGTAGTGCTGGGTCCCCTGCAATTGAACACAGGTAGACTTAAGTGTTTAGACCTCCTATTACATGGTTTTGGTAAAACAAAAGGAGATCTAAAGGAAATCTGACCGAGAAATCTAAAGGTGTGTGGGGACCCTTAGGTTTTCCATCTTGTTGGAGGAGGTAAATGTTTTTTTACCTCAGTGATAGATGGTGTTAGTAGGTGGGTTAAAACGCCTGATGGGGATCATGGTTATTACTGGGCTAATGTTATCTGTAACATACAGAAAAAAATCTATGAACCGCACAGCAAAGCACAGGAACGAAATAGCCCATTGGATTCAGCGTGTCTATTTTCCAAAACTGTAAAATCCTGTGCAGCAAAATATAATGCTAAAAGAATTATTCCTAAAGTGATCACGTGCATATAATGTGTTTTCATGTGAAAGGAAGCTGCATCAGTACAATGCATGTTATTGAGTGTTTTAAAGCTGTATATGAACACTATGTTTTTTAAGAGGTTTAAAAAAAAAACAAAAAAAGGCATAAAATCTCTAGTAAAAAACATGACCCTGCAGTGATAGTGAGATCTTACCATTGGAAACCCTTACAACTGCATGTAGGATACCTTTTCTGATTTCTAGGGCATCCTGCTGAGGAAAGGCAATTCTAAATTCCAGGTGGGGAAATCTTGTTTTGTAAGTTCAATACTAAAGTACACCTATCTTGGCATTTGTTTTTAACAGTACCACAAACATTGCATATTGAAGGTCTAAAGGTAGCTATAGACAGTAGAATTTGGGCTGTTCCGTGCGTATGGCTGCGGTGCTAACCGCACCCCATGCGGTTTAGCATGTGGATGCGCGTGGATGTCCGTGCGGTAGAATGCGGACTTTGGGCATGCCCCTTGTCCAGGGATGCGGTCTGGAGCGACATCCGCAAGAAAATGCAGTAGGGTGGTGGTTAGAATCGCACTGCGGCCGCATCCAACCACATCCACATAGCAGTGCATTCATCAGCGGCAAACCGCACAAGTGGAAACAAGCCCTTCCACGCCGACTGCTCAAGGATCACTTCCAGGATTGTTTTACCAAAACCATGTAATATGAGGGACTTTCTAAACAATCAAGTCTACCTGTGTTCCATTCCAAAGGACCCTATACTACATAGTTCTTGGTAGATCTAAAGGAAATCTGACAGAGAGATCTAAAGATGTATGGCCAGCTTAAGGGATATTCCTAGATTTTCAAAGATTAATTCCTGATTTCATATTTGTAATATACAGAGCTAACTGTATATTCTACTACTGGAATGTATCCAATAAACAATGATTGACTCAAGATGTGTTTGGCATCCACAATGTTTACTTCCACCTATTTACAATGTACTTGTTTCTATTTGAAGAATATGCAACACTTATATCTTGTGTTTTAATCTCTAGGGCAGTTATGGATTCTGACAAAGAACAATGTGAACACAGAATCAATACCCAGAGTCCTGTTTATCATCGGGCAAGAACAGGTTTTTAATGCATTAAATTGTGTAGATTTGCTTTCTACAACACATACTGGACATACATAAACACGCATATTTTAACATTTATTTAGCTTTAGTACATCTCTTTGTAGCACATGTCCCAAGCATGCTTACTCTTTGAGTAAAAAGTATTTTCTAAGGTGAGTTTTAGACTATGGTGGATTTTATAATATATTTGAAGGTTTCTGTATTGCCCCCTCTGTCAAGTGCCTGGAATCTCTTTTGATATGTTGGATGCAATTATATGCATTATATTCGTATTTGGATACATGGAACTGCAGTTTTGACAATTTTTCCAGCAACACCAGATCATGTTCCAAATGGTGCACTTTTCAATCAATTTACAACTTATGATCGAAGACTCAATCGCATGTCCCACTTGTGCAACAAATCAATCTCCGTGAAATCTAAGCATCTGTGGCCAGCTTTAGGTATTGTTTGTTAACAGTTTCCACATTTTAAGTAAATATGGTTTCTGATGACTAGTGTTGAGGAATTTTCTCCAGTGTACTCCGCCGCGATTGCGGGGGAAACGGCTTAATGGCACGAAAAGCTTGTAACGGCTAGAGGGTTCAAATATAAGCTACTGTTAGCCAAAAATAGCTTGTCATGCATTTATTAAGAAATTGGCAAATCTTATTCATCAAATGTATATTGAATGAGATGGGTACATCTCAGAGAAACTAAATTGGATTCGTCCATGGAACATGACAATAATCATAAATAATCCCATATTTCAACTAAGAGACCCCCTTCGATCCACCTAAAATCACTTTGCGCTACCCAAGGGGTTGCCAAATAAGTTTGTGAGAACGACTGAAGTACAATATCCCTATTTGCTGCTGGAAACTTGACCCCAACAAAACAAAATCTTTTCAAACCTTTTTAAATATGGCATTAATAAATCTGTATTTTTATTAATAAGCTCCTATAAGTTGTCAATAAAAGTGTTGAATAATTTGCCATTCTAAACATAATGGAAAAATAACCCTTTTTGTTCCACATTTAAGCCACATTGTTACAAACAAGAAATAAAAAAGTTTTGGGCTGATCGACCACTGCTCAGCCGCAAATCGGATGAGCCCACCTGGACAAATCCACCAGGAATCTCCCGCAAATGAGATCACATGGTGTTCCGACATGTCGGTAAATTCCTTGCCGATCCCAACGCAAAGGGTGCCCGTCGATCAGCTGAAGGGCTGTAACATGTCGATCACTAATCTATCGCCTCCTCTATGGCTACCTTTTAGTTTAGTTTTAGTTTTTATTTACCATACTTATGTCATATATATTTGATATCACACCTATAGAATATTTGAGGCAAGGTGATTAAGGGTTGACATATACAAAGACATTTGTCAGAAAGCCAAAGAAGTTTAGCAATTTTACCTCTCTGAAGGGTTAACAGTTTTTTCTTTCTTGTAACCATGCAAAAAAAAGTGTTTTATACATAATCACATTCATTTGACTCAATGAGGAGTAGTTATTCAATTAGAATTAACTTTGTTACTAGGAAATGGACCTATCGAGTATACAATTATTGAATGTGGGCTCATTTTTCCAGTCACCTGGAAACTAATTAGCACGACATAATCACATACTTGCTGTCTGGTAAACATACAAGTCCCAAAGGACCAAATGACTTGAATCGTGAATCACTAGCCACTGCTTATATGTAATTATCATATAAATGAGGTGCTTTGCATTGGCCTTTGATACCCAAAATCTCATCAGAGGCAAGTGATATGATACAGTTTATGCAGAACTGTAAGAATGCTAGATTTTGAATGTCAAATAAATGCAAAACCAAATTTATCTAAATGCAAAAGTTGCAGGGTTAAAAAGCAAAAAGTCAAACATGATCTGTTAATGCCCAGACAGGATCATTCATACAGTGACAGGTACTTCAATGTCAAAGAGGTATTGTAGTAACCACAATTTAATGGTGATTCTGTCAGTGGTACCCAAGATGATACAAGTATGATCAACCTTAGGAGCCCTGCTCAATCTAAATACAATTTATTCTATCAACAGACTCATTTGTTATTCACTAAGCAGTATACAGATTGTAGGAACTAGCATCTCACATAATGAAGCATCTAGCCAATAACAGCACTGATGTAACATCTTTTACTGTTTAACAGGCAATTTAAATCAAAAAGCCCCAGACACAGAATAGGCCTCTTTATCTGACAAAGTATAACCGCATCTTCAGAGTCTCATGATTTATGCATATCAATTGAAAAAATGAACTTTATATGCACTGTATTTAAAATAAACATACCTTGCTGGATTCAGAGAATTCATACATCTCCTCTAAAGTTTTCTGAAGCTTGCAGAACAAAAGCACTAGAGTCCCGTTCTAAACTCCATCAGATGAATGCACGTACTGCAAACAACTGAGCAGCAAACTGCCGGGCAGTAAACCTAACAACCCAATTTAAACACTGTTATTTCACAGGAACTTGCTCAACCGTAACAGTGCAGTATTTTGACAAGGTGTGGCTGCCTAACAAGGGCATTACAGCACAGAGTATGGATAGCACTTTTCAAGAATAGTCAGTAAGGTTTGCAGAGTAAAAACTAAAGTTATGAAGATTTAAATTGTTTGCTGATAACTTGTACTAACTTTAAACACTTCTGTCACCTAATTGTTAGCCACTTAGTGTAAGCCATTCTGTCTCAATGGCATTTAAAGAAGAGGTCATGATGTGTGCAATTTACATTTGAAAACATAGTATACTGTTTTCAACTGAAATTTATTTTCCACAATTAAGAAAAAATAAAAGTAAGAGGTGAAAAATAGGGTGAAATTACAAAATTATAAGTCATACTTTACACTTTTCTTGTTTTTAAAAGTTTGATTTATTTTTTAGCAATGTACTTTGGAGTTTGCTAATATTTCATTTGCTTAGTTATTTCAGTATTTAATTGTAAAAAAAAACAAAAAAAAAACTGCAGACCTTTCTAAAACATATTGCCTGTTGGCTATTCCTGGGATACATGACTCCTGCGAGAAATCCCTATTCCAATATTTAAAATGAACAATTAGAGAAGTATATTGAGATTGTATGCGTTGCCAAGAGCACAGTCTTCCTTGGTAACCAATCCGTCAAGGGACCAGCTGAAGATGTCCTGTGTTGAATTGTTTCATAAGCCACCCATGGCGGTAATTTCAGCACAGAAAGCATTTTGAGAGCCGATCATTTAATAAGACCAAAGATTAGTGGATTTATGTGTTCTATAGCAGCCAACTAGACTTATTACAGGTCAGCAAATAATTAACAACTTGATTGCTTTCTTTTAGATATTACAAACTTTTTTAATAGATGGCTTGCAATCATCTTCGAAATGAAATACAATAGTATAATTTATAACTGTTGTTTAAAGGGTACATCATTATTTCATTTACCGTTATGTTGAATATTTAATTGTTTACATTTAGCTGCTACATTGGAGCCTGCTGACACTTCCCTTTCTAGGGATAGTTGAAACCAAAATAAATGAATTTATCTTTAATCTACAGGCTAAAAATAGAAACCCCTCCTACACAAGGAAAATTAAACTTGTGTTGAGCAAGTGGAACTAGGCCAATAAGCAATGCAGCACCATGTTGTCATCTACAATATATTTGATCTTACATTGTAAATCTGTACAATTCACTCTCAAAGAACACAAACCAGACTTGCCTGTCCATTATACTTTTCTTCTTGTGCACGTACCTTGTATACATTGATATATGTACAGTAACCATAAAGAAGTATTGTCTTACACTATGAACATTTATCTGGAGGAAAACATACAATGCCTGTTCTCAATGCAAATAGGTCCAATTAATAGATTAATGTTTAATCCAGTAAGCAAACAGGGGCAGCAATGTATCAGCAAGTAGCTGTCATCTTTGACAGGTAGATATTTTCAGATATATGATTTCAAACATCTAAGGCCCCAGAAGTATTGTGTTGTATTAGAGTGAAGTAAGAGAATTTCAGCCATATCAGATTAAAGATCTAGTAAGTCTATAAAGCATTCAGTGCAAAGCTTATGCCTTAGGCACTTAACAAGAAAGCGGTGGAGTAGAGCTATATATGCATTGAAAGCTGAACTGTAGGCAAACATCTACAAACACAATGAGATACATACAGGGAGTGCAGAATTATTAGGCAAATGAGTATTTTGACCACATCATCCT
>CM070034.1:48613331-48631425 GCA_036250615.1 Ptychadena robeensis | reverse complement strand
CCATTCTGATTTCTGTGGCTATGCATACCATAAACCTTCTTCTCCATCTGATATTATTACTGAATAAAATATCTCAGCAATCACATTCCCCCTATTATTAGCTTTGCTGACCTCAGATGTAAAAAGAAAGATATAAAGAGACAGCTTCTAGTAAGTAATTTAAAGGTTCCAGATCAATTATTCCTAAGTGTCAATTAGATGTTGCTGGAAATATAGTTTTTGGTAAGGGATGTTTAATTTTATGATGATCCTATCTATTGTGTTGTATTGCTTTAAAAAGTATCTTAATATAAGGATGCTTATTTTCTCAAATTCAAACACAGAATAGGCCATTTTAAAAACTTGGACAAAGTAGCTAGCTAACCTTGATATTTATTGAAAGCTTTGGTTTTCCTTTTTCCCTTTAACTTTATTGTTATCACAAGGGGGTATTTAATGCCATTAAGGGGTTTTTAATGTCATTATTTAAATACTATAACACATGAGAAATGGAATGTCAAGTAAATGACATATTTGTGGCATTCATATCAAAAGCATTCTTGAATGCCAAGTATAATTACCATGCTGGTAGGATTTGGCCCCGGGCCAGAGTTTGACACCTTAGGATTTACTTCCACAGAATCCAATACTATATGTTTTCAGCGTGTTTTGTAACGCACCATAAATGCATCCATTGCTAGTCAATGAATGTGTTTACAGTGCATTTAAAATGACGTATGGTATCGGACGCCATGGAAATAGATCCTTAAGCTAAATACCATGGAGACTTAACCATGGGATCATCAAAGCTTACCAGTGGTTCAGAAAGTGGTGGTGATTCTCTATCCCATCACACCCTCAGTTTGACACTGGCCCTGACCCTTCTGCGTCATCGGTGACGCCAAAGGGGCGGGGGGTGCATGCCAAAGATTTCTATGTTAATGGAGGGGTGTTGGCTTCCCAGCACACAACGCTGGCATCATCAATGAGAGAGGGTAGAGGGGAGGGTGGGAAAAACAAACTACTGTGTATTCAGATTGGCAGTATTGGCTGAGCGCTGGAGGGTTAATCAAGCAGTGATCGGACATCTTGGTACATTTCAGTTGACCTTTCAAGTATCTGAGGGGTTTTCTAGGTATTTTGATTTGTATCCAATCATTCTATAGAGCATGTATACATAACTAAATAAAGTAATCAACTGGTTAAGAATCATTTTTCAAATCATTGTTTTTTTTACTTGAAAATAGAGCCATGTATGCCTAGCATTAAATATCAAGACAAAGGCTTTATATCCTATTAGGTGAAAGAATATATTTAGTACCAATTGCAATGTATGCTCTGGTCATAGTATGTTGGCAAATTAAGGTTTTAGTACCAGAAAAATGATTACATCTGACTAATAGAGCATGAGAGTTTCAAACACCACAAAGACAGTTATCTGCAAATAAAAACGGGGGCTTAAATTGTTCTGAAATGAGCCGTAACAGAGGTAAAATCCATTTCTACTAGAACTTTGCCATTTACAGGTTCCAATAAGAAATTTGGCTCCATGACAAATGGCAATTATGAGGCTGGAAGCAATCTTTCTTTGGAGAAATGTGGACATGCTGGTTCAGGTTAAACATGTTATTTATAAAAAAAATGCTGTGGTATGAGTTTGTTAATATCCTATCATCAAGTACTCCATTTATAATTCTAACAATCAAGGGAGCAAAGCATTAATAGCCTCCACAACTGAGAACGTTTGTATGAACCTGTTTTAATTCATAATTCTAACAAGTGATGGTGTCTCAATTAACTTATGCAGTTGGACACATAATAGAAAACCTGTATAATGCAGTCCTGAATACTTAAAATCATAGCAGACCGAAATAATGGACTACAGCGAGGAAGTCTTCCGGCTTAAATCAAACTGTTTTTCATTATATGCTTTGTGAGGTTAATTCACATACTCTTCTACTGGAACATTTGAAGTAGATAGAAGAGACAGTGGAGATAAATAATTTTTTATGCAATTTTCAGCAGTTATCTACAGACTTTAGAGGAACAACTCAACAACATTTTTCCTCCCTGAGGGAGCCAAGAGACTTTAAAGACCACAGCATTAAATAAGGTAAAACCTATTTATATTTCATTTTATAGTAGAAAATTGTGCAAGTTTAAACCATTCCATACTCTTCATCAATAAAGTTCATCGTACAACAAATTATTACATAGAGAATATATGATTCATAGAAAAGATGGTTTCCGGAGAATTTAACTGAGGCGTTTAAGAAATGTGTGATTTATCAGGGGGATGCTTTCAAATACAAATATATTTTACTTTAAAGCAAAACTATTAAATTATTAAATTATAATTTTTTATAAAAAAAGTGTTTTTTAACATCTTGTTATACATAGATACACATTTTTCCACACCCTATGTCATACTCATGACCATATGGCAATTCTGGACATGGGTTTCCCTTTAGCAATTGTAGAAAAGTTGTTGCAGATGGAAGGAGTTTACACCTAGGCTTAAAAGTTATATTTTCTTAATTTTTAAGTTGGGATATCCAGTCTGGTCTCTTCTTCTTCTTCTTCTTCTTCTTACATCTGCATCAACTGCATCAAAGGGAGATCCATGTCCAGAATTTACTTATAGTTGTGAGTATAACATATGGTTTGGTAAAATGTGTTCATCTATGTATAACAATTTGTTAAAGAGATCAAATATGATTTTTTTCTTTTTCAGTAAAATATACTTGCATTTGAAAGCATCCCCCTGATAAAGCACATGATTATAAAAACGCATCAGGTAAATGATATCATGCTGTTGATAGTCAGGAAATCATGTTTTGTATGAATCATATATTCTCTATATGATAACTTGTTGATGAAGAGTATAGAATGATTTTAATCTTGCATAATTTTGTACTATATATATTATAGTACATATATATCTTTTACCCTATTTAATACTGTGGCCTTTTATGTCCCTTGGCTCCCTCAGGGTGGAAAAATGTATGAAGAGTTGTTCCTCTTAACTCTGTAGATATACTATTTGGGATGCTGCTGAGCCATTGAGACTAGATTATCCACTCTTTAATCATTCATTTTCAGCAGTTCCATATTCGCCCCTGATACTTTAACAACATGAGTCAAGTACAAACTGGCGCTATAGCTAGAAAGAACTTGTTCACTATAAGATAATCAGCAATGCATGCCTTAACTATAGAAACTCTTGGTAATAACTCATTGGAGCTGTGGATAGCAGAGAATTCTCTGCAAAAATCAGATTTTTGGACTGGCAGAAGGTATAAATCAGAGATTACAGACCCTTAAAACTGACATTTTGACTGTGCCTTGGTTTCATCCTGTTTTTCGTGCTACTACCAGGCTTACTAAGAGTTGATATTGAAATGTCATCAGCTGTTTGGCTTTTCTGGACTTATAATGCTTTTGCAAAAAAACAGGGATAGATATGAAATAAAAAATGCCTGGACTGCAGGAGTACAAGGGAAACTACAAAAACTGAAATAAAGTCCATATTGTGCTTTTATGTGAATGACAAATGAGTCAGTATATTAAACATAAAAGACAAGTTAAAAGTCAAATATTGGACTACATCTGAGCTTCAATATAGAGCCAAAGCATGTCATCTACAGTATTTAAACAGCCATTTCAGTTTCCTTGGAAAAAAATACTTCATGATAGAAACAATCTAATTACTGATGCCAAAACCTCTACAAGCTGTGTTCTAATGATAAGAAAGACAACCTTCCAAATTAGTGCATGGATCTTTCTTTTTCTTTGAAAACGAATATGATGGTAGATGTTACAATTCCCCATCTGCTCCCAACAATTGTTACTGATTCACTAAAGGTCATGAACCACAACTGAAGCATGGGGTTGCCATTCTCATGTAAGAGTAGGGTCAAATATTAATTTAGAACTTTTTTGACCCTAGAAAGTTTGAAGACCTTTGCACAAAAGGCTTCAAAACCAGAACCTACCAGAACCTACAGTAGAATGTCAATACAATAAATGGGTGAGTTCCTATCCTGCTTAGTAGTAGCGTGTTTTTGAAGTGAAGAAGCTCAAAAGTAGTGATTGCCGAACAAAAGTTGTCAAAAGTCAGATTTCTGCCTGTTCGCGGTGAAGTGATAATCTAATTCGGTGAAAAACAAATTTGGTAATTCCAAAAAAAGGTCACAGCTGACTGAAGTCTCGAGTGAGTGAGGAAAAATCCTCACACTTCGCCTCGCCAGCGAAGGGGGCGGGTCAAACAGCTGTACTGTTTGCTGGTGAAAAAAATAGAACTTGCAGTGTTTACTGTGGACTGTCCGCCGCACGAACACCGCAGCCATCTTTAAGCCATAAGAGTGGTAAAAAATCAACTGGTCATATGGAGGCATTCTTCTAGGGTCTGTGTTATATATGTTTAAGCAAACCATTAGAACATTGGGTTAAGATATGTAAATTATTATTTATAATAATTTATATTATATCTGTGTTTTGAAATCTTTAAGGTAGCCATACACAGGTCGATTTTCCACTAAATTTTTGACCGATCGATTACTGTGCTCGTTCACGAAATCGGCAATCAATCGGGTTCTGCCCACCAAGAATGATCGACCAAACAAAATCAGAGTTGACTAAAAATCGGATCGGACAATAAACCAACATGTCGGTTTTTTTTGGTTGATCGTTTGGCAAACGGAGTACGTTGGTGGACCCACAGCTCCTTATGCAGCAGCCTTTCCGATCGACGGATTTTGTGGAATTGGCTATTTTGGAGAACGGCTCATGTCCAAATCAGCCACAAATCGGATTCCCAAGGTGGTGTTGCATCGATTCCCGATTCGCTCAATTGCCGATTCCCGATCACCTGTAAAGATCGGCAATTGATCGGTGACAAATCGGCCCGTGTATGGCTACCTTAAGAGATGATTTGTGTGCAGAATAAGCACAAAACTATTTATATAATTTCAAAAAGCCATCCCTGACTATTCTGTGTGCTTGTAACCTGGTGTTATACCTTGTTATCGGTCTTCAAAAATCTAAACAATCAAGGAATGGGTTTTGGTTAATTAGCCTAAAATTAGCTTAGAAACTGTTGTTAGTTCTTTACATTGAAAGTTGTTAGACTTCGAAGTTCATTTTTTTTTGGTTTTCTTTTTAAGTGTGTTAATGTTTTTTTCTTGTTTCTTAAACTATCTAACTATACCTTGCTTAAATAAATCCAAACATAGGTTATATGCACCTGAATAAAGATGTCAGGCATGCTTTAAATCATTGGATGACATGTTTTACGCTTGATTATAGAAATGACACCGGTTCAGGACATCTACCAGCCTGGTCTTAAGCTCTTATGACTCTCATATATTTTGTGTCTCTCGATATATTACAGAAAAAAGCTCTTAAAACTTCTACTGGGAGATACGAAAAATATATGTATTTAATGGTACCTGAGTAAAAAGTTTACGAAAAACAAATAATCTTGCTGTAATGTACAATACAGACTTGAAAAACATCCAGAGGAGCATAAACTGCTTTGGTGATTCCCTGGGCAATACACTTTAGGACCTGCCTCCCCCAAACAGAGTTAAATACAAAAAAAAAACAGTAAAACTTGTATCTTCAACAGATAGTTGCTAAACATTTATGGCAGACAATTATTTTTTTATTAATTATTTTATTTACTGACTGATTCAGATACCTGACAAATATTTATGTGAAAAAATATATTTGAGTTCTTAAATAACAACACTTCCCACGCCTCCAAATAATAAAGAATAATTCCTTTCCAAAGAATGTGTGTGACTTCAGTATAAAATTAGATTCCTTCTTAGCAGAACAAGTATCTTCCTCGGGGTATCATATCAGTTCTTTTCCAAATTGTTTTCCAATTCTAAAAGTGGTTTAAAGTCACTGCACTAAAAAGTCATTCCTTCAAGAACAATAAAGAAGTTTCTTTGAAGAAGCTGCTGGGACCCTCATAAGCCTCTGCATCCATAAAACACAGAAAGGAATAAAAGGAAAGGCGTCCCTTCTCTGCATTACCCAGATCAAAAAGACAAACCTAGGCTGTTTACATGTCTGCTCCATGCTTTCCAACCCAGCTACAGTCACATCAATAATATTTATGTACAGCTTGGAAAATAAAGACACGCCACTATAAAGGCAAGTGACTCACATTTCACATTCGTACCCAACTGTGGAAAACACCAGTTGGACACCTGAATGGCAACATTTAGTGAGAGAACTTGTTCCAGACGTATTGGCATTAAAACTAATTCAAACTTTTTATTTAGCTCAACTTAACGGCACCTGGTGGAATACTACGCTTCTGAGTGATTATGCTCTACCCAAGACTCGTTCAATTAACATTACAACAATATGCGCCTTTCCGCTCCTTCTCCCACCACATATTAAAAATGCAAGCCAATAATACCACCTGAAGCTAGAACGAAAGGTTAAACAGAGACGGTATTGCCATAAAATTGCCTGCAGATGATTACTGCATCTTTTCAAATGAACTAAACAATCTGTCATGCTCCCTTGCCGATATAAATGTGTTAAGCATCGTTACATTAATGATAATAGCAGATAAAAAAAGAAAACTATGTATATATAGGTACGTAAAAGATTTCTTGCCTGCAAAGTGACCTTTTCAAGTCTATCCCAGCAGCAGGTACAGTGGATCCTAATTACTGTTCAACATCCTTTGCCTCCAAGAACATTAATAATAATAAAAGGACGAGGACAGTCGTCAACACATCTGATTTAGAGAGACTGAGTTTTTTTGAATCTAGTCATGTGTAGATGGTTTTAAAAAGGCAAAATGCCAGTCAGGAGATCCTATCAGGCTACTGGTAAAATACTGACAGCAGCACTACTAATCAATAAACAATGCAAAGAGCTGACAAAGATAGATAAAAATAAAAGCTTTCAACTAGTTTGCAGTTTGAAGCCTTTTGTTTGGAAATTGTGCTGTTCAACTGAATTGCACTTAGTATTGTTCTGTGAACATTCTAGCTGCTCTCTACTACACTTTCACAGCAAGGTTGTAGTTGGTTGCATTGTCATAACACTTTATTTCCCTAAACAGCATGTAATGAATAGTTTAACATGCAAGACTATGTACCCATACAAACTGGCAGTGCACACAAAGGAATGTAATCTACAGCTTGCATGAGAAAAGCTGGATTATCTCCCATGCAATTTCATCATCTAACATATAGTTTTGTTAACAAGACGATATCTACAGTTTCAAGCTCTTTCTATTGATGACAGGTTCTAACAAGAGAAAGTAATGTGGTTTTTGCTGAGACAGCTAGTGTCCTGGTGAATATTACAATGTAAATATTCTCCAGCTGCTACCATGTTCAATTATCCTCTTCAGTGTCCAAACTGGCAACTGTGGTGAGGGTTCTGTACTTATTTAGTTTATTTGTGGCCGATAGACCACATTCTACAAAACAGATCTCACATTTGGTTAGAACACGATTGTTCACTGCTGAATATGTTTGGATATTTATTTAAACTCTCTATATTCTCCAGTAATAATACATTTTTACCTTTTTGTAGTGGATCCCCCATTAAGAAGATAAACATATTCCATGCTACTCTGGTTCATTAAGCTGATTTCCAACCTTGTACCTGACTCTGGTCATATAGACTGGGAAGTTAAACATGAATAATGATAATGAATTCATCAGTTAATTATAAAAATATAAAAAGATGCATTTTTGGAAAAATAATTTAAAACTAGGATTTAAAAGTTTTTTTGCAGCCCTTGTTTATGGTTGGAATAGCTGGTTATGTGATGATATGTGCCCAAAATGTAAATGTTACAGTTGGTCACTACCTGAGATGTCTGCAGTTTGACCTCCATCTTTGGGAACTGACAGCTGCATGGAGCGACACACAAGGCATATATGGTCTTCACTAATGCATATATACAGTGTATATATAAACATATATTAAATGTCCAAAACAATAAAACCAAACCAAAGACAGGTGACTTTTCTTCTCATTACACGAGCACCAGCAACAAGTTTAGCATATAAGGCACATTTTAATGATCATATATAAAAGATTATGCCTGTAAGCAAGAAAATTGTTCAAGCTATTTTCCTGCTTACAGGCAATTGTATCTAGGTAACTATGAAATAACCAAACTATGTTCAGGGTTTGTGGCGTGTTCCAAGTGTGCGTGTTGATAAGTACCCATCATTAATGGTCCAATAAACCTGGTGCTGGCCACTAGATGAAGGTGTTAGAACATTTGAGAGAAATATATATACACATATGACTACAGGAGCCTTTATAATTGTATGACATCTCCACTTTTTGGTAGCTTTCTATAAGATTTTGTATTTTGTCTGCAGTATTTTTGCCCATTTATCCAGCCATGGCACGTCAATGTTTAATGAGTAGACCTCTCGTACAATATCCTTTCCATTGCATATTCTAGTTAATTTTAAAGATGTTCCATGGTTTTGGAGTCAGGGCTGCATATGGATCAGTGAAGAACTTTCACATTAATCACACCCAATCATTGAAGTAGTTTTAAAAACTTTCATATTTCAAGACCCTAAAAACAACATTTGATTTGAGCCAAATTCTGGCATCATCAAGTGCCATATTTTATCCACTTGATGATGACTGTCTTCAATATGTTCCATAGTATATCTAATGCCTTGGAAATTCTTTTGGACCCTTCTTCTGACTGATTTTTATTTTTTATTTTTTAACAATTAGATCCCTCTAAAGGTTTGGAAGCTCTCTGTGGGCCATGGCTTTTGCTGTGGGATGTGACTAAACATTTTCAGGAAAGACCAAATAGAGCAGCAGAACTTTATTTGGGTTAAACAGAGGCACTTTACATGATAGCAGGTGTATGCTGGCTCCTATTTAATATGATTTTGCAATGTGATCCCAAGTTAGAAGAGGGTGTGCACACTTAACCACACTGCAACCATATTATTTTAGTTATTTGGTTTTTTTTCCTCCACCTGAAAGATTTCAGGTTTTTTTTTATTTGAATGGTGCAGGTTATAGGTCACATTAAAGGTGGAAAAAGTTATGAAATTATTTACATTTGTCTCATTTTGGAACCTCACATTTTGTAGACTTGTTATATCCACTGTACGTGTATATTTTCATATAAATTTTTTATATTATAAACATCCTGTACATGTTATATATTCATACATTTAAATGCCAATTCAGTGTACAGTATTAGTATGTAAATGAAACATAAATTATAAACATAAATTATAACATGTTTGTCATTTGTAGGACAAACTACCCCAAAAGCAGGTGTGGTGTTCATACTTCTGACCTGTAGGTGTCACTACAGTTATTACATATTTAATATCTTCTATAGTATACAGTCGAGCCCAGAATTATTCATACCCCTGGCACATTTCGACTTTAAGCTTCTTTTATTCAGACTGCAAGTTATTTTTCGACGAATGTCTCTCAAAAGATAATAAGAATATGTAAAAGAATATTGTGGAAAAAAAAGCTTTAATTTAAATTTGAGCAAAAAGAGTCATGTCAAAAAAGATGCATATTTTTCTCAATAATCAATAGAAAAGCCTTTATTGGCTATTACAGCAAACGCTCCCATAATTGCAGACCAGCTTTTTGCCACAAGTATTTTTGCCCATTCATCTTTAGCAATGAGCTCCAAATCTTTCAGGTTGGAGGGTCTTCTCCCCATCACCCTGATCTTTAGCTCCCTCCACAGATTCTCAATTGGATTCAAGCCAGGACTCCAAAAGTTAATGTTGTTGTCTGCTAACCATTTCTTCACCACTTTTGCTGTGTGCACTGTCTACTGGTGCCCAAGTTTCTCTGCAGAATGCCCAATTTTGTTGTTGAGAATCCTCATGTATGGCTGAAATACACCCCCAAAGCATTAGGTTTCCACCACCATGTTGACAGTGGTAATGGTGCTTTAGGTTGACGTCTTCTCCTTTTTTACTCCAAATGAAGGAAACATCATTGTGACCAAACAATAAAATTTTTGTTTCATCTGACCATAGCACAGAAGTCCAGAAATCTTCTTCTTTGTCCAGATGAGCATTTGCAAAGACCAAGCAAGCTTTTGTGTGCCCTATCTGGAGAAGTGGCGTCCGTTGAATTGTCTGCCTTGAGACATTGCCACCAGCAGAGCCCAGATTGACCAGGATGGCCTTGGTGGTTATCTTTGGATTCTTTTTCATGTGTTTTACTATCCTCCTGGCCAGCACAGGTGTCACTTTGGGCTTCTGACCACGTCCTCTGAGAATTTCTACAGTACGGAACATCTTGTATTTTTTCATAATACTTTGCACTGTAGCCACTGGAACTTGACAACATTTACATATGACCTTGTAGCCCTTACCTGACTTGTGAGCAGAAACAATGCGCAGCCTCCTTTGTCTTATCCATGACTGTCCACAAACCAACTGCAGAGAGCTGCTGTTTTTCACCTGTTGAGTTGATTAAAACAGCAGTTTCCATCAGGGTAATTAGGACGCTTTAGAATAGCTTGGACTATTTGAAATGGTATAGAACTTTGGATTTTCCCAGAGATTGCCAAATCCAGGCCCCAGAGTGCCTTGTCTGCCTTTTTTTCTCAATGTCACCCACTCACAAAAGCCAATTAGTACCCAGTTAGGAGACTAGGTGGATACTGATGCAAAACAAGGCACACTGAAGTAATTATTTTGTGTTGCTAGATGAGCGAGCTGACATCATTTGTTCAAACCAGAGACATAATATTTCTAACTGTCTTTTGGCATCTCCTCACCCTACATACAGCATCAGAGATGTTGAGTTAACAGAATTATGGTTGCCTCTTTCTTTTCATGAGGTGCTAAACGGTAGTTTGGGCCTATTGAAAGTTGACATTGCTCAAATGGTAAGGTAAGTCATATTTAGATGGTTAGCATGGTATAAGAGAGTCAAGTTAAATGTATTTATGTGATCATTTGGGGGGTAATGAACTGAACAAATCTTTTTTTTTTTTTTTTTGGTATGCTTTAATATTTACAAATTAATTTTTTTTTTATTGACACAGTGAAGATCATAGAATGCATGGGATGCATGGATTGTCTAAACTTAAGCTACCACTAGTGTTGAGCTCGAATATTTAAATTTAGAATATATTATATTATATCGGCTATTCGAGAATTCGCAAAATTCGCGAATATGGAGGTGGATATTCGCAATCTCGAATATTTGCATTGGGATGCTTATGGGCATGGATTGCGAATATATATTTCACAATGCGCCATTCATTGTAGGTAATTACAAGGCGATTATAATTGCGAATCTAGAGTCGCAACCGCGCGCAACCACACGCAATTGCGAATATTCGCGAATATAGAATGGAATATTAGTAGAATTATTCGCAAAATATCGCGAATTCGAATATTGCCTATGCCGCTCATCACTAGCTACCACCAAGATACAATGTATGTAGCATTTATTATGACAGTGTATTTTTTGTGAAACCAGTTTTCAAGCTTCAATGCAGGAACTCCTGGAACACAGAAAAAAGACTGTGGCCGTGCCAAAACACATCTGAGCAGTAAATAAAGAAGTAATTATAAAAAAAAAAAATTACTTTTCAAATGAGAAGCATATCAACCCTACTGAGAATTGTAGAATTGTAGAGTACACTCTAAAGCTGGCCATAGACGTCTTATTTTGCTAAAGATTTCTCAGCAGATCGTCCTTGCGTGATGACGTGATCACGCACGGCCAGTTGTTCTGAGAATTGGCCGTGCATTCTTTTTGTGCCAGCATTTACGTTGGATGGGGATGCAGCGTCCACATTAAAAGTAAAGAAATTGACCTAAAAATTGCTAACATGTAATTTGTCAGATTGATTTCTGGCTCAATTTAAGGTGGGCGAGTTAGATTTGCAGCCAATTTTGCGGCAGATCGATTGCTACGAGCACACACAGCGATAGATCTGCAGCAAAATTGCCCACAAAACTAATCGTCTATGGACACCTTAAGTCATAGTAATGTTATTAGCACACAATCCTGTCTCCTTCCTTGAGAAAGATATCTAAGCTCAATTATAGTTAAAGCAATTCTCTCAAGATGTTTTACCAACCATAGCCATGATTCATGTCCAGAGGAGGAGGCTGTCAGAGTACCCACATGTTATGTGTACTGTGCAATGCCCTGGAGCTAGCACTATTTCATTTAGCTAGGAAGCAGCAGAGTTCAACACTTGACTTCTCCTGTAGCACTGTAAGAGTAAGCTGTTATGTTGTGATGTTTTTTATTACTTTTGATTTCATACTTCATAAAGTATTGACTATGTGGTCATATCTTATGCTCAAACATAAAAAAGTTATATTTTTTTATAAATATATATATATATCTATATATATATATAAATGTCAAGGGGATTACCAAAAGCGAATGGGGCAGATTACAACAGCAATGGCAATTTGTGCATCAAGTCATAGAAGATATCGCAATAATGATTGACCCAGGTAAATTGGGTGAATACACGTTGAATTAAACAGTAAAAAAATTTATACTGTACATTTATCTGTGTGTGGCTTATGGTTGCATAACCCTAAAACTATTTTGTTCTTCAAAACATTCCTATGTATCAGTATATCAGCCATCATGTGGACCTCAACATTGATATGTAGACCTGCCTATCGTATAGTATTTGAGTTTGCCCTCAGCTTTACAATAACTACGTACTCTTTGCTCAGTTTGCCGTTATGACCATTGTCAGATACACAAAACTTGCTTATTTTTAAGCTGCAGGTAAAATTCTAGCAATGTCAATGATTTAGAATAGCTTGTATTCACCATTCTAAAGGGACTTGTCCCCATGTAGATCCTCTGCTGACATTGTACACTGGTTCATTGACCCATGCATGAGAGTTCTATAGAACTGAAGTGCACTCATGCAGAATCGCAAAACTAACACACTGCTTTTTTTTCTTGTTGGAAATTACCTAGTGATAGTGAATTTTTGCACACATATAGGATGAAAAGCCAAAGGAAGACTGAGACATTGAAAAGTAGTATGCTTTGCCCAGTTGGCTGGCTTTAATCACATGAAATAAAAAAAATGTCATACAGAATGTATACAGGGATGCTTTTTCTAGCAGTAAATCATCTATTTCCTGGGATCATGTAAGGTGCACAGCACAGAAGTATACTTAGGACTACTGGCTAGAAACTCAATCAAGCAGGTATACAAAATTTGATCTGGTTGCCCAGTTATATTTGCTAAGACATTGAAATAATTTTTAAAGTCTATGCAATCTTTCAAGTATGTAGGCTTGTATACCAGAGAAGTTTACAATTAAGCTCATTGGTTTTTCAAACCTATCCCCTTCAAATATTTAATGAATACCATTTTATTTCTTTCAGGCACAAGGGAAAATCTGGAGAAAGAGCAATCTGTAACCTGTGCATCATCTGTGCAAGATTACTGAAAGCAAAGGCATTCGGTAAATGATTCTTTCATCTAAAGCAGGCAAACTTAAGAATGATAAAGGATTTCATTTTTAATCAGGAGTTGGCATGACATAATGGGCAATTTGGTAAATCACCACAAAAGGTTTTAACATACATCTTTAGCTCTGATTAAGTGAAAACAAAAATCCATGCTGGGGTAGATGGAATACTATTGGAATTTATTAGCTTTTGCATATGCACCAAAGCCAAATGAGCTTCTTTAATTTCCATAATGAAATTGTTTTTGTAAAGTTAAAAATACAGTAATGAGGCCAAAACGGTGTGCTTTCTGAGGCCCCCATGGTGAAACAAATGAGATTTTAGCTTCTCTAATTGGGCATACTGCAAGCTGGGCTGTGTGCTGTCCTCGGTGCAAAATGTTTGTTATGCCTAACAAAAAGTGGTCTACAGCTGTCAGCATCCTACTATGTAAGCTTTTCAGAAGCCAAACCATCAGAAAGACTGCTGATCTCTGGCTGAGACCACCCAAGGGGGGAGATCAAGAGGAACAGCTACACTCTTCCCTGATTAAGAAGTTCCTCAGAAGGTAATTTTGTTTATGGCTTCACAAAAGACACTTTTGAAGCATAGGCTGAAAATTCTAGGCAGCCTTTAGAAAGCTTTTATTTCATGCTGCAATGAACATGAATATATTTTATTTCCCCTACAACATAAAGCATTACCTGTCAAGGAAAAAAAGTCCCTAGCCTGACTGTTTCCACAGACAAAAAAAAAAAGTTAAGGCTCATTTTTACTTCCTCCACAGTGCCAAACTCAGCTGGCCTGCTGCCAGCATCTACACCATGGTGACAGCTTGTAAATCCCAAGCAGATTTAGAGCCATTCACATGAATCATTGGTTCCTGCTTGTTTCCTACCATATGCCTTTAACTGCAGGATGCAAAATAATAAGGCCAAATAAAACTACTTTTTATTGAAAAGCTTGATGTGCTCTACAAAAGTGCTGCTCTTGGCAATTTCTTCCATGCAAACCGACATATCGAAAATACAATATTTAAGGTAGTGGTTTAAGTTATTGCTGACTTAGCAATATTTTTAAGATGTTCTCTACAATCAGGCTTATTAACAATATCAGTGTGCAAAATGTAGTCATAAATAGTAACTGAACAGCAATTATGTCTATAAATTATAAACGGAGGAATGGTAAAACGTGGTTCATATGGGCTGCTGCACTCAGCTTGTAATAACTGTTTGAATGTTGCCTTATTAAAAAGCCCACATGTGGGGTCACTGCACCTGAATCCTTCAGAAGGAAAAAGAAGATGCAGCTACTGTATGATTTCAATTTTTACATGGTTTGAAGACTTCTTCATTGAGAAACATGGAAATGTCTGTTGGGTATAATTCCAATTATAAAAACAGTACTATGAACAGAACTTATGTAGAATGATCAACATCCCAAATAACAAAATAACTAAAAGTCACAGATTGATATCATTTACTTAACTGATTTTAATTTGATCAGGCAGATATTTTCAGTTTGCATTTAATATTAAAGTTTATCTGGTCGGATTTTTTAACCCTCTGGGCATTACAGACTTTTCGCGCCATTTTTTATGGCACAAAAAGCCGTTTCCCCTGCAATTGTAGTGGAGTACACTGTACTCCGCCGTGATTGTCGGCTCTCCCCAGCCCTCTACACACCGCTACCGTGTCAAATAGACGCCGGCAGTGTGTGGGGAGGAGACCGGCACCCCCTCCATTAACATGGAGGCCTATGGCGCCCCCCATTCGGCGTCACAGATGACGCCGAAGACACAGGGCCGGAATTGCTCAGTGTGTCTGTGGCTCTTCTATAGTGCCTCAGGCTTTGTGGATTTGTGGATTGAACAGATGTATACATTTCTGAAATGTTAACTAAGTAGCTTGCTTAAGATGAATTGTATTTAGAATTTGCCCTATACATTAAGATATTGTATTTTTTGCTCTATACCAGCAACAGTGGCTACTGACTTATTTTTTCTGCTCTGTGTGCCTTTTAACTGTTTAAGTTTCCCCACTGGAGGTGGAGACAGAGAGAAAGAAGTGATCACTGAGGAACCAGCTTTTCTTAGCTTTACTCAGAGCGGGGAAAAGCTGGCTGCTCAGTTATCACTTCCATCTCTCTACTGAGGTGGGGAAAGCTTAAATAGTTAAAGCCACACACAGCTGAGAATGCAGGGCAAAGAATGTTTCTGCTCTCTGGTCTGATCGCTCCCTTCTCTCTGCCCCCTTCCTCCTCCTAAATGTCATCTAGCAGGGGGGACTCAGGGAATGATCAGACCGAGGGGGGGGGGGGCGTCTTGTCATGCAGTGCATCTTATCAACTGCAAATTAAGGTACTTAATTAAGGTAGTTGAAGTACCTATGTGGTATATTTGTCTGCTGACAATTATTTAGGGAAGATATTTACCAATATATTACATTTTGCCCACAAGGAGCCAGAAAATTCTGCTTTACAAAATGTGAATTGTGCACATAATGTATCAAACCCAACATCAAGCTGTAAGAAACTTACCATTGTTGGACTTCATCACTTAATCATACCTTAAGTGAGGAAAAGTGAATGGAGCTCTAAAATTGCTCTGTTTCTGCACAAATAGCACAATCATTAGGTGAAAGACTCATTATTTATCTTAAGAGTACACTCTCTTTTTACCTAATCTTCTAAATAAACTACAGACTTACATGTTTTCACAACATTTTACTGAATGTAGTCCTCAATCTCAATTTTGGACAATAAAGAAGAAGACTTCTGACATCCTCATGTGTTCTTCGGATCATGTAAACCAAAGTATCCTTTACTGTCAGAACTGCCCTCAGTTGTAAACATGGTGGTTGCATTCAGCAGAAACACAAAAGTGCAGAAAACTAAAATGTAACAACTACAAAAATAATTGCAGACTTTTGAAAGCATTTAAATGCAAAAATGTTCATCTGCTCTTGGCTCAGGCTTTACCTTTACCATTTCTTTACTTATAAAAATGCAGTGTTTACTCCCACAGTCCTTTACTAACAGACACATCAATATATCAGGCCCAGGCTTGTCCAGCAGTCTCTTTGCTACCCATGGGTAACACAGGTGTGCATTACAGAAACAAATTAAGGCTAGGTTTCCACAGCATTGTGTTATTGGCTGCTATATCGATGTAGCCTGCTTTCAGTGTTGAGCCAGTCCCCCAGCCAAGCGGACAGTGGAGGTTGACATAGTGCACTACATTAACTTCTTGGCCAGCGAACTGGCTGAAAGCTGGGGTTAAAAGGCGGGGTGACAAGTTATGTATATGGATGGGCTGCATTAACATCCCCATCAAGGCATGCGATTAACACAGGGGGTATCAGCAGAGCCCACAGGAAACCTAACCTAATAGCAAAACATTAAAGATGACTGTAAGGCCCAGTCTACACTGAGTACCAAGGCGCACGGCCATTCAAAGCAATGGGCTATGATGCAGCACAGGCATGCAGCATCATGGCAATGACAATGCGAGGCAATTGAAAAAGTGGGAAGCAGAGTAACTAGGTAACTAGGTAATGTGTAGCCCCTATAGAAAGCACATTCTCTTTAAAACAACTAGACCCATTATGCATTATTCTTCAACACTTTTTACATATTTCTCAGTTGTTATCGTGCATTTCATTAAGTACCTATTATCAATTTATACAGAAGTCTTTATTCTCTTGTCATTTGGAAAGCTAAAACAAAGTTGGGAAAATTAGTAGTTGGCAAAGTTCTCTCATTGAATGTATTTTCTAATTAAAAAAGACTGGTACATAAACATTTTTCTCAAGTTGACTTAATATGTATTTTAGAGACTTCTGTTTTCCAAATATAGAGCAATTTTGGGAGCAATTTGTTGAGGTGAAATGTCAATATGATTTAAAATACATCTCTCAACCCATATGTTATTTTAGATCTGCCATATGTTACTTAAATTGTTTTTTCACGTTTAAAATGAAAGTATTACATTAACTGCATAGCAGTATTTAAATAGTGTCTCTTTATGCACAGAATGATGCTTTGTCCTTGAAATTCAAAGACTTGAAGTATGAGCAACTTTGAAAAAGGCATTTAATAACTTTCTTTTATTCTGCTTTATGATCAGTGAAACCAGCTTGTTGGGAATCTGTTACAATGTAGAAGGTTACATTACAATGTTTTAAGCATCATGTGGGATTTCAGAATTGGAACTACCTAGTAAACCTATGGCAACATTAATATTGAAGTTTAACTGCTTACCAGGAGCCCATTTTAAACACTTAGTTCCCTAGGGTGGTTATAGACCAGGAGTGCCAAATTCATATTCACATAGGCCAAAATGTTAAAACTTGCACAAAGTCACGGGCCAATCAGATGTGACAATTAACCCTTTTCAAAGGGAAACAAATTTAAGTTTTGCTTAAAACCCTGGGCATTCTGGCCGATTCCCATACTTTGCGTGAGGGTAATCACAACAGATTTAAACAGACTGTGCCATTATATCAATAGACATTTCCAGGGAAATGCGGCAATGTAATGGATTGTCCTGAAAATCTGCTCAGTGTTGTGGGAGATGCTACACCTGGTTTTATTCTTGTTAGCCTCTTCCCGGGGAACTGGAGTGACTTGTTTGAACCGTCCACAGGGGGAGGAG
>CM070034.1:48561111-48591317 GCA_036250615.1 Ptychadena robeensis | reverse complement strand
ATGATGTGGTCAAAATACTCATTTGCCTAATAATTCTGCACTCCCTGTATATATTATTTAACTTCATCCATTGAACTTCCTGGGCATTTACTCCGAGCTACGCTTGTTAACAAACAATATTCACACCCAAGCTACAGACAGGTTACTTACCTGTGTGGAGAGAGCCCATGATCTTTCCATGTCCGTCTCTCTAGCCTTAGGGATGGTTGAAAAATTTGCAATGCCCAATCAAAGAAAGTCATAAACACTTAGACTTTTCACCGAAATTTCGCATAGTCGAATGTTATGGCATTTCAATGGAATTGAAGATAGTACAGGAGTAGTGATGGCCGAACTGCCCGCAAGGCGTACAGTTCGGCCGCGAACAAGCTTGTTCGCTCTCCTTCTCGCCAGCGGACAGTACGGGTGTTCGAACCTCCCTGTTCGCCGGCGAGAAGGAGCCCTCTATTCTTCCTCCGGTGGGATCATTAGCAGCGAGATCCCGCTGCAGGAAAAACTGGCTCGCAAACCCGGATGTGAGGTCATTAGTCGTTAGCACAACCAGGAACTATGCGTTCCAGGTGACTAGAGGCGAGAATTTGAATCTGTCCGCGAACGGGCAGACTTTTTTAAAAGTCCGCTCCGCCCGTTCGCGGATGGACACGGCCGAAGTTCGGCCATCACTACAGGAGACAACAGACCTCAATGGTAATAATAATTTTTTAATAATATATACTGAAATATCTATGTCTCAATAATGAAAAGTGCCTTAGCAGTTAATAGCATAATGGGCCCCATGCTTTGCTCTAGTTTGGAGGGGATTTTACAGGGGGTAGTCAAGTAAGACAAGAAGCAAGGGTCAAACGTTTCAATTTGGGGTGACTAAGTCATTACAATGCAATAACCCCTTTGAGGCAGACCCATGCCTCCGTGCCTTAAAGAAAATGTGTTTAATGATATTAGACTTCATTTAAAGAAAAAAACAAATAGCATCTAGTGAGAAAAGAAAGGAAAAAGAGGGCAGAGTGCTGTATTTGAGTGTATATAAGATTACAAAGGGAAGTACAATGTGTATTATATATTGAAGTGTTTTGATAAAAAGTGCCTGTGATACCAGACACAGACAGCAATCAATAAGATTGAAGCTTCCTTTTACGAGTATAATTTGATTCCTGACAAAAGTTAGATTTTTTTAAAAACACAATGTATTTTCAGAATATGTTTTCTATACATCAGACTATATTCACAAATTTGAAAAAGCTATTTGAGTCATTTTTTTAAACCTACTCACTTTATTATTTTCTCCTGTGTTCTCTGGACCTGTGTCTTGAGGCTATCTTTACCCTTTGCTGCTGTCTTATACGTTTTAAGCTATTCTTTGGTGGGTACAATTTGGCAGTTTTTTTGTCTCCTATAAAAAAAGAAATACTGTAGTGATAAGGATTTGGGCTTGAGAAAAAGAAAGTTGACTTACTTTCATTATTCTGTTGTGTGCTAAAACACATTTTTTTCATTATAAAATGACCCAGAGCATACTAGAAGTACACAGAACAGTCCAGAAAGAGAAAAGAATAAATACATACTTTTCAAAGTTTAAAATGACAGCATACCTGAAATATAACTTGTTTTTGGGAATAAGAATAAGAAAGATGCATTTGTGTAATTGTCATAATTATAAAAATTTTATATATCACCATAATATTATTATAAAATGGCCAGTGCAAGGCAACTTGTTTGCATTATGGTGTAGAGAAAAGGAACTGATCCAAGTATGGTAACATAATAGAAATTTGTGAAAAAGATAAAAGGTGTTTTGGTAGTGTATAAAGACGTGCCACACTCCAACCATATATATGATTAGACCAAAACTACTCAAAGTACAGACTCTGATTGTAACCCTAAGGGGACTTTAAATGCACTGCTATTTCATCAAACATGAATACCGGTAATTAAATGTTAAAAAGGGTCTTTATTTATGCAACAGGACCTAAAGGTGGGTTTACAACTGTAGATTTTTTCATCCAATCAATGAAGAACGAACAATTTTTTGGTTGATTAAACAAAAATCTAGAATGGCCAATTTTGTTCGATGGATAAATTAATCGTTCAAAAGGTCATCGAACATGTTGGTAAATTTTTATCGGTCGTAGTAATTATGAATGTATTTTCATTTGATATCGGGATGCACGAACAAAAAAATCTAATGTTACATTCGATAAATGGACGAACGATGTTCGATAAAAAAATCTATCAAAAAATCGAACTGGTAGTTGATCGAACAAAAAATCTACACGTGTAAACCCACCTTAACAGTAATAATATCATAATTTTAAAAAATGCAAATGAATGTAAAACACAGCTGTACATACATATGTATTGCACTATTACAGTACCACATGATCCATATTTAGCAAGCAGTAGAGAAAAATTTTCATCATATTCTTTCAACATGTTTTGCCCCATGGCTTTCCTCAGGAAGGATATACCAACCAGACAGATCATATACTGTATGTATTGATTTCATGCAGTTTAACTTCAGTGATGTGCCTCTGCAGAGACCATGCCGTGTTCAGATCCACCAATGGGAAGCATTAGCCCTCAGCCCTGGCCAGGCACCTGCCTGTAAATATCAATATGCCCTCAAGTAACTTGTTGGACAAGAGCAGTAGCATGCAAATTTTCTTCTCATGCTACTGTGCATGTCCTTGGGTGTCACCTGTGTCTAATATTTATAAACATGTGGTGACATCCAAAGAAAAAATGTGCTACAAAACTGAGCATGCCCAACAGGTTACTTGAGGCCATGTTTAATTACTATATTTTAAAAGTATTATCATTATTATTTTATATATTAGTTGTTAAAAATAAAAATGTTTATTTTTCAATAGAAATTGCGAAAAGCCAAAATTTCACAGTAAAAATTCTACTTTTGGTGTACAGTAACATAATACTAATGGGTAGAGCTTGCTGGTGGATCACTATTAAATCTATTTTACTCAGTGTAATCAGTGACTAGAGATGGTCAAATGCAGGGGCTTTGCAATCAGCTCACTAAGGCTATGTCTCCACAGCGTTGTTTGATCCGTTACATAAACTTTACCTGCTAAGCATATGCTCTGTTCTCATGGTTCGGAGCCAATATCTGAACAGAGCATCCAGGCGGGAAGGTTCACTGTGTCTGATCCGTTGGGACCCCCGCAAAACACTGAGCAGGTGTTCCGATGGATCACACAATGCTGTGGAGACATAGCCTTAATGAGTTGATTGCAAAGCCCCTGAACATTGTATTATCACAAAAATTACTGGAGATGTAGAAAAGGGATGTGGGGACCATTGAGAAAATAAATGTTTGCTCTAGCATGTGTTATTTTGTATAAATTTAGTTCAAAGTCAAAGTTGAAATTTTGACTTGACTTTGAGTTTAACTTATGCAATCACTATTTGTGTTAGAGCAGTACTTTTTTTAAGTATACACTGGACCCTTCTCTACACCTCTAGCAAATTTGTCAAACTGGTCTAATTTTTGGAAACAAGTTCAACGATCTCTATCAGGGACTTAAGTGAAAAGTGATCCAAAGTAAAAGAGTTCTGATTATTCCCCATTCCATTTCTGTCCCCATCTCAATATGATCATTTTCATAGAAACTTAATCTTGTAAAAGTTTGATTCTATGTAGTCACATCGAAATTTTTACTTTTCAAGTTACATTGGTGCAATGAACAGTTACTTGCTCAGAGCTTATAGGAATTCAATAGCTGGTAGAAGCACTGGTACAGTAGGTGCCCATTCTCAGGATCCAGTGATGTCAGGTATTTAAGCATTTTTCATTTGATTCTTTTATAGCTTCTATCTAGCTGAGTATATGAAAGGGGCCCCAAATAAGCAGACATAACCTGTAAAAGGAATAGTTAGGATTATATTCATATTACCTCTGCCTTTTCCATCCCTGGATGTAACTTTGTGGCTTTCCATTTTTTTGGAGTCCAGTTCATTTTCTGATTTCTTAGGTCTAAGATTTTCCCTACTTAAGGCTGCCATACACACCCCGATGGGTGCAGGCAGACCAGTCCCGATCTGCACCAGGATGCAAACGTGATGACGTCATCATGTTTGCACCCCAGTGCATTATGGGGCCCCTTCAGTCGGCCGGCACCCTTTGTGTACCGGCATTAGCTTCAATGAAGACGCCGGTCTTTATTGAAGCTAATGCCCTCAGCTCCCATCGGCCAGAGATTATGGGACATGTCCGTTCTCTGGCCGGCCGAGCAGTGGGAAATAGTAGGTTTAAACTGGCATGCCCTTTGTCTTCCACTCAAGCAGCCAATGTAAGAATTACAATAAGGTAAGTTATGCTAGCCAATTAGCGGCCGATTTTTAACCTGACCGACGGCGCGCGCGCGCACGCCCGTCGGTCAGGTTAAAAATCGGCCGCTAATCGGCATGTGTATGGCTAGCATAACTTACCTTATTGTAATTCTTACATTGGCTGCTTGAGTGGAAGACAAAGGGCATGCCAGTTTAAACCTACTATTTCCCTTTACAGACAGTTTTCCATTTACATACAGTAGGTGATTTAGGAAGAGGGAGTTTGGCATAGCTGGTTCTTGTTCTTATCACTACAACAAAAATATATATGTATGAACTGCACAAATGTAGAAAAAAAACAATTTGTAAAAACTAAAATTATTCTTAGGATAATTTAATGCACGTATAGCCTAAGAAATGAATTCTAAACAATCCTTTGTAAATAATGTCAAGTTCATAAAGCCAAGTTGATGGATAAGGGGGGAGGGGGGGACTATTAAACTGCACTTTAAAAAAGTTCTTAAAACAATGTGTTCAAATCATATTCATATCCCAAAAATTCAATTTCTCAAGTGCTTGGAAACAATAACAAGCCCGGAGAAAAGCAGTGTGCATATGCTTACACTTTGTTGACGGTTTGCCTTGAAGAATCTGAATTGGAATAGGAACATTAGAAAGGCAAAGTAGTTACATTTGCTATGGCCTGATGACTGCCTTCAGCAAAACATCATTTCTGTGTTCTGTATTTATTAAATCTAATACTTATGTGTGGTTAATGTGACAGTTTTGAATTCATACAGAAAGTTTGAAATAAAATTAATGTTATTACTTTTTTTCTACAGAATGAAGAAAAGCTTACACAAGTACAAACTGTTCTGTAATTCTCTGTGCATTTAATGATGCATAAGGATAAATAAACAAAGAAAACAAAATCTGTAAGATTCGGTTTTGTTACATTGTTGTGATTGTATTATTATTTTTTTTTGTCTCTGACCTGCAGTGAGAGAAAATCTAATGTAAAATAAATATATATATTCATACTTGCAAGATACAAGTTCACTCAAAAAATAACACTTGCACTGCACAAAACAAATGAATGGTATTTTCCAGACTACAAGGCACACTTTTTCTCCTGAAAATGTCTGTTTACCATTTAGGCCGAATACTGAAAAAAAAAAAACTTACCATATTTTTCGGACCATACAACGTACTTTTTCACCTCCCAAATTGGGGGCACAAAGTGCCTGCGTCTTATGGTCCGAATGCGCGACCCCCCGCGGCCACTCTGGTGGTCACACCTTGGCTTCCCACCAGCTCTCCCGGCGCAGACATTAGCCGGAGAGCTGGAGGAGCTGTCAGATGTGACATGCTGGCTGGTGTCTCATTTGTACTGTATAATTGCCTATGCCAGCAGAGCTCAAAGTCCTGCTGCCATAGGCAACAAAGAGAGGGATAGGTGAACGGCCATCTATATCTCTCTTCATCCGTGGAAACTGCAATCACTCTGCAGCTCCCACGGACACAGTAACAGCTGATCGGCAGAGGAGAGCAGAGGAGAGGGAGAAGACTCTGCAGCTGTCTGCCCCCTCCTCCTCCAGATCAGTGTGGAGAATGACGTGTGCTGAGAGTGTGCTGCTGCTAGTGACATCTACTGGCTGAATTGAATATTGCATTCATTGAATTCATTGCATTAACCCAATTGATGTTAAAACGTATAAAATCTTTTTTTTTCTGGTTTTCCTGCCCTAAAAACTTGGTGCGTCTTATGGTTCAGTGCGTCTTATAGTCCAAAAAATACGGTAAGTCCTAATCATCAGCAATAGCACAGTATCCCAGGAGACTACCATTTTGTTCCACACCCTCCACACAAGGTGCAGGACTGCAGGTGCATGTGTTTATTCTTATTCTCTAGCTTTTAGATATGAGAGGAGAGATGAGTCTGTGTCGTATAATTGTTTATACTGTAATGACAAATTGTAAATGTATATACACAACTCAAACTATTTATCATATTTTTCAGACTATAAGACACACTTTTTAACAGTGGGGAAATGGCCCTGTGTGTTATGGTCCAAATATGTAAAACAATATGTTTTTTTCGTTTAGTCCCAATCATCCTGAGAGCAATAGCTCTGCATTTCAGGAGACTGGAAGTTGTCCCTTTCCCTTCAGCCAAGCCACTGCCAAGAAGGAGATATTTACTGAATTTGCACTAGCAGTACCCATTCTCTGAACACACTGGCCAACTTATCGAGAGACACATTTTACCAATAGGTGGCATGAGCTGTGTATTTACATTAACATTCTGCATCAAAATAAATACATTGTGTGGCACAGACTCATATCTTCTCCCATATTTAAATAGCTGCTCATGGGTAAGTTGTTAGTGCTAGATTGACACTTCGATCCATGGGAGATTTGCAGCAGATAGACTGCCGTGGCAATCAATCGTGTTAAAATCAACGCGTATCAAAGCCCCCCTCCTAGAGTGAACGATCCTGGGTACAGATGAGTCGGCCAAAGAACAGACATGTCCGTTTTTCTTTGGTCGATCACATTACAGCCAAACTAAATGCTGGCACACAACCGGTGCGCAGCTGATTCTCGGAATGAATTGTGTGACATCATCACATGGAATCAGCCTGACATTATGTGTCTATAGGCGGCTTTAATCATTTACAAAATGCAACAACTGTATGTAGATTTACCAATACTTTTCAGTCATGGGGAAATCTTTTACAAATTTTGTTTCTCTTAACTGTAAAAAAGCTACCTTTATTAAAACTGATACATATTCAAAAAACTGTACATAAGGCCAGTGGTGCACAAACTAAATGAGCCCAAGGACCATGTAGCCACAAGTAAATAGCTGAAGCATCTAAATTACCAAAGCTTTGCACTATCCAAGCTAAATGGAGTTATATGTTAGATAAAGCCCAGGTTGGGAAAGGGAATGCTATACGAATCAAGCCAAATCACTAAAAGGTCCATATTAACAGGGGTGCACATAGCTTTTTTAGCAAGCTACTTGGATGAGTGCCAGGAGATGGTGTGTGGTACTCACCCCATATGTAGCGTGGTTTTAAAAGGTTCCTTCTTCCTAACTGTCCTCTGCATCAACTTCCTGCACCTTTCATACTTATATTCCAGATTTTACCCTTTGGGCTTGTGCCCACTGCTTCTTTTTTACAGCAGCAGGGAAAAAGACGCAGAGAGGACACTCCCTATTCTAATGAATGGGACAGTGTCCACTTTGCGTTATCTAAGCGGTGCACTCACTGGTGCATGCTCCTTTTTTTTTCCGGGAAAGACTTCTTCTTGCCTGCGGTTCTGTCCAAAATCTTCTCCAATTCCAGTCCAAACAGGTTATCCCCTGTAAAAGAAATGCTGCACAACCTTGATTTGGAACTAGCATCTCCTGAACAGGCTTTCAGCCAAAGAGCACTCCTGGCACAATTAATTAATGCTCTTGTCCTAGCTGCAAAGTGTACAGATTCCATGTAGGCGTCTGTTAGGAAATTGGTAGCTTTAAACATAATAGGCAAACAATCTAACAGTTGTTCCGGTGGAGTTCCTGCTTCGAGCCTTAAATTGTGTGAGCCAGAAATCTAAATGTCTGGCCACGCAGGTGGAAGCTAATTCAGGCTTTAGATTAAAGATATTGGACTCCCAATCTCTCCTTAGCAAAATCTCAACCCTTTTGTCCATGGGTTCTTTTAAGATACCCATGTCCTCAAAGGACAGATCCGTGGACCTAGATACTTGTGAAAAGGCTGCATCCAGCTTAGGCATCTTGTTTTAAGGCAAGGATGGGTCATCATCAAGGATGGGTCATACCCACAAAAAACTTTTTTCTCTAGGGGTTTTCCATTCTTCTAAAATTCAATCCACGAGGAGCTTATGAACCGGAAAAACTCGACCTTTCTGCGCCCCCAGCCCCTGATACATGCTATCATGAAGTGATTCTGACAACTTCTCTTTCTCAATATCCAATGTATCATAAATCGCCTTGATGAGACCATCCACCTCATCTGTCAATCATCTGTATCCAGGAGCGGTACTAGGAGCCGACTGTTCAGCTGCTGACTCCGTGCCTGAAATTTCCACCAGAGTCTCTGTTCTCCTCCTCATTTTCTCGAATGAAAACTGGAGGTGGGACAGACACTCCCGGAGACTAAGCTTGGGCCTAAGGGTGTTAATCCATTAACAAGGATATAAACGTGGCAAAAGTAGCTGTAAGTTCCTCCTTAACTGAGGAGAGCAGGTCCCTGCTAGCTACCTCTGCTGTGGCAGCCCCCTCATCTCGAATGAGCGCCTCGATGCATTTAGGGCAGAGGGGCTTGGAGGTGTTGGTAAGTCTGACATTACAGCCAGCACATTTTTTCTTTAAATTGTGGCCTGGTCTGTCTGTCTAATCCATTGATTTGGTCTGCAAGACACAAAAGTGCAGGGAAAAAAATTACCCCAAATGCCTAATGTGCCAAAGACAAAAAAACTTAGAAGAAACGACCCCGCTAACCGCCCCCAGGGGTCCTATAAATCTTAGCAGACCACAACCACCAGTGAGGATGTACTATCCCAATGAGGGGAAAGAGAGAAGGAAACATTTCCACCAAGGAATGGCCACAGACAAATACCTAGCCCCCTTTTTACAAGCTAAAATGCTGCCCAGAGATGTATTAACATGTCCCCTGTCTCCTACCTGGGTTCCGCTGCCACCCGTGACCGCAACGTTGGCTCCTGCTTTAGTCCCCGGCTCCATTTCCTCCATTGGTGCCTCTGGAAAACCCGCCGTACGTTTAAATGCAGGACTACTGACGCTCAACTGCGGCCACACCCACCCTCAATAAGCCCGTGTGATCTGTGGGAGGATATTCTCTCCCGGAAGAAGATCAGGGTTTTGAAACATCTGTAACACAAGTTGACTAAGACAAATTAGGTGGTGTGTATCTGTTACAGGGCATGATTTCAGTGCTATGTCTTTGTAATAATACAGACCACATGGACATCACAGAAAGTGGAGTTAGTGAGCAAGCCACTTCCTGAAGCACATGGACATGACATCACTTCCCATAACACAGACCCCGTCCCTTCCTGTTCAGGTCAACAATGCAATGAGGGAGGGTGGAGGGTCAGTTAGTTTGAATCTTGCAACCGGGCTGAAAAGATGGGAGCTGAGGACCATGTGGCCTGATCTAACAATCTTGGCTAAGTACCCTTTGTTCTATATTATTATATCTATAGGCCAGTTACATTGTGTGTGTACATAAATGACCATGATATACATGAATGTGTTGATTGTTAATTGTAACATAGTACATGAATGTGTTGATTGTTAATTGTAACAAAGTAAAGGTGTCTTTTATGTTATATCTGCAAAGTTTCAAGTGATTCCTGGTGATAGTGCTTACATATTGTAGCGGGAGACATAACTGAGGTTTATTTTACCACCACCTAGGATAATAAGGCTGAGGGCATAAGATCGAAACAGTAATAAGCAATAATCTCCCCTTTTTCAGTATCTTTCCTTAAGTATTTCCATACCAAGCTGTGGAATGCAGAGTCTTCATTGCAGCACTGCGCAACCTTAAAAGTACAATCATTTTGTTAGTAATTTACATTGCCTATTTCACACCTCTAACTGCAAACTTTCATAATTATTAATGTTTCCCTGCAGTTATACAAGTGACATACATTGTATACATTTAACAATAAAAACTAAAAGAGTTTTGGCAATCTAAAAATTTAACTTTTATACATGATACAATGAAATTATATGTACTGCTCTTTAATGAGTTTGAGCTGCAATATAAGTTTCAGCCACTGAGGCCACAGGCTCTAGTGAGCACGTCGGAGGGAGGGGTGGTGATGAGGGGGAATCCCTCCTCTAGCTGACAGCCGGCAGCTGCTACGCAAAGAAGCTCCGAAACAACAAAAGTCGTCCGCATTGCTAGCTTTTCACCCCATTTGCGTACTGGCAGACCACTTAATGCACCCCTGCATATAAAGAGGGATAACTTTCTTTTGAGAAGCCACACTTGCTGGAGCCTTTAGCATTACATCAGCAATACATGCCAATATTTATACTTTTGTCACGATCATCAGTATTTTCCCCAAAGTAAGGAAGTGTTTTTATAAAACATTTTTATATGAAAGAAGCAGCATGGACCTCATAGTTTAATATATCTGCTTTGTTTGTGTATACTACAGTACACTGCAAATCCCACAATGCTATAATATACATCAAATGTGCAGTGGTTTCCCACAAGGGAACTGCATGTTGGTGTAAAGTGGGCTTAATTACAAATATTTATTGTTGTACTGCAGCCCAATATGTCTAGTGGTAATGAGTCCTAAATGATGAGGTTTGACCCTGCTGTGGTCCATGACCAATGAAGATAACTATGATAAATTCATACATTTACATAAATGTATGGGGTTTTTTTTTTTTTTTTTTTTTTAAAGCATAAAAAGCATTAAAACTTAATTGCCATTTATTTCCAACTTTTTGTAGAACTTTTTATTGTTTCCACATAACAATTGATGAATTATTTATAGAACTATGTTTTGTGATTACATTTCATTCTATTAGTCCAAACACCCTTATGTGTCAGGTAAAGAGTTAATATGATCAACATGCTTTTTTAGCACTATGATACTTTATATGCAAACAAAAGTAAGCATGCTTCTTATACAACTCACATTCTAAGATAAAGCATTTCTTTTCTGTGCTACATTAGCATGGATTTGCTTGACTAGGGTGTCGTTTCTTGAGTACCAGTGATTCCAATTACATGTTGTCTGGTTCCACATCGCTGCACTAACAGGCTATTTTTTCATGGCGGAAAGTATGGCCTCTTTTGACATTAATGAATTATTTCTGTAATTGGACAACAAATTTAACTGATAGTGCTTGCATTTGATGAGAATCTTTTCATGGAGATTGGTATGTCAGAATATATTTGGAAACAATGACAAGGCAAGTGAGGATCCTAAAAAAGAACCTGAACAAAAGAAATACAGTAGAATAAACAGTTAAGACAGAAGGAAATTTACCATTCGCATTTGAAATTATTTAAAGAATAAAATTAGAGATTATTTCATCTAATATTTATAAATTTTAGAATTTTTTTATTTTTTTTTGCAACTGTCCCTTTGCACTTTTTCAACTGAGAAGAGATTATTGTCATTAAATTGATGCTGAAGAAGTGGCCTCCAAGTCACTAAATAGATTTATATTTAATCTGTTTAACCTGCCAAATCATGTCAATAAAGTACTTCTAAACATGGGTGCTGAAACCATCCTTTTGGTAAAACCCTGACTACATGTCAGTTCCATAAAAATATCCATCACTTAGCATTTAGAACATAATCATGACGAGGTAGTGGCCTAGAGTGAGAAACTAAACAGATATGCATGTTGTGAGATTATATCAAAATTATTGTAGTTACATAAAAAAAATGGTAAGAGGTTTTGAGACACCCCATTTCACAACTCTCTAAAGGTGACCATACACGTGCCGATTTTTCTGCCGTTTTTAGCCCTCCTGACCGGTCGGGTAGGTCGGTCGGGAGGGATTCAGAACTGTTTTAAAATCATCTGAAAAGTCGGTCGGGTCCAGACCGCGGATGCCCGATTTTTCGGGAAAACGGCAGCTTGTATATGTCATGTACAAGCTGCCGTCATGTACAAGCTGCCGTCTTCCCGAAAAATCGGGCATCCGCGGGCGGGACCCGACCGACTTTTCAGCCTATTTTAAAACAGTTCTGAATCCCTCCCGACCGACCTACCGGATCGGTCGGGAGGGCTAAAAACGGCCGAAAAATCGGCACGTGTATGGTCACCTTAAAAGAGGTGAACAGTGTAGTATTTTTTAAAAAGGGAAATAGTAAACACATAGTTATTAAGTGTAAAACCTAGTCTCCACTGCACTGAAATCTGAGCATTGCCATTGGCGCGATGCGTTTAGGGCATAATGCGTGCCACAGCCATAGCTTTTAACATGTTAAAAACATGTCCTTTGTTTTTGGGGCACATTTTTGCTGAGATTTCTCCCCATAGGGGAATATGGGACATCTTAAGTTCTTCTTAAATGAACACAAAGCCACTGAATACTTCCATTGTGAGTCTACACCAAGATATATGGAGATATACAGGGGGTATACTACAAAAAAAGTATGGTTTTAACACAAATAGGTCTGCACACATGTCCCAGCCTTGGGACGCCATCTACTTACTACTCAGTGGACTTCCAATACCTTCATTGGGTGTTAACCCCTACTTGGGCACAATTTAACTCTTGTACTGCTGCATGGCTATCGTTTAAAGGCCGTGCCGGTCCACGTCTGCTTGGACTCTCCATTCTTCGGGAGGATCCCCAGTCTGCAACCTGTGCTCTGCATTTTGGCTTTCATCAACACGATACAGGAATCAAAAGTCTTTCGGCCAAATCTCTACCCCCTGAGGAAGTTGTCGAGTGACGAAACGTCGGGTGGCATTTAAAACAGGAGGATGTATCTGATTTTCAGTCTTTTCTGAAGTGGAGATAAAATATCAAGGCCAGAAGTGAAGGCGTTTGGCCATTGTTGATGAACTGTATCGCTTTTGAACACAGTTTTTTGTATTTTGTTTGTGCATTTATGGTATAAGAATGGTGGTATGGTATTTTCTTATTAAACCAAGTTTTAAAATTTTCTGATACACTTTGATTCCAGTTAAATGTAACTGAAGCCACTAAAGTCCCCCTGCCCTTGTGTTGTACAGGGGAGATCATTTTCCCAGTCGGGAATTTTTTTTATTTCCTTTTACTTTGAATTGTATTGGATACAGGTATCACTGTATCCAGTATAGTTCCCTTTTGCACATTTTCTCCTCTGGTGTCACACACCAGGAGAGAGAGGGTTAACTTCAAAGGGCACATTTGTGATGTCACATCGTCGAGAGATTTAAATGTAAACACACCAGAACAGTTTTCTATGGAGAAAACTGTTTTAGTGTGATTTACATTTAAATCTCTCGACGATGTGACATCACAATGGGAGGGGGGGGACATCGGCTTCACTGCAGAAGCCTGTACAGAAGATCAGAGCCACCGGGACAGAGAAGAACGATGAGTATGCGCTGCCGGGGCTCCGATCTTCGCAGAACGGCACCATCTTGTCCAGTGCAGTACTGACAGGACAGCGCTGGACGAGATGGGGCCGTCAGAAATGCTAGGGGGGTAACACCATGCCGCCAGGCTTTTTAATCTAGCTCAGTGGTGGCCAACTGAGTTGATATGGAGGGCCACAAGTGCGGCCTTTGGGATTACTAAAGGGCCACACATAAAATGTTTAACCTATACTGACTTGTATAGAATTGTAAGAATTGTTTTTGAATAAAAAATAACAGCAGGCATACATTTTGTGCCATATGGTCATAGGTTATGTGCCTCAGATATCATAAAAGCCTCTGATGAGATCTATGGGGCACATAACCTTTGCTTCAAATGGTATGTGCCGCAATATAAATTATACAATCCCCTGTTCATTGGTGGAATAGGAGCATAGGCACTCACCAGTCTGCTGATCCCCCGCCAACACTAGATAAAAGGAAAAGAGATGGACTTACTCAGGCAGGTCCCTGATTGGGTCCCTGATTGGCTTTTACATACACCTATCACATAAGTGTATCGCCTCTCTTCCTCTTCCAACTCTAAGAAATTCCTGGCAAGGGCATGTCAGCGGGAAGCGGTGGACAGAGGAGTTCCTATGCAATAACAGGTTTCGGGGGCCGCAAGTGGAAGACTGAGGGGGCCGCCATTGAACACCCAAAGGGCCACATTCGGCCCCCGGGTCACAGTTTGGGCACCTGGGATATAGCTTCTGGTTCTTGTTGGAATCAAAAGGCCCACCCAACCTTTCCCTTCATTCTAAAACCTAGGTACCTGGAAATGTTTCTCAAACAAATCTACATTCACGTATTATGTATAAGCACAATGTATAATTCCCTTATGCCAAAATCTATTAACATACAGAAAAAATTAATAAAACTGAGTTATATCTGTCATATTGTGCTAATTATCTTCATATATTGTTACACATATTATTTGGACTCCAGTGAATACGTCCTTCATAAAGCACGCAGAAAAATGATTAATCCTTTAATTGGTTTTATTTGTCTTCTCTTTGCATAGTAATATGCATTACTTTCTCATCTGCATTTGATTGTATTCTCTGTCAAAGATTTTAATAAGTGATATTGAACAAAGCCAGAGATACTTAATCATTAAAATGAAGACTATTTTTATACAGGAGCTTTATTTGCATGATATACCCCGAAAATACCGAATTCCACACAATAAAAGTTAAGTATCCAAGTAATCCAAGAGAAAGGAGTGATACAATCTGTATAGTTTTACATTTTGTTACAATGATAATATTAATAATAATAATAAAAAAAGATCAATAGGACAGAAAGTGTTCTTCTATTTTGCTCAACTTGAAAATGACTTGTTTTACCTGTAAACACAAATGCCATTTCATGAGATGACAAAACGTAATAACTTCCGTAGCAACATTACTGGCAAAGGTGATAAACAAAATCAATCATGGTTTCTGTTTGTATTTTGCTCAAACTCGTTGTGGGCCACACTGAAAAGAAAATGTTTTACTATGCACATTATAAAGTAACATCCTACAATATTAAATAATGTTTAAAAAATGTATTCTTGAGTCACTCTATTTATATTTTGGTCATACTATATAAATGAGGTTAGGACATTCTTCCACGTTGCAGCCAAATTCGAGCATATATAGGATAAACATAAAAATCTCTGCTGAGCATGCCTATTTTCCATGTTTTATTCCTTTGAAAGCACTTTAAGTACCAAAAATACCTGTTGATCCTTCTAGATATTAAGTGTGCTTATCTTTGTTCTTCACTTCACAACATGGCATTTCCAGGAGGAGGCAAAGACTGGCAACAAACTGCACTGCCTAGCTTCAACCTATTCCCATAGACCAGGGGTCGGGAACCTGTGGCTCGTTTGATGGCTACATTTGGCTCGCTGACAGTTTTGGCCAGTAAAGTCACATTTTTAAGTGGCTTTCCCGGCAAAATCACAATTTTAACAAATTACATACAGTATGTTTCCCAGATTATTGAAATCTGAGGATTTAAGCAGGAAGAGGGCGTTACTCTCCCTGCTAATGTCCCACCCCACTTGTGCTTCCTGATCCCTCCCCCCGGTATCACGAATATAATGATGTGACACCAATATGAGGTGGGATTTTTAATTCATATTGAATACAGTTTTCTGCGATTGAAAGGGAAATATACATCTAAATGAAGCTTCAGCTGCCCCCCATGTCCTCTTTTGAAAGTGATCCTCTTTCTCCTGGTGTGATGGACGTGATGACATCACACTGGGAGGTGGGAGTGCCAAATTTAAAAGGGATTGTACTGAATACAGTGATAATTGCAACACATTGTCCATTTGAATTAAAATTGTATTGAAAATAAATAACACATCTATACACATTGTTTAAAAATGTTATAGTTAGGCTATATTTCCACGGCATTAAGGGATGCACCGATACCCCCAGCATTCATCATATGCCTTCCCGTCTGCCTATTCACACTGAATTTAACGGGTTCACCAGCCATGCGGCTGACGCAGGTTAATGTCAACGCAGTGGCCTGGATACCGTTAATTTAATTGTGAACTTTTTACATAATTGTGTGTTTCAAACATTATTATATTCAGGATGTCTACTAGACGCTTGTATGGATATATGTTGGTAAGTTACAGGCCTGCAGCATATAAAAAAATGATCAATCATTAAAGTCTATGGTGCGCTTTTGGTACAGAGATCTGGACCTCAGCAGTGCGCTAGGGAGGTTAATAAGGTAGAAAGGGGTAGGTGATGCTGTTTGGCCAGATAAAGTTGTGTGACTTCTTAAAACACACAATGCACACACAGTACAGGATAGACTATAAAGACATGTAATGAATGTAAATCCTACACAACCATCAAAATAAATGTGATACTTTAGTGCATATTTGTTTTCTCTTTCTTATTCATGATGGCTAGTATATTTCCTTGCTATAGCAAATACACTATATTTACAGTATTTTTCTGAGGCCAGAACAATCTTATATTGGTAAAATGACATGTTTTACTCAGGTAAATATTGCTTGTGTATCATCTGCCGTTTGACATCTCTTATATCATGTGTTGTAATGATACAGCCGGAGGGGTCTGGATTGTTGGAAACAGCTATGCATATCTGGTCTTGAAAATCATTCCATTTATAGAAACATTAGATGTGTAACAAAACAGCCTATAAGGTATCTTCCTGCTTCCTAACAGCAGGTTGCCTTATGTATTCAACATCAGCATTTAAGTTCACTGCAGCTAAACTGAATTCATATCAGCAGAAATTTCTATCAAGCAGTGGGGAATGCAGGTCATTTTCCAATGCTGTCTTGCTGGGTTACCATCAGAAATATTTCGAAATCCAGCAAAGTATTAAAAGGTTGCGCAGAATAGTTCACTGCAAATTTTCCCATATGCTGTGACTAAACTCTTCTAATGACTAGCCCAAATTAGTTCTAATTATACCACTTGACTTGTTATTTTTTATTCTTTCTATTATTTGGCTCGGTTGGATAAATCAATCTAGCTGAATTTTTATTGTTTCATAATGACAGAATGGTTACTTGAAGCTTTGCTAGATACCTACAGTGTGATGCGGCATTCTACTTTGGCCATGCTTTATGAGGTGGCTTCAAGATAAGTTAATCTTAATGCCGTCTATATAGCAGTACTGTGTCAGAGACTTAATGGTAATGCAAGAAAATGTAGGGTATATGCTTTTCTCTATTACAGAGAGCATTTAGTTATAAATACAAATAAAAATAAACTGAAGTTGGAACATGCAGATTTGGGGATTTTTCTTAATAAAATTAGCCTATTGAGAGTTTGACATGAAGTGCTTAGATTTGTTTTGTTAATACAGCTCAATATTAGGACTCAGCAATGCTTCATGATATAAGCCTCTCTTAACAATGTACTTATTTAATGACAAATATTCAAAACTGTATGTCCTGTGTATGTGCCTAGTTTGTGAAGTTCTTGGTGGCAAACATAGGACTAGGCGAAAACATCACATTAACAAGGTAATTTTGGTTGATCTGGATTCATCATCATTTATTCATATAATTAAACCTTTTTAATAAACTACGTTAATAAACTACTATGAGTACCAGTATAACTAGTTGCTCATACATCTACATCTATTGATCAATTTCACACAGAACTCCATGCTCCACGGTTGCTTGAGCTGCTCCAATGGAGGGTGCCCGTGTTGGGAGGATGCGGAATATGCGTGCCAGGGACCGGCTGAGGCCCCATGGGATCCCCAGGACCCTATGTGCATGCATATTCCACATAGCGGGAGAAACAGCCCTGACAACAGGTTACAAAATGTTTTGAGAATTGCGGCTACGCCACCATCATGCAGGCTCTGGGTAAGAATACATTTATTTAATATTTTAAAAAAAATTATTCCAGCATAGATTTGCTTTAAGAAAAACAGTTCAAGAGCATGTTCCACATTTAGGAACTGATATACTGCAAAATATTGCATTTTTGTTCTTGAGTTTGGATACACTGAGGTCACTGTCCAAAGACACATCCATTACAAATGCATTACAGTGCACCATATTGCATGAAATAGGATTTATGTCAGATATTTACTCTGTTGTTAGTCTGTTGTTGTGTCAGCAGCCTTTTTAAATGAATAAACTTCTTTACACAACACAAATTGGATACAATATAACAAACTTGAATAATCTGCAATGACGTGACATACAATGCATCTGGAAGTATTTTTCTTTTTTCCACATTTTATTATGTACAGCCTTATTCCCAAATGGATTAAATTCTTTTCCCCTGAGAATTCCACATACAACACCCCATAATGACAACATGAAAAAGTTTATTTGAGATTTTGCCAAATTTAAAAACAAAAAATTGAGAAAGCACATGTACATAAGTATGTACAGCCTTCTACATGAAGCTCAAAGTTGAGCTCAGGCACATATTGTTTCCCCTGGTCATCCTTGAGATGTTTCTGCAGCTTAATTGGAGTCCACCTGTGGTAAATTCTAAATCCTAAAAAATCCTAAAGCTGACCAACCCATCTAAACTGACAATCTGGGAAGATGGGCCTTAGTCAGAGAGGTAAGCAAGAACCCGATGGTTACTCTGTCAGAGCTCCAGAGGTCCTCTGTGGAGAGAGAAGAACCTTCAAGAAAAACAACCATGTCTGCATACTGAAGAACTCTTAGGCCATGAGAAATAAAATTCTCTGGTCTGATGAGGCAAAGATTGAACTCTTTGCTGTGAATACCATGAGTCACGTTTGGAGGAAACAAGGCACCGCTCATGACCAGGCCAATACCATCCCTACAGTGAAGCATGTTGGTGGCAGCATCATGCTGTTGGTATGTTTTTCAGTAGAACTGGCAGACTAGTCAGGACAAGAGAAAGATTACTGCAGCAATGTACAGAGACATCATGGAAGAAAACTTGCTCCAAAGCAAACTTGGTGGTTCATTGTTCAACAGGACAACCAACCCTAAGCACACAGCCACAATTTCTAGATAGACAAAACTCTGCTTATGTCCTTCCGTAGCCCAGCCAGAGCCCAGATTTGAATCTGATTGAACATCTCTGAAGAGATCTTAAAATGGCTTTGCACCAACTTGATGGAGATAGAGAAGGTGCTTCAAAAAGGAATGGGAGAAACTGGCCAAGGATAGGTGTGCCAAGCTTGTGGCATAATATTAAAAAAGACTTGAGGCTTCCATTGCTGCCAAAGGTGCATTGACAAAGAATTGAGGCTTTGAATACTTATGTATATGTGTTTTCCCAATTTTTTTTATTTTTAATAAATTTGCCAACAACTTTTTGTCATTATGGGGTGTTGGGTGTAGAATTTGTAGACAAAAATGTAATTAATTTCATTGCACTGTATGTAAACGGGCTCTGTATATTTGTATTATAGCCATATTCAGAAAGGGGAACATCGCAGGTTAACCACCGTGGTCATATTCCTAAACCTGGTTTGGGGTAGATTTTAAATTACCAGTACAGGTAATAGGTAAGCCACATTCCAAATTGTTTACCTGGTACAGACAAGCCACCAGCATCCTCAACATCTATTCAGTGTCTTCTACCTGGGTGTAGGGGCTGTCAGCACTGTTCACCTGTATTGTGCGTCATAGATGTCCTTAGTCCTCACATCCCCAGCTTCATTGGGAAAATGTAAAAAATCATACTGCCAGGGAAGGTAATCAGGGCTCACAGTATTGAAGAAGAAGCTCATAAGAGAAGAGAGTGTTGACCTCATTAGTGCGAAGCTTCTCTTTTACTATCCAAGTTACAGTATACAGTTCTTAACTAAGCTCTATTTTCTTAACTGCTTTTGAAAAATATGAAAAAAAAATCAGAAAATCCTTGAGCTTGTCTAAATCAGAAACCTGACTAAGCAGAATTGCATATTTTTTGAGAGTATGTAAGTTCACATTTTCATGTTTCAGCTGTAAAATTCATCCATTTGCCTAAGCTTCTGCTTTAATTGTTAAATATAAAATCTGGAGCAATATAATTGTGACATAAAGCTTCTGTTCTAATTATATTAAATGTATATTATAAACTTCCATGCAAAGTATTGTACCTCCTACGCTGGATTAAACTCATCTTCATGCACAGCCTGCAAATGAACTAAACTGAGCTCCTGTCATCACTTAGTACAATCATGCCATGTAAAAGCAGACTTCTGGTTCTGCCAATGCCTATTAGACCCACTTGAGAAACTTTCAGTAAATGTTTATAGGCCATTGCATTTTTAGTAAAAGGGTATAAAATCACATTAAAACTGATTCTTTCTTTAATAACAGCCCAGTGGCTGTCTTGACAAAATGTAACACAGGTTCTCCCTCTATAATCAACTCATTTTATACTTTGTAAATATCTGATGAATGATCTGATGTGTTTATTTAAAAATTGTATTGTTGTGAGGCTGTGGCCAAAGTAGCTTGCATGCCAAACCTTCACTCTCCAATGCATTCTTCACCTATAAATAAAACCCACACTCATCCTCAGGAGCCTAGTTGCGCTATCCCAGCACTCAGTTTTCCCCAGGTCTTATGTCTAGAACAGGTCTAAGGACCAGGAGCGTACAAACAAAAAAGGCTGGCACCATTAGCAATCACTTCTGCAAAAACACAGGATACACTGAGGCAGGTGCATAGTCAGGTCCAAACAGGGTCAGGGGCTGGCAGCAGACAAAGGATGGTTACATTTAAGACATTAGGCAAAAGGCATAGCTTGGGTCCAAGTGAGGTCAGGGCAGGCGGCATACAGAGAATAGTTAGGAAGTAAGCACAGGTCGGATTTCCAATAAACAGCCAACAACACATCACACCCAGAGGTATACTATATGCTACCATGGGCAGCAAAGCTATGTAGCATTGTAATTTTCCTAGAATGAGACACAAATGAGACACCGGAACCATATGTGGAGGAAGAGAGGATAGCACTCATCGTAGGATTTAAGGCTCATACACCCACTGTTACCTATAGTGAGAAATGGTGTATGCTGAGGTTTTATAGCTAGTTCCTCCGTTGCTCTAACTATTATAGGAACTATTACTTTAATAATTATTATAAAGAACTAATGACACATGTTTTGAAGGCCTTTTTTATAAGCATAAAGTAATAAGCCATTCTAATATAAAAATGTATGTTCGAATGTATAATCATCATAGAGTTGTCCTTATCAGCATTGGAAAAATTTAAAAAAATACCCTTGATTTTAGAGTGATTGTGATTTAGAGTGATGTGTAATTGTACATGTGTTATTGTGTCTTGCATTAAGGTAGTATAAAAAATTACTTTATCATATATCCTAAAGCAGGAAGCCTAATGACTTTCATGGTAATTTATACTCCATTTCATTTCTGTAAAATGTGCAGTTTAACACCCGGACAGTCCCTTTATTTCACTAAACTGCTTCTTAAAGTGATATGAAAAATATAACTGATTACCATGTAATCAGTTTATATTTCCTGACTGTTCTCCCACCTCTATATATTTACAACATCATCACTAGAGGACCCAGGGTGCCTATATCTGTAATGTAATACAGGTATATGACATGGGCACGACTCTCCCTGCATCTCCCCAGCATTACCACGGATGTCAGGGAGGTGGGTCCAGCGACAAGCCTGGAGGATGCCGACACAGAGGAATAGCGCAGGCATGGCTGGAGAAAGTGAGCTACCCTGAGTGTGGCTCAGGGTTACCACTATTGGTAATGGAAATCTTCCCTGAGTCAAACGTGGGAAGAGAAGGCAGTTTCTTTATTTTAGAGTGCAAATAAAGAAAAACTCAAACCAAATATTAATTGTACCCTTGCTATGTTTTTTACTACTATGTAATTACAGTAGGGAGAATAACAATAGTACCCTGGTAGGCAAAAAAAAAACCTCTAAACTTTGTGTGTCATGCAATTGTCTTTATACGTGTGCAATATACAAATTTTAAAGATTGAGGGGGTTTTGACCATTGTGTGCGTAACACAGTAGGCATGTTATTATTTATGTATTATTCCTAAAATACTAACACTGTAATAAACGTTCATCTGTTCTTCTTGACACAAAAGTTGATGGGAAACAAATTTTGTAATCTTGTCCAACACTAGATCATTGACTTAGATGAACAATGCTGGAAGTTGCATCACTGTCTAGTGTTGTGCAAAAAGTCATTTTTATACTGCCACAGAGGACTCTGATGTACCCTTCAATGTATTCATGTCTCAGCTTTGCTGACTTCATTGTTTCCCCCATAATTCCCAGCTTACTATAACAAAAAAACACAAACAAAAGATTTGCTGTCTCCCTACACTGACTGGAAAGCAGTAGCTCTGGCTGCTAAGAATAACACTGGAAGACTGTCCGGCGACTCCAGTTTAAAAGCCAGTGCCAGCTCCTTGTGATTACGGGTAAGGTTACTGTGTTTCACCGCATATCAGGTAATACAACAAATCTCAAGACTGGCACGATTCTCATACTTTCCTAAAACCAAGCATTGTGATATTAGTAAGCTAGTTTGAGCATTGTTGGCTGCTCACCAGCTTCTCGGTTACAAACTCACACAAAGGTCTGTTGTACGAGAAGTTGTGTATTTCAAGGGTAGTCCATGGACAAAACAAAAACAACTGTTCAGGGCGAGATAAACTGGACTGAGAGACGCAAAGCATCTCTGAAGTGTTTTCTTGGAGGAAAGTGATGATCACATATCTCCATAACTTAAAAAATTGAAAGGATTCTATTCCACAGTGAATAAAGCAGAGCTGCTGATCCCAGAGGCTATAGTTATTGTCTATACTGTCTGTTATATTTTACACAATCTCATGGTAATTCAGGAAAAGTTATGACCAGTATAACAAGAAAAGATTCTCTGTAAAGGATGAAATCATTCTTAAAGCCACAAAGGTTATGTGCCTACAGGCTTCCGTAAGGGAAATAGATGTCTAGGTTGCGGGCATGGCCACAGCCAAGGTATAAACTCCGAATGGAACAATTACTGCTGCAGGAAATGTATTAAATAACCTTTAGGGTTCGTGCAATCAGCCATTGTTTAATTTTAGCTTGGTAATGCTTGCTTCAGTAACTATTTACCAACATTTATCAGCTGTCCTATAAAGCACCTTTCTGCTCCAGTCAGTGTGAATGACAATTGTTTTGCAATGGGTTGAGATGTTTAGTTTGGGTATGCATAAGAAAACAACAGGTTCCCTTCAGTGCTTGTATATAACACTGCTAAGACAAAGAACTGGGGGGGGGGGGGGGGGGGGTGAGGATGGAAGGAAGGAAAGTTTATCTAAATACAAAGGCTATTACCCACTTTCTGTTTTTCTGTTTCACTACGATATACCTGTATTGATTCATTCATTTAAAGCAGTGGCGGGCAACTGAGTTGATATATAGGGGCAAAAGTGCGGCCCTCGGCATCACTAAAGGGCCCCACATAACATTGAACCTGACCCCTCCCCCTGTCAACATATCTCAGCAGGGGGTGGACCAGATCCCCATTTTGTTTGTCGGTGAGGGATACAAAGAATATCAGGTGATTTTAGGTGTGCCTTAAGCCTCAGATATGTGACTACAAGTCTGCAGTCATCAGTGCACAAGTTATCGAATACTAGTATGTGGAAAATCACAGCAGGAATTGTGGAGCAGAGGCTTTGGTGAAAACCATGGAACTCTGGCAGTACATATAAACACTGTTTTAACCCAATATACTGCGTGGTTACAAAGAAGAACTTTTTTTTAACTACTCATGCGCTTTAATCTTTGGCAGATGCAAGTGCATCCTTTTAACAGTAAAATGAAAAGTAGTGATTTTAGTTAACAAGTAAAAAAAATAAGATCCAAATAAATCATTTTTTTTACATTTTAAATTTGATTTGAAGGGATTTTACAACAACCTTCTAAACCCACTACCTCCTTCCAGATCAACTTCTATTACAGCTAGTATATTAAGTTGGTTGCACTGCTACTCTTATACTTTTTTTACCTTTTTCAAAGATAGTCAAAACTAAAGATGGTCAAAAAAATTCCAGCTATTTTATTTGGGAGATACATTTCAAAACTCTTGAACAAGGTATCAAAACCAAATTTGCTGGAAATGTGGAGAAGGGTTAAGGGAACATAAAAAAAATATTGCTCTAGCGCATGTAGTTCTTTAAAGACTAAAGCCCCCCATACATGTGTAGATATGCCGTAGATTCACCAAAGATCAATCTGCATGCGAGTTCCTGTAGATCGATCATCTTTAGGGAATCGATAGCTTTCCACATTGAGTGATTGACCCAAAAAGGCCGAAATCACACAAGAAACTGATGGAGCAGGGATCTGCCAAGATGGTAAATCCCTATTCGATTCAAATGCTTTTTATGGGAACCAGGGTCAGCATACAAAGTATTAAGCAAGAATCAATGTGTCAGTGGCACACATTGTGATTCCTATTCTTTTGCCGGCGGCCGCAAGCAGCTTGGAGATGTCACCATGCTGTGACCGACCGCCGACAAAACCAACGGGAATCTAAACGTGTATGGGTACCTTATGTTCAAGTGATGTTAAAATTGTAATTGAAAAATACTACCTATGGTAGAGTATTCTTTTTTTTTTGTAGTGTTCTCTCCGCTCCCATATGCCCTTCATGCGGTTTGAAATTCACACACAATTCAGCTAGTCTAAATTTCAGAAACAAATTTAACCAACAAATTTAACCAAAAATAACCAACAATCTCCAGTTAAAACAGTGGCAGTGTGGGAAGCAAAGGAATAAAAAAAGTAGGTGTAAGACCATAGGCCAAAAATACCAGTACCTAGAAGAAACATTCTGGTAAGTAGCCTTTCATACTCCATGTTCAAGTAAAATAGGATTTTTGGCAGACTGGTGACATATAAGTTTAAAAACAAGAATAAGAAGAGAAACCTGGTGTTCCACAAGTAACCAAAAGTGCATACTAGATCATTACTGTAGAGCCCAGAGTCATAATATGCATCTTAGATTTACATAAGATGTTTCTTATGGTAATGTTTGTTTTTTGCAATATATACACGGCATACAGTGCTGGCTCTAGATAAGCCCTATTTTACCAGGGGTGGTCCTCTTTAGGGAGCTTGAGCAGACCCAAAGTCTTCCATTAAGCAAGTGCCTGGCTTTACATTTCAACTTAAACCACGCATATGAGAATGTCTGGGGTTGTTGATTAGAGATGGTCGAATTTTTCGACTTGCTGACTTTGTTAGCTGATTGCAAAGCCTCTAAACATGGTATCATTACCAAAATTGCTGGAGATATAAAGAAGAGTTCTGAGAACATTGTAAAGAAAAATAAGTTTTGCTCTAGCTGTAGTTTTTGCATAACTTAAGTTCAAAGTTAAAGTCGAAATTTCTGCAAAAAAAAATATATTGTTTATATATTATACCCCAACCCTTCTCTACATCTTAAGCAAGTTTGGCGATGATACCATTTTCAGGGGCTTTGCAATTAACTCAAAATCGGCACTTAGTTTCCAGGCCTTTTCTACACTCTTTTAAAAGCCAAACGTGGGGGGGGGGGGAAGGAGCAGTGCAGATGTTGGGCTGTGATGTGCCTATCTCCACAAACACATCATAGCTAGAGATGGTCGAATATGGTTTTTTTTTATTTGACCGTATACTACAAAAAAGAAAGCATTGCTCTTATACAAATAGGTTTTGCATACATTACGTTCAAATTCAAGTCACAAATTTGACTTTGAACCTTTGAACCTTAATTATGCAAAAACTACATATCCTAGAACAATATGTTGTTTTCAAATGTGCCCACAATCCTTCTCCAGCAATTTAGGTGATGATAGCATGTTCAAGGGGCTTTGCAATCATCTCACAAAGTCAGCTAGTCGAAAAAATGTGACCATCTCTAGACATAGACCAATATGCGCCAATCACAGTTCAATGCCCATTCCTGCCTCCATAGCATCGACAAAAAATGTAGCATAGCCCTAGCTTTCAGTTCCACTTTCAGCAGGAGGAGGAACGTCAGTGAACTCTAGGCAGTTATAAGGCCAAATCTTCCGTAGCAGTGGATGATATCTACCTGCTGCTGTTATTTTGCTTTGACCACAGGTTTTTTCTTTAAGCTCAATTTTCTTCAGAAAGAATCTTCTTGGAGGGCACAAAAAGCTCCATCATTTCTGCTGCATTCCATTTGTGTTAAATAAACGAGGTATATGTGATAAATGAAGACTGCGCTGCAGGCCAGAGAATTCTTATTAACTACATATTACGGATGAAAGCAAAGTGGCACAGCCAACATCTCAACATCTAAGGTGAAGCGAGCTTTCTTTCTCAGTTTTACAATACATGTCCATCAGACATCTGCACTCTGATTCTAAACAGACTGCCATTTAAACAGTGCTGGCTTTAGTTCATTAAGGTGGAAGATCCAAATGACAATTGATCTTGTCTGAATATAAAGGTTAAAACACACTGTTATTTGATCAGGGGTGTTTGCCTTTTCATGAAATTAAATTATATTACTCAAGATAAATCTTTCTCATTAAAGTGAATAGGAATATTAAGCACATAGACTAGATGTAGATCTCACCTGTACACAGCAAAACAAGCTGAAACATTTGTTAAAAGCAAAATGGAAAATACTAAATGGAAATAAAGTTAAAAAATTCCAAGCCAACAGCAAAATATTCAGACAAACTGTTTTACCTGTCAAGGGATTTGTAAATCTGTTAAATCAATCTTGTAATTTACATTGCATGACAGTACAACCAAATTCTACTTCTATGTTACAGATTACACTGCTGTGAATCAATAACACCAGACCCAAACTTCCACCAGCCTGGGATTGGACAGTGATGGAGCACAAACACAAATTCTGCATTCTGTATTTGAGACCTTAGAGCTTTAAAGGGCACCTAGTTTGAAACAAAAAAAACTTACCTATCAACTTTCACAATGGTTCAAAATTGCTCAAAAAGCCTTTAAAATATATACTTACCTGCTCTGCTGTTGTCTGATACAGATGATAAAGGTTGCACTCTTCCATGCAGTAGCATATACATATCAAATATATTGTTTTTAAAGCTACCCATACACGGTTAGATTCCATCATCACGCTGCTTGTGGTCACCGGTACAACAAGCGGGAATCACAATGGCCGTCACTGAAACATTAATTCCCTCTCAATACTTTAATCGATCTTTGGGGAATCGATGGCATATCTATACGTGTATGGGGGGCTTTAGTCAGAAAACTGCTGCAGTGGTTTATGAAGAAAAAGGGGCGATGAGAAAGATTCAAGTCCAATAGAATATCTCACCAAAACGCACCATTAGCATGTTCAACATCCAAATGACAATTGAGCCATTATGACAATTAAAGCCATTATTAACTTATCTCATCCTGTATCTGCTGCCTCCAGTAGTTCTGGGTGCCGGAACTTTGTGCATGTTTTCCGGCTGACAGCATAGTACATTCAAAATAAAGGATCCGCACTCCAGATAAAAAGTCCATGTTTTCACTTTATTAATAATCCACATGTTAAGGTACAAGTCTTAGTCTTTCAGGAACGCCTGACAACACTGGTTAAGATTTTGTGTTTGGTGCTTCTGTATTGTACGGGGGATTGGAGCGGCTTGGAGACTGGTTATATGTAAGCTCCTGCACTGGTGAGCCCAACCTTTTGTTGATTTAGCACAAGAGGAATTCTGTGTACAATATCTTATCAGGCGGCGGAGTGCAGGTCTTTTGAGAAGAAACGGAAGCTAAGAACACACTGGATGTCTGGTCAATCAGTTGCCTTTTAACTGACATACTTTGAGAGCAGTGGACCTAGCTGTCAACACACAACAAACCAGAACACCATTGAAAACAAGGGGAAGAATTCAAACATTGGTTCAGCTTATATTGTGTCTGAATTGGTATAATAAACACATTTCATGTGTAGTATAGTACCTCAGAAACCTAATAACACAAACAGAAATAAAAACATGACAAGGTTCTAACCCTTTCCAAGCTATTAGCCAACACTTGACTGGAGTCCCATTTGCTTGTTTTCTGCAATTAGTATTGTATATAGAGACCCCAGAGGTACATGTCAATTGAACAAGAGATATAATGCAAGGGAAAGAATATATAATCATATAAGGCAAGGAAATGTTGTCAGGAGCTGAACTGAATCTCTGCACACATGCTAGAGGCAAAACATGGTTTTGTGTTTCTTTTATCATAGTTCTGAGTACATTACAGCTACTTCTGCCGTTCCCACTGGCAATTAAATTCACACACCTTTCAAACTGGAAACAACAGCGCTCTGACTGGGTATTGCCACACAAATAAACTGCTGGGGTCTCCGGATTTGTAATGTGATCATTTTTTTATCACACAATGTGAGTGACTGGTACTTTTGATGTTACAGGGAGATGCCCCATTATAGCATCACAACTTAATCTGGTGGAAGCTGCCTGGTAAATCACAAGTTTGCAGAGATTTCAGAAAATCAGATATTGTAACTGGTTATTAAGACATTGCATTTATTTCCACCAGCTATATTACAACTAAAAAAAAGACCTGGTAGGGAAAAAATAACTAAACGACTTTCCAATGTTTACTACTAATTCTAGGCCAATTTTTAGACAACAGACAAAAAAAGATGATGATCGTCATTGGTACTTGACGGTGGAGTTGATCTGCATGTATTAAGGTGATGCCCCATTTCAGCTCCATTATTGATCTATAGCTAAACCAACATTTAGGGAAAAGAAACAGCCTTTGCATTTACTGTATTTGTTCACAACAAATCTCCAACACTCTCCTCTGTCAAAAAGCTTAGGGGTAGGAGCACAATAGAACCAAACTAGGGATCTTCCATCTGCACTCCATTGTTTATGTCAGCGGAGCCTCACTGATATAAACAATGGAGGGGCAGAGCCAGATGAAGGAGCTACCCTTGGGCAGCTCTCCCACCAGACCCTGCTTGTGTATGTGAGAGTTGGACTCACGCTGCCAACTCTCATAAACATATCTAAGCACTGTGTAAATCAGCCAGTTCAGCTGATGCAATGCATAGGAAAGATCCTTCCATGGGTGGACTTTTCCTATGGCTCTGCACTTAGTGTCTGTGAGCTTGCAAGCTTGAGCCCAACTCCCATACAGTGGCAGATAGGAGAGCTGCCCAAGCTATCCAGTTTACATGCAGAAGCTGCCGGTCAGGGCTGGAGATGGGGAAGCTGCCTCTGCCTCCTTAACTACCACTCTGCCGGTAAGAGCACAGACCTCTGGCCAGCAGAGTGGGAAAGACCCAAAATATTTTTCGGCAATGGGACGTCCTATACAATGGAGCATCCTGAGTAACAAGAAAATGTATTTCTTTCTGTATGGTTGTAAACAACGACCTGGGATGTCAGAGAAGCAGCCATAAGCTGCACCCTGAACCCAGATACACATATTTGAGGACTTAATTTTATACATTGCAAAAAAAAGGCCCCAATTAAGCTAGGAAAACATAAAGAGGAAGGCAGGAAATTCCTCATGTTTTTATGGAAGGGGACTCTCCTTCCAAAGAATTACCACCTTCCATTTTATCCTCTCTCCCTGCAGGCCTAAGAGGTCAACGTAAATGCTGATAAAAAATTTAGATTTTGGTAGACTAAGCACATTTTATAATGTTTCAGTAAGTACACTTTCTGGCAAATTGTGCATAGTATACACCCCTTTTTTAAGAAGGGGGTACTTTGGCAGGTTAAGAACACATTATGGGTATTTTCCTTAATTATTATGGAAAAAATAGTTTTGAATTACAACCAACCCTCGCTTTACTAAACATACGTACATTCAATGCTATCAGTGAGCAGTTTAAGTATGAAATAAATATTAAAAAGATATCAGACACTGAAGTTAGTAGCTAATTTTCCTTTTGCATAAAAAAGGAACTTAAAATGACCCTATGCCCAAATAATGTTTACAAAATACTTACATATCAACCTCCCTAGCGGTTGAGACAAACCCTGTGTTTGGGTTCGTCCAAAATCGCTGCAGCATTTTCAGGGTTTTGGCACCGCCCGACCTTTATGTTAATAGACCTCCATGTTATTGGAGGGGCGTCTGCTTTCCAGCCCACACAGCCGGCGTCATTTATGATGCCGACTGTGGGGACAGGGGAGGGTGGGAATTGTATGCAGTGTACTTGCTGTGATTGCCCGTACCGCGCCATTAAAAACGGCACAGTAAGGATGGTGTGCTAGGGTGGTCAAACAAGCAGTCCCCTACACTGTATGTAAAAGCATTTTGGAAAAAAAA
>CM070034.1:48536775-48561011 GCA_036250615.1 Ptychadena robeensis | reverse complement strand
TCCAACGGATTCTCTCTACTTCTTGATCCTCAGCACTTCGTTTCGGTACCTCCTCTGTCTTTCAGGCTCCAGACCCTTGGCCAGTCCCACAGACTCTGCTAATCTCTACACTTCTAGTACTACATTTTGGTACATCCTCAGCTGCCAACTCACACGGATGCATCCAGGAACCGCAACTTGGGGTTTGTTTGCAGCAAAGCCCATCAGCCCTTGCGGGCTGCTCTGGTGAACACCAGACAGTCCCTTAGACTCTGCACCCCAGATTGCACCTTTTCCAACTGTGCAAGTTGGTCCAGGGGGTCCACACCCTTGAATATCCGGTGTCACCCGCTGTGACAAAAACCTATTGCTTCCCCAGAATTTGCAAAGCATATGTGTGCATTTGGGAGTTATTTGGTTTTCAGTTATTTCAACAAACAAGGATTTGATGTAAAAAAACAGCTTTTAAGTATTTATTCAATACAATTCAGACTGAATTTTAATATGTTTACAGATTTCTGTTTCCTTTTTTTTTAGGGCACTCTACATTCTATCAGCAGTAACAGTAAATAAATATCTTCATATCATCCTTTTTCAGGGAAAACAAGAATAAATATTTTGCAAATTTTCTCCACAATATGTTTTGCACCAAAATAAAATGCTCAGATATTTATTCAGTAGTTCCTACTAACTATATTTGAGAAAGGAAAACTTCATTTTATAATATTGACTATTGCTTATAGAATATTTTACTTATAAATTCTCTTTTATTTATATTCAATTGAAATATATAATAAATCATATAATAATGTATGATAATGTCATGATCATGTCATGTCTAAACACATTTTATATACATGACATGAGTTTTATGCATCTATCACTGTGCTCAGTTAATAAAATACCAATTTGAGAAGTCATTTGAGCTGTAATAGTAGTTTTGAATGACATGACTTGTTTTGTTTTGAAGAATTTAGGTATGTGTGTGTTATTTGAGATTCCTGCATTGGTGGGTAGTGCCTATACTCTACAGGTTCCTTTTACATTATGAAGGCTGCATTGTATATTGTATTGGTGTTGCCCATTAATGCATGTGTTGCACAGTACTTACGTTATGTGTTATCAGAAAGCTAGTGTGTCAAAAATGCATGCAGTGGCAATGTGTGCAGCAAACATAACGCATAACACGGCACATTAAACAGATTTCATTTTTAAACAATACTATGATGGTCATTATGGTAAATAGTTTTTAATATCTTTTTAACCTCCTGGACGTTTGGCATCATGAAACTCAACCCAAGTTAATGGAGGGTAAACTTACTTGTCCACTGGATTCTGTGTATCGGCATGTATGCTGATGCTTCCGCGACCGCCCCTGATCACATCACGTGACATGAAGGGGTCAGGGTTTTTGCTAGCACGATTCTGGCGTCACCGGTGATTTTCGTTGGATTACTCACTCTTTTGCCAGAGGTTTAAACATTAGAATTCAATTTTATTTTATTCAATACCATTGTATTAGAAAAATTGGAAAAATAAACCACCATTTGAGAAATAACATTTTGTTAAACACAAATTAAGAAAGCAGCACTGAAGAAAAATGATCTAAAAGTATCTAATTAATGTTCTGTGCACTATACTAGACTATATTAGGCAAAAAAACTATTGGAAACAACAAGTTAGATTTTTTTGCATGGTATGTCCACCATGTTACTTTTACAGGGTTCAAAAAGAACAAACAGCCACTTTGATATGTACGGCAGTGGATAGGCCCTTTTGGCCTGCAAGGTACCAGTTAGGAAAATCATCTTCTGTTCACTCTTGGTGCTGATACTGTTTGGGTATAGGAGGAGTTTCCTGGTTGTAGCTTGCACCCCCGATGATATGGAGGCTAGCTATCTGCCATACATTTAGGTAAAAATTATTTATTCCATTTATACCTGACAGCATAGGAAAGTCTAGGTTGCCTTTAAGGTCGTAAACCATCTAAAACAAAATGCAATACATCTAAAATATGAGGCCTGGGACATAATTACTTTTCTGAGTGCTTAGGGAACCACTGAATGGATAACTCAAAAACCAGTAAGGAGGTGCAAGTTTCTGAGCCTCCACTTAACGGCGGAAATCAAAATTTGCATCTTCAAAGTTTTTGGTTTAGTAAGTAGCTTCTGGCATCAAAGAAAGTGAATGAGCACATGATTTGGAGACCTTGGGAGTCTGCCTTTATAATAAGATCATTTGCACAGCATTTCAGGACATTACCTTTATTTCACAATAATTTATTAATATAATATACATTTTTGACTACTGATGAATTAGAGCTCAGTAAATGTGATAAGATTCATAACACCTACAACTATAGTTATTTACTGTATACAAGACGACCCCTCACTTTTCCAGTTTGGGATATACTCGCTGTATTAGACTACCCCTGTTCCAACGCACACCAATTACATTTTTTTTGTGGACGTTGAGCTAGGGCCTTACATATGCCTACTCTGACTTTTAACCCCAGATCTCCAACACTCTTTTTTTTGGATTAGTAATTTATATTCCCAATTTGACACCCCTGTCTGCAACCTTTCATAGTTATTAATATTTCCATGCGGTTATGCAACTGACATCAATTGTACACATTTAACAATAAAAACGGAAAGAATGTTGGCAATGTAAAAAAAATTACTTTTACAGTTGTGTATAAATTATAAAGTGAAGTTTTTCTAGATATTTTATGTGTTCTAGCTTTAATCTCAATCTCCCTGCAATACCAATTTCAGCCACAATGTCACCAGAGTAGCAGCATATAATCCTTTCACACACAGCGGGGATGGAGGCGCCCAAGGGGGATGCTGCAGTCTCTCTCCTCTCTGCCTGTGTTTCATATACACAGAGGCTGCTATCATCCAGCACCTGGTGTGGGTAACACGGGTCTGGGCAGCAGACCTCCAGGCCCCCCTAGATGCTCAGCGGCCCTGGCACCTAAATAAGAAGACTCCCAACTTTTGAGAATATTTTCCTGGGTTCAAAAGTAATCTTACCCTGGAAAATACAGTATTCATTTGGCAGAGGCATATTGATCTCTGTATGCAAAGATGAAGCAAAATGTATTTTTAAAAGAATTACCGCATTTTTCGGACTATAAGACGCACCGGAACATAAGGCGCACCCAGTTTTTAGGGCAGAAAATCCAGAAAAAAAAGATTTAATACGTTTTCACATCAATTGGGATAATGCAATGAATTTAATGGATGCAATATTCAATTCAGCCACAGGTGTCACTAGCAACAGTACACTCTAAGCTCAACACGTCACACTACACTGATCTGTTCAGTGTTCTGTGGATTTCGGCATCCCCAGCACCCCGGCCGAGCCATCCATAGCCGAACTGAACACAGCCTACAGCTCTCCCCTGTGTTCTCGTTGGTGGGGATGCAGGGGATGCGGCATTTAGATCTTTCTTCTTAAATGACAGCAGCCGCAGCTCTTCTCTGTCGGCAGAGCTGGCGGGAAGCCAATGTGCGATCACCGGCTGGGTGGTCGCACATTCAGACCATAAGACGCAGGCACTCCCCCCCCCCCCCAATTTTGGGGGTGAAAAAGTGCATCTTATGGTCCGAAAAACACGGTATATTCAAATTCTAGATGATTATTATGAGGTAAGACTGAAAAGAAAGGACAGCATGGTTAGTTTGACATGTCACTTCAACAAAAACAATCTGCATCTTGATTCTTTCATGCTTCCCATATACAGCTACATCACTTATTTAATATACAAATAAATATAAAGAAAAATAAGTACAAGGCAGCAATAATTGTATTTTGCTAATTCTCCCACTTAGAAATCATGTGGGAGAGATGGCATTTAAAATTAGAAAATCACATTGTTTGATTTTTAAATAATTTATTTGTATTGCACTGCTGCACATAAGTATTTGAACACCTGGCAATCAGCAAGAATTCTGGCTCTCAAAGACCTGTTACTCTGCCTTAAAAAAGGCCATCTTAGTAGCACCTGCCCGAGCTCTTTAAAGACACCTGTCCACCCCACAGTCAGTCAAACTCCAACAACTACCATAGGCAAGACAAAAGAGCTTTTAAAAGACACCAGAGACAAAATTGTGGACCTCCACAAGGCTGGAAAGGGTTACGTGGCAATCTTTTAGTCTCCCTTGGATTGGGGCTCCATGCAGGATTTCACCTTGTGGGGTATCACTGATGATAAGAAAGGTAAGTAATCAGCCCAGAACTACACAGGAGGAGCTGAACAATGACATTAAGAGAGCTGGGACCATAGTTTCAAAGGTCACTGTCGGTGTGGTCACTGTCATTTTGCTAGTCATCCGTCTGGCTTACTTAAGTCAGAGTGACTATACACAATCTTACTGGAAATATATACTCTGTGGTATAGCTCCAATCCACAAAATTTTAACCAGCATTGGGTCCAAGCCTCAGGCTTTGTTTCCATTGAAGCGTTCCTGTGCGGTTGCAGCTGCGCGGTTCTAACCGCGCGGCAGCCGCGCGGCTGAACGCATGCCTAAAGTGGTCGCGCGTTTTTGCTATGCGATTTTTTTTTGTATTGCAGATGTGGATGCGGTTGGGGCGCGGATGCGTTTCAAAACGCTGCAGGTAGTGTTCAGAAACGCGCCCTAAGCCGCATCCGCACCCGAACTCACAGAACCGCACCAGTGGAAACTATATTGAAGTTTCCAATGGATGCGGTTGTGTGCGGGGGCGGGCGTGCGGCGGCCGCACGGCTGCAACCGCACGGGAACGCTTCAATGGAAACAAGCCCTCATGGACATAGGTGTTACTATATTAGCATGATTGGAGCTGTGAGGTGTTATTAATGCGTCCAGTCATGCGTTAAAATGCCATTGTATAAAGGAGGCCATATATGTGAAAATGGTGAAACCAAGCTTGAAAATACAATGTGATTTTCAAGTGGGAAAAATTGCAAAATCACAGGGTGTTAAAATACTTATGTTCCTCACTGTAGGTAGCAGAATTCAGGTATATTCAATGCCCTCTAGACCAGTGGTTCCCAAACTTTCCGTACAGGGCTCCCTTTTCCTAGATAGGAACATAACTAATAACACATTTAAACTACACTGGTTCATATTCAAACTTTACACACGCACATTATCATGCAGAGACATGCAACATTCACATAGACAAACACACACCCTATTATACTTTACTTAATTTCCAAAGCTACTTACCACAAGTTGACTTCCTGCTTGTTCCTCCCTCAGGTTTCTAAAACCTTCTAGGTAGGATCCACAAAGTAATCCACACTCAGTTGTAAGATCCATTTTCTTTATTGAACAAAATTCCACAAACAAAACAGCTTCAACACCCACTTCCTGGTTGTATTCACTCAGTTTCACTCAGTTAAGCATTTAGTCATAGACATAAGAGAAATATTCATTCCAAGCAACTATAAATACAGACCCACTTTAAATTATCCTCCCCTTCCACCAGAGTAATTAACCGTCGAGTAGTACATTCTCCAGGTCTCACCGGTGAAAGTGGTAAAGGAACTCTATTATTCCATATACCAGCAGTATAAAACCCAACAAATATGCCTGTGTATATACTTAAAAACCACACCCTAAAAGTGTGTTGTCTTACTCAATTCTCTACAGGGTATCATACACTTTGGGAACCTGATCCCCATGAGGATAATCCTGTAAAAAGAATAAAATAATGTGATGTCAAGATCTGTAGTATAGATGGTTAAAATCAACAATAATGAAACCTGGACTAGAATGCCGTGTATAAATAGACTAAAACTAATAAGAGGTAGTAAAATATTACACATCATAATGGGTGGCATACCAATTTAGAAAACATGTTATAAACTCTGGACTTAAATAACATTCCAAGTAGTCTATAATTGTCTAGTGCTTCTTATTATAGTTAGAGGTCACATTTTTTATAATGGGACCCAATAGAGGTCTTTTTTCCCCCTTTGAGATCAGATCGGGGGGGGGGGGGGGGGGGGGGGGGGGGGGCATATCCAATTACTGTCTAAAATATACAATATGTATTTTAATGGTAAATTTAATAAGTTATTTAAATATTACTAAATCAATATGTTATATTGTTGAATGTTGAGTTACCTGTATGAAGTGTTGCTGTATTTAAAGATCACACCTCAATTGGGTCCTATTATAATAAATTTGATCTGTAACTGTTATCTCTGTAAGTAGACCCGGAGAATGTACTACTTGAGGGTTAATCACTGTGGTGGAAGGGGGGAGGAGATCATTTGAATTGAGTGTGTATTTATAGTTGCTTGGGATGGATATTTCTCTTATCTCTATGACTAAGCTCTTAACTAGTGATGATAAGAATGTTCACTCTTTTTCTATTACAGTATAGGTGTTCGAACCGCCCCCTTCGACGGTGAGAAGAAGTCTATAATTCTTCCTCTGGCTAGACCTTTCCATGCCCGGTTCGGCCGGAGGAAGAATTATTTTAACTAGAGATCGGGTAAGAGGACAAATTATGTTACTAGATCTCTAGTATTGTACCGGGCATTGGCCGGACGTGTTGTCGGACCGACGTCACTACCGGTTTTAGAACCAGGAACTGTGTGTTCCATGTACCGGAAGTGAGGTCACGGCCTAATTTCCGGTATAGTTCCCATTCAAATTCCCAGCCAACAGAGGGGGAAATTTAAAGTTCTCCGCGACCAGACGAGTGACCGATGCCTGTTCATGGATGGACACGGCTGATGTTCGGCCATCACTACTCTTAACTGAGTAAAACATGTAAGAAATGAGAACTTCCCCAGGAAATGGCTGTTGAAGCTGCTTCGTTTGTGGAATTTTGTTAAAAAAAAAAAGGATCTTACACCTGAGTGGGGATTACTTTGTTCGCTTCTAATTGGCTGGCAGTGATAGGAGAGGGTGGGGCACTGTGTGCACCAGAGGAAGGGAGGAAAAATAGAGACAGCAATGAGATCCAGTGGGAGTGCTGCTGTTCTCTCTTCTTCCATTTCTCTGACTTTGTTTTGGCTGTTTTGTTGGCAATACCCTTTGACAATCTGAGCAACCATCTCACTTATGAATATATTACTCAAGCCCATGGATCTACACTTTGCATAGATGTCCTCCATGGTTTAAAGTTTTACAGTGCTTCAACAATTCCATTGTTTACCTTATCTGACCTCCACAGGATACCATATGTTGGTTTGGTCCACAATTTACTTTTTCTGAGGCTGCATTTGTTCTACATTCAATCTTACTAAGGCATTTTAATCAAACTGTTTTATTTCCATTACAGGTTGTTCCTGTGGCAGAAGGTATGGGGGAAAAATATGTTGAATTTAAACTCCCATATGTTTCATTATGTGACTATAATACATTCAAAGAGCCAGTTAGGTTTCAAAATATTGTACATGATTAATTACAGACAATGTTCAAGTTAGCATACAAAAATAGAGAAAACCTTTGTGTGAGAAGTGTGAGTCATTAAATAAATTGAAGGGAAGAAGACTGGCATAACTACGGAAACTCCAGATCTTCTTTTTTTTCTTACTGTGCCTGGATAATGTCCAACATAACACATTTAATCAATTCACAAGATAAAGATAAGCTACCGTAGGTAGTATGGCATCTTTATTTTTATCCAGCACATAATGTATAATTTAAATATAGCGCAGTAATTAAGCAGGCTCACATTTTTCATTTTGGTTCCACTTCTCAGCGTTTCTGTGCTTCGGAGATAACTAGGAAATTATAAGAACACTACAGAGATATGTAATAGCAAGGAAATGTCCTCAGCATCTTTTTACATATTATTAAAATCAATCCTCATTTTAACTTCTATGCTTCCCCATAATGCATGGAAACCTATTGTGTATTATTGCTGAAGACTTTATAATAAGGCAAACAACACTGAGCAGGACGAGAATCCTTTCATTGGCGAGGAAAAAAAAAGAAGAAGCCTTGGCTAAAAGCTATACATATGTATGAAATATTAATATTTTCTTGGATTTTTATTATCCATTTCAGTGTTAAGTGCGACCGGTTTCTATTCTCTATTCTCCTTGTAACTGTGAGGCAGGTGTGCAGGTAGCCGGTTACCATGGCAATGTATTGGCAAGGGATTAGAGCCGAGTCTTCGCCGGCGTAAGTAAAAAGGGGGGCTGAAGCCGCTTCTATAAAAGTCTATTGCTGCTGTGTAAAAGATATAACTTACACAGATCCATACAAATACATACAAACATTTGAAGCCAGGCTATGGGACAAAATAGAACATTACTGGATCATAAATGTGTAATATAAAATTCATGAGGATTACTGTAAAAGGATTCTTTTTTTTCCTTTCCAGTCAGCCAAAAACACTATTTACACTAGCTGTCAGTGGGAAAAAACAGGTGTTCCATTTTATACTTCAAAGTCATCCTGATTTTTCAACAACTATTTCAACATCAGTGAAAAGTATTTAGATTCAGCATATCAACAGTTTTGGAAACAGATACCAAAAAAATTATTTAAGAAACAAAAAAGACTTATGAATGATTGGTAAGAGAACACAAGACTTTCATCGAGATTAAGGTTTATTATGTGTAGGAGGTGTGGAGTATAAATACTATCTTATCAAGCATAGTGATTTATTGCAAAACGATACTGAATGATCAACGGACAACAGTGATAATCAATTTAAGTGGAAAAGGCTTTTCTTTAGTAAAAGTGAAAATACTTATATCTAAAAATACCCTGTCAAATGAATTGGAATTGAGTGATGACTAGTGATGGCTGAACTGTCCACCTTGACCTGTCCCCGTTCACCGACGGGAAGCAGTTTGTTATTCTCCCGCTAGCTGGATCAGGCGCAGAAAGATGTGGCCAGAGGAAGAATCGCTTCACTAGAGACCAGGTAGAGAACCCGGTCTCTAGTGAAAAATTGGCTCTGAAAAGCAGAAGTGACATCACGTCCAGTAATCAGAACCAGGAACTATGCGTTCCAAGTTCCCGAAAGTGACGTTTCGAATCTTCCCGCGAACAGGTGGAGGTTGAACTTTAAAAAAAATTCAATCTGCCTGTTTGTGAACGGACCTGCTCAAAGTCTGGCTATCACTAATCATGACTGGTAGAGGCTGTAAAAAGGAAAACTTTAATTCTGTTGTTTCCATTACATGCAAGTTCAATATAGAGCAGGGGTCTACCTACCCTACTTTTTTTTTTGCCTATTGACACAAGTCCAATATGGCTACTGTACAAAATGGTATGGTGTTGCATATGTTCATGCTGTTTATCTTTAACCGCCCTAGCCGTCGGGGCGGCAGCATCTCGTCCATCGCTGCTACTGCTACTATAGCACTGGATGAGATGGTGCCATCCAGTACACATCGGGGCTCCGGCAGCACATACTTACAGTTCTGCGCTGTCCCGGTGTCCCAGATGTGACATGCTGCCAGCATGCCTTTGTTTGTTCTCCCCCCCCCCCCCCCCCCCTCCGAGTTACGTGATGACGTCACATCGGGGAGGCGGCGGGAAATTTGAAAGTACAGTACATGAAATCAGTTTTCTATGTAGAAAACTGATTTCAAAGTGCTTCTATGTACCAAACATCGCCCAAATAAAAAGTCACTGGTGCCCCAGATGTGCCCATATGCAGTAACCCTCTCTTCCCTGGTGTGATTTTACCACATCCATCACACCAAGTTAGAGAGGGTTAACTGCAAATGGACACATCTGGGGAACCAGAGACTTTATTTGGGTGAGATTTAGTACATAGCAGCATAGCTTTGTGCCCTGATTTTTGTGTTTTCTCATTAAATTTAGTAAAAAAAAAAAAATATTTTACATAATTGTTTGTTTCAAACATTATTATTATCAGGATGACTATTAGACCCTTGTACGGACAGATTTTGGGAAGTTTACCATTGAAGTCTATGGTGCACTTTTGGTACAGAAATCTGGACCTCAACAGTGCGCTAGGGAGGTTAATAGACAGTAAATATATGTTTACCATTGTTATAATTGGAACATCACTTGAGTCTTGTCGCTTTAAATGTAGCTTGCAAGCAAAAAGAATGTGGTCACCTGATCTAGAGCATTCTGTCTTTGCTTGGGCACAAAATACTATTCATATTATTGACCTGGCTACAGAGCACCTATACATAGATTGTAGGAAGGGTGCCACTACCTATTTTTTCTAGCTGGGTATAGGTAATTTTTCTAGTGTGAACCAGAAATCCAGTTCATCAAATTAACCAAAAAATGTATTCTTTATTTTTTTTGTAAACTCAACCAGTCAGTTTACAAAAACACTATTGGTCGTACAAGTATTTGACAAGTTTTTACATTGTAGGGATGCACCAGTATGCAACATAGGGCTGTCCATGGAGAAAACGACAGCACTGGAATAGAATTAGCGTCCATTCTAAACAGACCTATAGGAACACACCTAATCCAGGTGGTCATTCTGTTACAACGTATCATAGATGGATGTTTTTCTGAGCCTTACAACAGTCCAGCCACTTTGTGTTTCCTAAAAACTGGTTTCTTTGGTGTGATGCCCCAAGAAAGTACTCAGAACATGTTGACTTCATTTAAACAGTTTTTAATACAACATCGTGTTGAACCTGACTCTGTAACCACTACAGATTACTCTGTTAAGCGCTGAGCCAAGTCAGGTAGTAGATGCAACGTTCAATTTCAATTTTGTCAGCCATTTCTCATTTACATTTTTGCATGTGCAAGCTATTAAAAATAAGCCCACCTCCTCACCACAATTCTTACCCCCTGTTATCCTTTCCCCCTATTTTCATTCTCCCTCTCCAGCTCCTGTCTTCAAACCCCCAATCCTACCCAACCACCCCTTTTATCCCTTCTACTTCTTCTTCTCCCCTTTTGCACTTTAAACATTCCCCTTTGCTTCCTCCCCATATTTGGTATCAATAACATCTCATTGACCAGACCTGTAACAATCTAAAGATTAAAGTCAAGGATACCGCTAACTTTTCGTAAATACCAATACTTGTGTTAAGATGGTGTAACGATCTGCGGTCAGGCTCAGAGTCCAGTTGCTGAAACAGCGACTCAAGTAATGGCAGGATCAACAGGTAGCGAGAGGCAGCAAGCAGGAGCATGGTCAAAACAAGCGCAGGTCGAAAGCCGGTGGTGTCGAGTGACAAGGGAGCAAGATGAAGAGTTGTCGGGTTGTCAAAGCAAGGGTCGGTACACGAAGATGATAAAGGCACGAGCAGGGATAAACAGGAAGCTAGACACTGGCTGGAAGTACAATAATCTGGCATTAAAGCTAAGCAAGGACCTGGCTTTTATAGGAAGTCCATGGGAGGGACCAGGGGTTCAGGGTTCAATAAGCAGGTGTCTTTGTACAAGGTATCGGACAAAGTACCGAACAAACATTCCAGTGGCTCAAGGGATAGAGCTGCAGCCAGACACCGGAGCGTCCCTGGGTTTGGATCCTGACAGATGGTTTATTCTATGCATTTATCCTGTAACGACAAGCTACCAATACTTAATGTGTATACAGATGGGCTGTGTCCCATAAAATATACCTTTGTTCCCACCCTTGATGCTCCCCTCTGTTAAATGCAAAAATTCAATAAAAACTTGTTATTTAAAAAAAATAAAAAAAATAAGTAAAAAATAATTGGCATGGTCAAAAAATCTAAACTATTGGAATGGTTGTTTCGTTTAATAAAAGGGCAAATATCTACTCTGTTCTTTTTATAAACATCCTCGTGTTTTGTGATAGTGTTCGGAAACCTTCACTTTTTATAAAAAAGAAAATTAGAATTCATCACTTCTACTTTTTGGGCTGTTCCTGTCAAGTGCATTTCTGTGAGCAGGTCTTCAGTACAATGGTAGCAGATGGTGTGATTATCTATAAAACAAATTATTAAAATGCATAGCGGAGGAAAGCTCAGTGCTCAAAGACCTGAAGACTTGCCATGTGTTTGTTCTTTCAGCTATTCATGGACCAAAGCTCCAACATAACTCACATCCACAGGAACAATTGTAAACTTTCTACTTATTATTATGTTTGCATAGGCAAACATGCATAAGGAAGTATCTTTCACTTAAACTACCAAACAAACTGGATATGTTTTAACAGATATCTTCCAAGGACAATGAGCATGGAAACTAATATTTCTTTAATCTGTAGAACATTTGATATGATCCACTTTATGTGTACCTAGCTAGATCTTCTATAGGCTTGAACCCTTAAACCCCCATACATGTTTAGAATTTCTGCTGATCTCCCGAGAATAGTCCAGACACTCTTTGTGTGCCGGCTAGTGATGGCCGAACATCGGCCTGGACTGTCCGCGAACGGGCGGGTCGGACTTTTAAAGAAGTCCGCCGTCCGCCTGTTCGCGGACACATTCAAATTCCCCGCCGGAATTTGAATCGGAAAAACAGGATGTGACGTCAGTGACGTCACATCCGGTCCCTGGAATGCATAGTTCCTGGTTACGGGAGTCGGATGTGACGTCACTGACGTCACTTCCTGTTCCGAGCCGGTATTTTCACGGCTTCATGCCGGTCTTGTAGTGAAAAGATTCTTCCTCCGGCACGATCTCGCAGGTTCTGATCCTGCCGGAGGAAGAATATAGATCTTCTTCTCGCCGGCGAACGGGGCGGGTCGAACACCCGTACTGTCCGCCGGCAAGAGGATGGGCAAACATGCTTGTTCGCGGCCGAACTGTCCGCCTTACGGACAGTTCGGCCATCACTAGTGCCGGCACATACTTTGGACAGGGACGCTAGTATTTAAATCAGTCTAAGAATAACAGACATGTCTCTAATTGCTTAGATCGATTTGGCGGCCGATTTTGGGCCTAATTACAACTTTAAGCTTTCCAACCGTTGAACGTGCATGGTGGTCGATTGACCGAAAAATTGGGTGAAAATCTAAGCATTTATGGGGGGCTATACACCTTTTCAATTTCAATGCATAGCTATAGGTTATGGGCCATTAAATAGTTTTTGCTTAAAAAAAAATATATATATATATATAAAAAATATCAAACGTCTATCTACCAAGGGAAGTGTATCATATACTACAGATAAAATTAACATGATCCTCTCTATGAAACAAGAACAGCAATCATATTCAGAATTATCATACACTGCAAGATAAAAGACTTTCGGACGTCTGAATTGCGATAGCAGACTTGTCCTTCACTGCTAAGCATTGCTGTTGTAATTTTTTTACTTCATTTCATGCTCTTTCAGCTTTTAAACGTTTAAAACTTTCAAAATTCTCCCAATCGGCTATGAAGTAGTCATTATTTTAAATTATGTGAGTTTATAGATAAGACAAAAGTATACCATTAATCAACAGGAGAGACTTTGGAAAGCAGTTTTACAACCTGAAAATCAATTTTAAAGAAATCATTAGTACAGCGTGGTTTATATGGTTTTCATGGAACCTGACCTTCATGAAAATTACAATTATAAAGGCTTCCTTTTAATTCAGGCTTGAAGTATTGGACAAAAAAAATGATTCATAGATCACATTAAAACCCTAATAGAGCCACAAAAGTCCGCTTACCTTGTTGCTAATGGCAAAAATATGAATTAGTCTATACTCCGCTTGAGCAAGAATTCTCTAAATCATGAAAGCTGCCCCAAAATCTCCACTGTAATTTATAATCATGTTCTCCCTGAAATAAGCTTTATAGAGGAACTCAATGGCACAACAGAACGCTAGTGCAATACCAACAAGGAAAATTGTGGTAAATTCTTAGAGGAAATGTATACTGGGAGAAATATGTAGGATGTCATTACTGACAATACACAATCTAGGCAACTCAACTGGATGATGTATGCAGTCATTAAAGTTCAGTCAAGACTCCTGATTAAAGGTGACCATACACGTGCCGATTTTTCGGCCGATTTTAGCCCTCCCGACCGATCCGGTCGGGTAGGTCGGGAGGGAGGGATTCAGAACTGTTTTAAAATCGGCTGAAAAGTCGGTCGGGTCCCGACCGCGGATGCCCGATTTTTCGGGAAAACGGCAGCTTGTATATGTCATGTACAAGCTGCCATCATGTACAAGCTGCCGTCTTCCCGAAAAATCGGTCATCCGCGGGCGGGACCCGACCGACTTTTCAGCCGGTTTTAAAACAGTTCTGAATCCCTCCCGACCGACCTACCGGATCGGTCGGGAGGGCTAAAAACGGCCGAAAAATCGGCACGTGTATGGTCACCTTTATACATTATCCTGATTTGTTAAAGGACAATGAATGGGTCAATGAGTCTACCAATTTATAAATAAATATAATAGGTCAGCATTGGAAGATTGCATATTGCTCTCAGCAGATATATCCTGCATATTGACCCTGTAGGAAGTATGAGGAGCCCAGATCATGGGTCCTTTATAATACCTGATTAGTATGAGCAGGCCATTCCAGCAAGTATTAAGTATGGAGTTTCCCCATAGTTGGGATGTACTTGTAGATATATCACAAATAAAGCTGGGCGTATTGTTTTCCAGTTGACTGCTCAGCCAACCGGGTGTGATGACGTCATCACGCACTTCCGTCCCCATCCGAACTAATGGGATCAGCCGTGAATTTACCGGCATGTCGGATCACCATGCGATAGGACATGCGGCACCCGATTTCCTGCCGACCTGACCACCGATCAATTGCAGGAAAAGGCTGTGGAATCGGGTAGGAATCTGCCCGTCTATGCCCAGCTTAAATCAGCTAAATATTCTCCATTAGGTGCCAGAGCAAAAGCTCTATTCTCAGTGAGCCAATGAAAACTACTAAGGTCTAACTGGGAGTGAGTCCATAGCCAAAGCTTTAGCGATGAACTACAACAAGGCAGGCAGGTTGGCTGTACCTTTTCTTTTTTTTTTTTTCTTTATCAAAGTTTCACAATAGGCACGTGCACTGAAAACTAAAAGGTAACTATGCACAAAAGAATACCAACCCATCTTCAGTGTTTTGAACAAAACTTTTACTTTTGGATGGAGAAGTACGCTTGCATGGCAAGAGGAGTAGAGGAAAAGTCGTCCAATTGGAAAGCCTGTTTTAGTGACAACGGTCTAGGGACTTCCCTTACTTTGAAAAAATTGCCTTTCACTTCTCGGCAAGACAGGATGTGAAAGCACATATTCCTAATACAGGAATAAAAGCTATTTCATATTCAAAATAAGATTAATTCATTATAATGTGATTACTAACAATCATAAGAAATTGTGGATTTAACTGTATAAAATAATAAAAAAATCTTTAAAAATGTGGGAGAAAAGCTATTTTTGTATATCATCTGTCGCTTACTCCACTGCTAAGCTAAACAACCAAGCTTACCAACTCTCCAGCTGTTTTCCTTTCTTACTTTTAGTAGTATAAACGTGTCTTTATTTTTGATGGTATAATGCCGATTTGGCCCTGTAAATGTGAATAGAAAAATTAGTGACTAGTAAATATACAATTAGTAATGTTTTTTTTTATCTATTATATTTTAGATCCTGACAGAAGTCCCGTATTGTCCTGTATCTCTAAACTTAAGAAGTCTGATCAGCTTCACCTCTGAAGACAACAGTCTAACTTTTATGTTATGGAGATCACCAAGGGTGAGGTGCTCTGTAGCCCTAACGCACTTCTTGGTCTAGGATGACCATCTTTATATGTAAACCAAAGTGAAGTTTGCCATCCTATGCCAAAGGTTTACTGACAGGACATAAGTCCTGTCAGTAAACCTTTGGCATCGGATGGCTCTAAGGAAAAGTATGGTGGTTCAGTGGTTAGCACTCTGGCCATGGAAGACTGGGATCCCAGTGTTGGTCTGGGAATTATCTGTAAAGCTGGGCATAGACGTTCTGATTCCTGCACGACCCGACCACCAATCCGATGCCGTGCGCGCTCATGCATACCTTAGGGAATGGGCCGTGCGGGAATCAGGTGCAACTAGGATTGGGCTAAAATCAGCCGTCATGTCGGATCGCACATTGATCCAACAGGATGGTAAATTTTAACCCGATCCCATAAGTTCGGCTGGGGACGGCTGCCACCAGCTGAAGTAATGAGCTGCACACAAAGGGTGCCAGCCGATTCTCGTCACAAGCGGGCGGGTGTGATGACGTCATCACGCCCGCTCCTAGTGCCGAAATCGGGTCAGGAATCGACAGTAAATCTTACCGTCTATTCCCAGCTTAAGGAGTTTGTATGTTCTCCCCATGCCATGTGGGTTTCCTACCACAGTCCCCCTGCGCTAGGCACATTCCTTGTAGGGGACTCGGTGGCCGATCCACATTACCTGCCTACAGCACTGGCTGTTCCCAAGGCGTTCTGCCGATACGCTGGACGAAAGGTCAACATAGTGCAGTACGTCAACCTCTGGCTGGCAGAACGCCGTGGGAACAGCTGGTGCTGCAGGCAGGTAATGTGGATAGGGTCCGTCGGCATCCCCGCCAAGGAATGCACTTAACACAGGGGTTGCAGACGGATCCGATAGCACCATGGAGACATAGCCTAAGATTAGTTGCCCCCCCCCCCAAAAAAAAAAAAAAAGTCTGTTAGTTACACATTACTTAGACTAAACTTGTCATAGAAAGTTAGATTTGCAGCCGATTTTGCCACATCAACAGCTGTACGTGCTCGCAGCGATCGATCTGACACGAAGACATTGGGCGCAAATCTAATGTGCCCCCTCAAATCAGGTCATAAATCAATCTGACAAATCATGGACATGTCCGTAATTTTTAGAGCAATCTCATTACTTTGGATGGGGACCAAAGTAATGAGCCCCCCCTATCCAAAGTAAATGGCGGTACACAAAGGGTGCGCAGACAATTCTCGGCACGACCAGCCTTGTGTGATGACGTCATCACACACGGTCGATCTGTTTCAGTAGCTTCATATCTCCTGATGAAGCTACTCAAGCGAAACGCGTCGAGAAGGTGTTCTTCAATACTGTTGTTTTACTGTTTTCTATGTATATTGCAAGTATTTGTTACCCCATAGAATTGCAATGGCTGTATGGAATGTTATTTGTTTCATTTCAATTTTTACTATACCTATGTACTATGTACTGTGAATGCAATGTTTACCTTTGCCTAATAAAGGATCAATTTTCGTGACATTAGTGAACTAAATACGTGCCCTTAAAGTCCCTTGGAGCTCTCAGTCTCCCACTGGTAGGCAAATTGGGGGATTTAGCAGGTCACCCTCTTTTTCGCTTTTCCCAAATCGCTCTGCCTTTTTTAGTGTGTAGAGTATGTCTTGCTGCAGTTGAGCTAGCCATACACGTTATGACTCCACTGCAATCAAAGATGCAATCATAACATCAGATTACAGAATCAACGATCACAGTGCACACCACATTGGGAAACCAAAAAACGACATCACCTTTCGATCGATTTCTTCTTCAACCCACCATTGTCTAGGTCAGTGATTCCCACACTGGGGGGTGCGAAGGTATTCCAGTGGGGACACTGGCCCTCATTCTTAACATGTATTTGAATGGGGGGGGGGGCTCGATAGTGTTCCTAAATAGAAAAGGGGGGCCTGAAAGCAAAGTTTGGGAACCACTGGTCTAGGTAGAGTTGCCAACTTCTGTGGTCTGATACCGTGTGCACACATATATGTAATGCACTAAAGACCAAACCTTTTGACAAAATTATCATCAAATCAATATGCTTATAACTCTAGTAAAAACCTTTAGATTGCTCTGTCAGATTTCCTTTAGATCTCCTTTTGTTTTACCAAAACCATGTAATATGAGGGACTTTCTAAACCATCAAGTCTACCTGTGTTCCGTCACAGAGGACCCGGCACTACATAGTTGTTGGTAGATCTAAAGGATATCTGACAGAGAGCTCGAAAGGTGTATGGCCAGTTTAAATGCACCAATTAACCCCATAGCCATAGTTATGAACTATAGTTAAACTGTGACGACTCTTTGGGCAATTAACTAAATAGTTTAACAATAAACTCATCTGTCTAGCCGCACATACAGACAGACAGAATTGCCCTTTTAGGCAAGTTTAATTATATAGGGAATCTTTTTCAGTCATTGCAAGGGCCTGGCTTGTAGAAGGACCTAAGCATTAGCAGGTCAAGTGACTTGTGATGATACTACTATATTGGAGCATTTACAGTCACACGAGTATAGAACATGTTAAGAGCAATTCTCTTATTGGTGGTGTTCATGATTGAACATGGAAAATCAGGATTTAGGATGTGGACACCAACATGAGGGAAACTAAACGACACGCAGGATCTCCAGAGATTTCTTTTTCAGAAAGGGCTTTGAATTAAAACTTAATAAATGGAATATACATATTTAATTTTCCTTTAACAGACAGTGCTTATGGTTGGTCAAAGGAAGTCCTTGCCCAAGCTGCATTGATCAAATTATAAAGGAAGGTTGATTTTTAGATTCCTTTAATATTTATTTTGTGAACATTCTTCACTCATTTAGCTAATCAGTTTGAAGCAATTAGAAAAGAACTTAAATAATAACTAGTAACATTTTAACTGCCATCTGTATGGAACATCTGTCACCTGAAAATATCTGTCATTTAGAAATAAGTAATAAACGAACGAGATCAACGCTGTTGTGGACTATCTTGTAAAGATCTTATAAAAGAATACGGCAAATTAGGAGTCAGAAAATAAGAAGGGCAGGACGCCCTTTTCTAATCAGTTCTTCCATTTATACTGACAATTACTCTCACAGCCAACAGCATCGCAAATTAGAAGCAGCGATGCCTCCTGCAGGTGATATCTTGGAATATTCACAACATCATTACACTACTGTACAAATGTACAACTATTTTTCTCTGAATAGTGTATATTATTACGCAATTAATAAGGAAAGGGGAAGAATTGTACATTGTGTTGGTGAAATCTCTGATTGCATGGTTAACACATAAAGGCTTTCCAGACATTTTCTGAACAATACACGGTTAGTAGAAAATTCGTAGCTTTAGTTGTCCTATTGTCAGGTGCAGCTTTCATAAAGCCAGTCAGAGCTTCCCAGCATCAGTATTCTTCAGTTACACAATGCATACATCAAGTGTATAGTCTTGGGTATAAGATTTGGGCATCGAGTTCTTAGAACCCATGGCACCATAGAGCAGGAGCTCTCTGCTCTAACTTGTGTCTACAGCCTGTTATTCTATAGAATTATTAGGTGTTGTAAAATAATTATAGCTTAAAATTATTACTTCTGCTGAATACAATAAAAGTCTCTATAAATGGACATGTTGATGACTTTATCATGTGGTTTCCTTAAAGCGGTTTTAAACTAAAACTAAAAACACATTTACATGAAATAGACACTTTACTTACCGGTCAGCAGTTCAGATCCTGGAAAACTGCTACACAAAAACAAATAAAACATACTTTTCTTGTTTTCACTGATTGTGAGAATATCTCAATAAAAGGGCAAGAGAAGCCACTTCCAGATCTATTCTTCTCAGGACAGCTGGCAGCTGACACCAACCCCCCCTCTCCCCCGTACTGCTGCACAGACAGAGACTCACTCCTCTGCAGGGAGCTCCTGGGGGGAAGGGGGGGGGCAGTCGGCTGCATCCATGGGGCTGTCGGCTGGGTGAAGAGAGGCTTCTCTCTCCCCTCTTCACAAAGTCTCACAGATGTGACGCTGACGTCACAACTGTGAGACTGAGCCACAGGGGCATTTGGGACAGAATTCCCAGATTCCCTTGTGGCTTGTTATTGGCATATCGGCGATATGTAACACAGTGGGAGGGTCTGTCTCTAAAAAGACACCCCTCCTGCTGTCAGAATGAAGCATTGCCTGAGGTAACCTTTGCATACCGAAACCAATTATCCAGGTATTAACTGGCCATTTATAAGGGGCTGGTTTGGTCTGGATGGAGGGTTAGGCTTGTTCTAGGTTTCATGTTCTATGCCAAAAAGGTGTCCAATTGTGACACATAAAGGGCTCCTGCATTAGGTGGAATTCTATGTCAAAATTTCTTTTAGGGTTGGTTTAGTTTTTTTAGGTGCTTATTACCAATTGAAATATGCCCATAAAATGCCTTCAAACACAAGGGGGGGGCCTGGACAACATGAAACATGGCATGGAACAGACGTCTGTGTGAACCTGCCCTATTGTTGAAGTCTTTCTCTGAATTGTGTTAATACACACCTAAACTCTCCAGACTAGCAAATAATATAATATAGCAAGTTTGGAGTTCAAGTGATACCGTTTATTTGCTAACTGAAGTCATTAGAGAAGCAAGCTTTCGGATTATCGCAGATCCCTTCTTCAGGCTAAGCCTGAAGAAGGGATCTGCGATATCCCGAAAGCTTGCTTCTCTAATGACTTCAGTTAGCAAATAAACGGTATCACTTGAACTCCAAACTTGCTGTATTTATCGATGGCTAACACGGTACAACACTCTACTATAAATAATATAATATATAATTATTCAGAATAATGCTTGCTTCTGGAACTCTTCATATTTGCTGATGATCAGTGCAGTTTTGTGCTAAATGACAGTTGTAAAATGTTGTGTTTTTGTTCATCCGAGATTGTCCTTACAATATTTTATTATATCCGTTGTGGATTCCCAGTAATGAAACTGTGGAATAAAAGTCTATGAAAAGTTGCTAACAATACCACAACTATTTCTTACTTCTGACAGAAAACCAAGACCTGTTCCTGGATTGGGAAATAGGTGTTATGGGGAGATCAATATGACCTTAAAATTGTTGTTTGCTCCCCTAGGTCCATGTTAGTAAAGGTATAATAGATAATGCTGACAGCAGCAATTCAAAGAACTACAACAGCATGACTTTATTTAGTTAGAAGACACCTTGTGTTTAAGATTTTACATTTCTATTCCTACTGTGCGACAATTATTTCAGTTGTGTGGGAAGTACAATAGTGGTGTCAAAAAAGTTGATATATTTCAAAACATATTGCAAGATTTATGACTCTATTTTCCACAGACCTGTTTATGAATAAACAGTTTCTGCTCTGCTAAGTAGCTGTGTACGTGTGGTATATATGAAAAATGCTGATTTGTGCAGGACATATATACATATAAATACACACACAACCCTCACAAATATAGGATACAATAGCTGGCAGGATTGTGGACAATGTGTACAGCATGTGCCTATTAGGGTTCTCACATTCACATGGTGAGGGGCTTCTTATTGATGTATAAAAATAATTAGTATTTTATCAAATCTGTCTGAAGTTCTTCTTCGCCATTAGTGGTGATGTGCATGATCATTCAAGTAAGACAAACACAGCTAAATCATATATGCGGACTCATTTTCACAATGTATGCTTGTCCTTTTTGCTTAGGACAATTAGATGCATGTGGTTTTGTTGAACACCCTTTGAGATAGCCAATGTGGTGGTGCCTTTATGGCAACATTACTTCAGTTTATAGGACAAGTTTAAAGGACCAATAGAACATTTAGTTGTGTTAGGTGGGATGGCCAGGACTCCACCACATCTTTGTAAAAATGCACTCATCCTAATTTCTAATGGGTGCACTGTAAAAAATGCAGCAAACAATGCGGCAATGTGACCTTTAAAAATGTATTTGGATGAGCCATTGACACGGCCGTCAACACGTCTGCAAATATGCAGACAAGTGAGAGGCACATATGCAAACTGTTGTAATTTCTACACCGTTCACCTAATTTGGATGTAAATACCCTCAAAGTAAGAGCTTGTCCCCACAGGTGAAGTTGGACGCGGCCCGCGGGTACCTGCATTTTGGCAGTGAGCTGCATTGACATGTAGTCAACCGCAGCGGCGACCACACGTGAGAACATGGCACCGCCCCGCATTTAACTTCACCTGTGGGGACAAGCCCTAAAGGTGTCAGTCTGCAGCACATTGTGTTTGTTTCATACCAAATCCATTTTGGTGGTGTATAGAGCCAAGAATGTTAGAATTGTGATGTCCCATAATTTATGGACCTGACTGTAGAACATGGTGCACTAATATTAAGCACATCCTAAAGATCCCCAACAAAGGGGCAAAGCACATTGAGAATACTTGGTGCATACCCACATATAGGGAAAGTTAGGCTGAGGCTCCCCTACTGTGGGCAGAAAACACATGCAAAAAAGCCTTTTCTGTGTGGATTATCCGCTGGTTTTCACCATGGTATTTTTTTTCTTTTGTTAGTCCATAGGAATGGACTAAAATTGTCCAAAAACAGTGCAGTTTTAAAAACAAGGGAAACTGGGTTTTTTTCCAGCGGTCTCGCCACACCTTTTTTTTTTGCTTTGTGATTCCCTCTACCTTTCATCTTTTAAAATGTTGCACATCTGTGTTATTTCAAAGCCCCAAAAGGTAAGTCTACTACCTTGCTTTTGAACAATACTTCAGCGTGCGTCTCTTTCATTCTATTAATAGAAAACACTTGTGTGCCTTTGCGAACGTTTCACCATGACCAAACTAACACTTCTAATTACTTTGCTTCACTTGTTTAAATTCCTGGAAGATAACGTTGTTTGATAATTCTATAAAATAAGGATCACCATCTAAAGCAGGGTACAGACATGCAGATTGATGGCCGCTTCGAGCGCCGTGCGTGTTCACGGCCATCTATCTGGCCCATATAATATGCCCCCATCATTGTTTTCGAGCGGGACAAATCAATCCAGTTTGAAAACAGCCATATCGGACATGACCATAAATACGGCGACGTCCGATGCTTTGCATAGAGACCGTGGGGCTCTAGGCAAAACTTCAGCTGAGCTGGGAAGAGCAGAGCTGTCTCTCCCCGGCCCCACCGATATCTGACAGCAGCATGATGACGTCATCATGCTGCTGCAGGGTACATCAGACGGCTCAAATATCGAGCCGTCTGTACCCTGCTTAAGAGTTCAGCTAGCGGGGAGCCAAGATGTGACCACAGTCCAGGGGTCGTGCATTTAGACCATAAAATGCAGGCATTTTCCCCCTGATTTTGGGGGTGAAAAAGTTATTATCTTATAGTTCGAAAAATATGGTAAATCATTGAAGCTCAATATATCAGTATACTAAAAAGAAAAATTCAATGCAAACAATGCAAGTACCTGAATTTGAGTGGGTATGAGCCTCTGGCAGTCCCTGTAGGGGAGTAAGTGAACAGGTGTCTATCATTAACCACCCTTTTACAGTTCCTTTTTATTCTCTATTGGCCAGCCAAGGAATTTCTTGAAACATCTCTGACGTGGCCATATTTATGAAGATTTAGGAAGAAGTGATTACACATGTGAACATAGTAGTCCTGTTTTGTGAAGGGCTTGGACAGATCCATGAAGGCCTGGGGAAAGAGCATTTAATAATCATGGCTATTATTCTCACTGGATAATAAGGACATCTATCAGCAACAACACTCTCAAAAGGAAACAGCTTTGAAGCATTGAAACTAATAGTGTTTTTCATATTAACATCTAATATGCCATTATGGAGAAATTAAACTTTTTCTGTATTTGTCTATCATTATATTCCAACAAAAACAACATAACTATCCAACACACCATGAACAGAAAAACAATAGGTGGTTTGTAAGCCCCAATATACAAAAACAGGTTTTTTTAAGGATACAGAAATCATCAAATTCAGCATTTTCACATTTCTGTTCTCCTGCCAAACTTTAATTTCAATAGATGTGAATATACAGCAAGATTCCCCCAGCTCTGTGTTTTTTTTAGGTTGTGCCTTAAACTTTTATCATCCAGTGTTTCCTGTTGTCTTATATGAACCACAGCAGGTGCATTAAATTTGTATGAATCTCAAAATGAAACGGCCTTTCCAGCAGCAGCTTAAGTACATAAAACAATATGTTGCCCCCTCGCCTCCAGCAATGGGTTTCTATTTTTAAGATCAGGTTAAAAAGTGCAGGCCACAAATATAGTAAGTTAGCATAATTACGGAGTGAAAACATACTGGTGTTTGTCTGTTTAGGAACAAATGACCTTTTCTTCATTTGAATTTCCAAAGTCTGCAATGTGTATTTTCACAGCTATGTATTCCTGTCTTAAAAGCATGCAATTAAGTAAAGTGCATCAGCTTAGGGGTGAATCTAAACTGGCAGAACAAGCAGGAAATATTGCGGATAACTTAGCTACTACAGAAAAGTTATTTTTGTTCCGTTTTTTATGTTTGTACAGTGATACAAGGACATGGGTTTTAGGGTAGAAATAATGATAGTTGTTTACCACGTTACCCTCTTTCCCTGAAAATAAGGCACCCCTGAAGATACTATACTGTATCTCTGGACAGGGGGGATCAGAGGGGGCAATCAAAATGACACAGGAGGATCAG
>CM070034.1:48509921-48529531 GCA_036250615.1 Ptychadena robeensis | reverse complement strand
CCCCCTCTCTCTTTTGTGTCTCATCCCCTTCTTATATTGTGCTTAACTCTCTTATTTATGTACTGCTTACTATTTACCACTATTTATTTACCATTCTTGCACTGCTTCAGGACCCACAATGCCAACACGTCCCTACGCATGTTTTGTACTCCCATTAGTCTCTGTACAGTATGTTGGTATGTACACGGAATACCTTTTTTTACAGCCTAAAAATACAATCTGGACTGATGTGACTCATTGTTCATTTGCATTTTAATTGCTCCACCCGTAGTCCTTGTTTACTTGTACCTTACACTAGTGCTTTTCTTTGACTGTGCATATTTTGTTTGTTTTGTATATAGGGTTTTGAAAACTTTAAAAAAACTGATTTAAACCAGAAGGGAAAAAGGGGGGGAAGGGGGTTACCCTCGATAGGGACTTTGGTTGGCAGACCTACCCCATTGATTCTTGTTCATCGTTAACATATGAATGGACTATTTTTAAGAAACTTTTTTATTTTTAGGCATCAACACTTAAAACATATACATATAAATAGCAGCATACAGTACAAAATATAAGTAGTCCCAGATGACAATAATCGGGTATAACTCGAGTGACAGGGTTCCGAAGCATAGACTGTAAAATATCGTCAACATGTTTCGCCCCTTATAGTGGGCTTCCTCCTTCCTTTTTCTGTCTCGCTTTAGCTTCCCTACAAATCCCTTTTGGGTCCATCCTCTTTCGACAGTAAACACATGCTGTTTTTTTCCCTCTAGACTTGCCATATCCGCTGGTTACTGTGCTATATATATGTTCTTTCTATGTGACATATGAAGTGTGATCTAGTTAGATATATATATGTCGTTTGGTATACTATGCTATAGGACGTTGTGCACTGTTGTGAAGCACACGTGGATGTATGGTATATTATTTTTTCTGCATACCTATATGTATAATGATGCTATAGTATCTATATATATATATATACGTCGCCAATTGTCTTATACATTTTGTTTGCTTCCTTCCATTGTTGTTTCTTGGGTTTTCTTAACCACATAAACGGCTGGTATGTCCCTGAGGACGCCCACTATAAGGGGCGAAACAATGTTTACGATATTTTACAGTCTATGCTTCGGAACCCTGTCCCTCGAGTTATACCCGATTATTGTCATACCTGGTACATAGCTTATATTTTGTCTTGTATTCTGCTATTTATATTTATAATGTTTAAGTGTTGAGGCCCTAAAATACAAAGTTTCTTCAAAAATCTCATTCATATGTTAACGATGAACAAGAATCAATGGGGTTAAGGATCTGCCACCCCAAATTCCCATATCGAGGGTAACCCCCTTCCCCCCCTTTTTCCCTTCTGGGGTATAACTAAGTAGTAAAGGGGATGGAGCGCCCTAACCCCTTGGGCACATTGAACCACTACCTCCCCCCCCCCCAAACCCTAAAAACTGAATTACCCATCACACCGTACTTGCAGATATGACTGAGCATAATCTCGTGTATTCAAGGCCGTATGTGTCCACCGTAAAAAAAGACTTTCAAAATGGGAAACAAAAACTTACCTTGTGTGTGATAAAAAATAAGGAATCGCTACCCTGCTTCAATTATTTTGCTGATACAGAATTTGTAATTATGTTTCTCAAAAATTAACCCTGATAGGTCAGCGTTAATGGAAAAAATATCACAAGGCTGAGAAAACTACACTGGTGCACAGAATGCTGACAAAATAAAAAATGTTAATAAAAAGTTAATAACATGTTGACAGTCTTTATGCGAGTATAGTATTTTATGTTTTTCATTATGAATAAATAAAAAATGCATATATATGAACAATTAAATAGAAGAGAAATGTTATGGCCGTGAGATAAATGGAATTTGTTTACACACTGTCACAAGGTGGAGAGGATTTACTAAAACATTTCAGAACCCTCACTAAATTAATTATATCCGTATTACTAGATTATGCTTAGAGTAAAGAAACAGACCAAATGATTAGAAATGAATATTGAGATACCAACAAATCAGTGTCTAGCTATTTTCAACTACCGTATTTTCCAGCGTATAAGACGACTGGGCGTATAAGACAACCCCCAACTTTTCCAGTTAAAATATAGAGTTTGGTATATTCTCGCCGTATAAGACTACCCCCTCTTCCAACGCTCACCAAATAAAAAAATTTATGTCTACTCTGACTTTCAACTCACAGATCTCCAACACCCTTAGAAGTCTGATCTTTTTTTGTATTAGTAAGGATAGGATAAGTGAAAGCATGTATGCAGCAGAGTAGTGCTTTATGCTCATAGGAAGGATTGTGCTCAGGGAAAATTTGCATGGATGTAGTCTTAGTGGTTAACTAGTAAACCACAAAATGTCAAGGTTCTACCATGCAGGAATTTAAAGATATATGTGTTCAATGTAGGCAAGTTAAATGTTGCATTTAGGAGTATATCTCTCTGGCGATGAAGGATCATTGTCTGATAGCTAGCGGAAATGTAACTTATAAGTTTTGTAGATAGAGGGATGAAACTCAGGGTGTAAGTAGTAGTAGGTGAGCATTACTGACCCTAAAAGTTTCATCATTATACTATTAATGGTTTTCGTGCTATGAATGTTCAAAGTTACACTGTCACACAGGTTTTGTTTCTACAGCAGAGCTAGTGGGGGAGAGGGTGTGTTCTCTCTGGAGAAGCATCCCGTAGCCATGGTAACACTGCTCTTTCGTTCTGATGTCTCTCTGCTTCTGTCAGCCAGCACGCAGCCCAGGGAGCACAGATCCAGGGAGCAGACCTACCAGCTCCCCTAGATTGTCCCCTGCACCCCCCTGCCAGCCACACCCGGCGTATAAGACGACCTCCGACTTTTGCACACATGTTCCTGTGTTCAAAAGTCGTCTTATACGCCGGAAAATATGGTAACTTAATTTTGGACAAGGGGGCTGGCAAACATTATTGAAAAATAGCATTTATGGCCCCTGAGCCAGAGGTCGATACCTACAGTGCATAGTGTTTAGTCCCCATTACAGGGGATAATACAGATAATTTTGCTCCGCTCCCATTAGTTCAGCTGGGGACAGTAAGGGGCAGCACACAAAGGGTGGCAGACGATTCTCGGCACTAGCGGGCAGGCGTGAGGAGGTCATCACGCCCGCTAGATCGGGTCAGGAATTGACGGGACATTGTCCCGTCTATTCCCAGCTTAAGTTGGTCTTGGCCAGCCCAGCCCAGCCTCCAGATTTGAGTGGCATCAAGATGAGCAAAGAGGATCTGCTCGATTTAAAGTTCCATGAAGTTACACAACAAAAAGGTAAAAAACTGGTGGAGGAGTAGGATAAAACGAAATATATCATACCAAGTCATTGTTATTGCACCAAATACAGATTTCTGAACATTCTTCATACAAATGACTATTTTGTTTAAGAGTAAACAGGATTTGTTTTCTTTGAATTATTCAAGATCTGCAAACAATGCATCACTTCCCTTATATATATATATATATATATATATATATACACACACACTGTCATGATGGTGATGTCCTTTAAAATGTAATTCCTTGAAAAGTTTATAAATGAAAATCCAAGCCAATAGTGTTCAGTTCAATACTTGGAATCATACAAGACCAAACCTGAGAAACTCACTTTTGGAGGAGCAGCCTCCACCAGAGCTGTATACTCACAAGCCATGTCTTAGACAATTAGGTCCAAGGCAGGGAATCCAAAGCGGAAGGGCTGTCAAATTACACAGAGGTGACAGCTCTCACATTTTGGATCACATGTTATTCCCTGCCTTGGACCGAATTGTCTAAGACATGGGTTGTGAGAGTATACAGCTCTGGTAAACTGACTAATGGGAGTACGTGCCAAGGTAGGTTGATTTTATGTGCTATTGGTGTATAGGCAGAGGTGCACATAAGTGGTACTCTGGTACTCAAAAGGGGTAAAAAACTAGCTCTGCGTACCTGCATTATTGTTACACAGCTCATATGCGTACTAACAACTTGGAGGCACTCCGTGTCTGGGCGGCCGCAGCTAAATGTATACAATTTATGTCACATGGATAACCACAGGGAAACATGAATAACTATGAAAGGTTGCAGTTGGGGTGTGATATTGGGAATATAAATTAATAATCTAAAAAAAAGATTGGACTTCTAAGGGTGTTGGAGATCTGGGGGGTGAAGGTCAGAGTAGGCATATGTAAGAATAAAAGCTGACAAGAGGAAAGCACTGTGTGACAGCTTGAATATGACTATGAAAGGGTGAAATTTGGACTGCAGGCAGTCTTAAGGGTTAGTTAATAACCCAAGAAATGTCAGGGTCACACTACTGAGGTATGAGATCTGGGGGTTCAAAAGTGTTGTACTGTAAGAGTTGTGACCCAAAACCAGCTGGTGACCTGTAGATAGACAGCTATTCGGAGACTAAAATGGGAACAGGGAGGTCCATCTGCAGCAGAATCTACCATGCAGGAAGCTGACACAGAGGACAGTGAGGGAGACAGTGAGACACCTTACATGTGGGGGTGAGTACCAAACACCATCTCTTGGTACTCACTCAAAAAGTTATGTGCACCCCTGTGTATAGGTGATACCTCCACAGAGGACACAGACCACAAAAAAATGCTGTGATTACACTTAAAGAAAAACATTTAACCTTCCACCTTTCATAAACACTGTCTTTGCAATAAACACTTTATGTAGTGATCAGAAATAAACAAAAAAACACATTACACTTTACACAAATATGTCACCAGAAGATTTTTGCAAACAAATCTATAACCTGTTTTAACCAAAGATAAACCTGTTTTAACCTGTTTTAACCAAAAATAAACCAAAGGAGTTGCGCTTGAAACGCTCAAAAATCGCTGTGATTGAATATAAAAGCAATTTATTAAAATTCAAGGTCATTAAATCATTCAATGATTTAATATCAGTATAAAGGCACTGTGATTCTCTTGGTACACCTTTTAATTTTTGTTATCATGCTTGACTAGACATCAATCAGACTAAGCCACAGTACCATTTCTTCTCTTATTATATAATATTGATGTACTGCTGAAGAGGATTAAAACAGCATTTATATTTATGATTTAAATAAAATTACTTTTCATATCAGATCTGAAATAAAAGTTTTAGGTTAATTAGAACAAACTCTGCAACACAGAATATATTTATTTTGCAGAAACATTTTAGTCACCTAAAACAAAAACAAATACAAAGAAACACAGAGTGGATATACATCTCACAATTACAAATACACAAATAAAAATAAAATAACGAGTAACAAAAAATCATTCAAAGCCCTCATCTCATAGTAAAATATTCCGTGAAATTCCATGTTGCGTGAAATAAGAATAAGTAACTTCAGTACAAGAGAGAAGCCAGTACAAGTACGGCAAGACTCAAGTGAAGGTGGGAGTTCATATTAAAAAATGTTACCGCTAATATTAAACTCAAAAGTCTCAAATCTTTCTCCCCAATTCAGATATAAAAACAGGCACTTGGATGTGGAAAGTGAGCCATTTATACCACTTTGCATTTGGTTATTGGAAATCTAAAAATAAGGCATTCCGTGCTTAGAGAAACATTTACTTATTGCTTTACATACATTTCCTAGAGGGGGAAAAAAAAAAATCGGTAACAACACCGTTTGGTGGGAGGTTTCCATGTGCACAGTGATTATCCCACAAACAATATTGCTTTAAACTTTCTCCCATACACAGACCAATGGACCAACAACTCCTTAAGCCTGTGCAGTTTAATTTACTGATCACATGTCTAGAACAACACATATGGTTATACCAAGATTGACTCCACAAATTTAGGTATTCATAATGCAGCTGTAATGGCCTAAGCGGAAGCTTGTCGCCAGGTTAATGTAAAGGGTCAGTGCCTCCTCAATCTCAATATTTCAGGTCTTGTAAATGCTAGTGGGCTAAAAAAAACATAGCCAGATCCATACCTGTAAATCCTACCGTTCTGGCTGGGAAAGTTACATTTTAATGTCTCAAGTCCCGATTTCAATAAATAATGGATTTAGGTTTTGAAATCTGGAAAACTTAGGAGGGAGGGGGCATTACTCTCCTTCCAAAGTTCCCACCCCACTTGTGCAGATGATGTGGGGGGTGAGAAGTTAGGAGAACAACGCCCCCTTCCCTCCTAATTTTGCCAGTCAGCAATTAGGAGGTAGGGACGACTAACTTCTCAATGCTGGTATTTGGAAAGCGGGCACTCCACCTCAGCGTTCCAAAAGGCAGAGATGTCACTTCCTGTACATTTCCCTAGTTAGATACGAAATATAGGGTCCCAAATCCTTAATCTTTTGGTTCTTATTTATAGATGTAAAATTTGTGCTACTCATACTTCTAGGTGTATAAAGCAGACGGAATGAATATACTGAATGACCATACAACAGTAGGGAAGTGTGTTTTGAAAAAGACCTCCTAACATATAACAAGCATTTTCAAGCTTAATACGTCTGAAGTAGACCTTTAGCTTTTGGAGGGCAACTACCCTTTAAAATACAGATCCCCCATTCCTATTGCCACATTAAGCTAGATGTTCATATGCAGAGGCATATCAATGTAGCCTAGAGTATAGATAATGCACAGTAACAATAGGTTTTCCAAATTTGCCAGAATTGTTTTTTTCCTTTATAGTCTCTAGTGTTCCGCCCAGCATTGTAAACACTTGTTGTCCGGGAATAGCACTTCACAGCCAAAGCTGAATTCTGCTTGAAGTTCTATCAATACTAAACATGGCGGAGGGGAAACTTTTTTCTTTTTCCATAAAAAGGTTTTGTTTTAATAGTTGGAACGTAACCTTTTATTTTCTTCCTGTAGCTTTTCTATCTCAGCAACTAAGTTTTCGTTTATAGAGTATCGTTGAAGAAGCATTTGTATTTCAGTCTGAAAAAAGGAGAAAAGAATGGATAATGCATAAATAAAAGTCTAAATGTGCACGCAAAAGCAGCAAACTAATAATATATCATTTATGTGCAACTATTCATTTAAATGTCAATTAAAAAAATAAATTGTGGCCACTTTACACAGAAATAACAGCATATTCCACTCATAAAAATAAACACGTTTAAACTTTCACAGACTAAAAGTCATAGAACAGCAGGTGATATTTGCTGAAAACATTTCTGTAAACCTAAGTTATGGGAGTTGAAAGACATTGGAAAAACTTAAACAAACTCTTAGCACAAAAAATAAATAAAGTTTTGACAAGGATTAGTATACTTCAATGACCCGCCTCAATGGATAATGATGAGTAAAATTGGCAATTGCTGACCTGAATATGCTAGTTGCTTAAGAGTTGTGCTGTGCTTATGACACATCATTTAGCTGTTAACAGGCTGCTCAATTACCATTTCCAAAAAGAAATCTCAGAAAAGGCAAACTCCATATTTATTATCACAAGATCACCAGCTTCTTCCCCTGAGCTAACAATCCACTTTCCCTATGTTAAAGCCCCCACACACCTTTAGATCACTCCATACAATTTCCATTAGATCTAGCAACAACTATGTAGTGCTGGGTCCTCCCTAATAGAATACACAGTGATTGGAAGGTTTAGAAAGCTCCTCATATTACATGGTTTTGGTAGATGAAAAGTTGATTGTACAGAAATTGTATGGTAAGATTGTAAGGTGTATGGGGGGGTCTTTTTTAGGATTTATTGATGTTCCAGTAGTTGTGGGTCACTCTGTAACCATGCACAGCTAGTAGTAGATTGAAATATTAAATAGGAGATGTTTCCCGAGACCCCTATTGTCCTAGTTAGTTGGTCACTCTGGCTGTTTTGGGTTGGCTCCTGTGGATGGATCAGGTTAGAAAAATATTTGGTTTATTCTTGAGCAGCGGTGGGCAACTGAGATGATATGAAGAGCCACAAGTGTGACCCTCTGTATCACTAAAGGGGCGCACATAACACCGATCTAGCCTCCCTGCCGACAGATGTCAGTAGGTGGACCAGATCCTGGCAGGCAGTCAAAGCCCAATCCCACCCCCCAAAGATTCCAGGCGAGGTAGGGGATCGGTGAACAGGTGAGTTTCTATGCCCTATGCATTAACAGTTAGGTTTTGGGGGCCGCAAGTGAAGGACCAACTTCACTTTATCTCCACTCATTGCAGGAGCCAGTGTTTTGTACTCCCTTCAACTGAAATATGGCAGGTACATCTATTTATTTATTTATTTTATATTTTTAATATATTTCATTTTCCCTTCTTGGCAGCATGGTTATTTTTTAGGGAAAGCAGAACAGCAAATTTAAAAAGACGCCAAAGTCCCCATCACACTCCATCAATGACGTGAAAAATTAAGACACCTATACAGTGCCGCCAATACAGGCTCTGGGTCTAGTCACACTGTGAAATTTAATAACCCATTGTGGCCCACAGGTCGAAAAGTTTTCTAGAAACTTGAACTGAAAAATAATATTGTAGGTTCAACTAAGCTCACAAAAATCAGATTGATGACCAGAAGCTACACTAAAATGAAATAAGTATAAAATTAAAACAAGCATCCCCCCCACCCCCGCCTATATTATACATGTTTACGTTGTTCCTCTTATCTACATGCTGAGAACGAAACATTTTCTTGGCAGAACAAGCCAATAAAATAATATTAAGTGATCTGGCTACAAGTTACTTAGAAAGCAAAGCTACACAGCGCCTTAATAAACCTGTTCTTGCCCAGCTGCTTATGTTAAGACAATACTTTTTTGGAACAAATGCTGAGCCAGAAAGTCTCCTTAGTGTTGCTTTCACTGGCATATTTAATACTGAAATTCATTTTGTAATTGCCTGGAATCCGGTGTACCTTGTACAAAAAAAAAATAGTTCAGCAATAATTTTACATTTATTAAGGGCTGTTAGTTCCACGAAGTACACTTCTATCTACGTACCGACTGCATGTGAAATTGTTTAATCATCTCCACTTGTAAGTTGACGATGTCTCTATGACACGCTTCCCTAGAAAAAAAAATATTTGTCATTAGATCCACTAAAACATCTTAATTATTGGCAAATCTTTGTTTTCAATTAAACAGAAACAAATTCTCATTATTTAAGCATTCCTGGAAATTCAAAGTTATGCCTCGGGTGACAAGTTGCAGAGTTGTCGGTGTTTCATTGCCACCTCTCATTTCAATACAACCCTAAAATGGCTGATGCTATAACTGGTAATGTATGCAGCATGTTATGGGAAACCTTTTAGTTTACATTGCTTATTCCTATTACCATACAGGCTGAGAAAGTTAGTAATCTTAAATGATGTCCAACTGCAAAACCTTTATCTAGATCAGGAGCCTGCAACCTGTAGCTAAAGAGCCGCATGCAGCTCTTCATCCTCCTTGATGTGGCTCCAGAGCCGCATGCTGTCAGCAAATCTCTTCCACCAGCGCATACATGCTTGAAGGAAGAGAGAATATGCAAGAAGCCAAGATCAAGGCTGCAGATGCTGGGGATCAATGCTCTCCTCCCACCAGGATAAGGAGCCCTGATCATGCAGCAACTCCCATGAAAAAAATTAACGGAGGATTGTTTTAGGGTGCAGGAAACACAAATAAACTGGAGAGGAGGTTTACAGAGCCACTATATAATATCCCGTCTTTAGGCTCTTTCACATACGTGCAGGATGTTTTTTACCAGTACACACCGCACATGTAAGCGGGCATGTAGCATTAGAGCTTCCTATACAACTGTATGGGCAACCTTTGCGTTGAACTAATAAAAAATTTCCATACACCAGGTGATATTTGTATCGATTCAAGTACAATAGACCGCTGTGCATGTGCATATCATCTATTGTGCTCAAATTGATGGCCACTGTTTTCTTCGTGCGGGAGGAATCAATCCCTCTTGAAGAAACTCTTTCGAACATGTTGGTAAACCCTGTTCGATATATATGTCCCCATCCACGGCATCAGCTGAGCTCAATGACACAGCAGTGCTGCGCCTCAAGCTCCTTTGATATCGGGCACAGCGCAATGACATCATCATGCTGAGCTCGGCCCGTGTATGGACACTCTTAGATAAAAGTGTGAAGTGTTACGTTTTGTGGTTCAACAATTTTTGATGCAGTTAACGAGGAAGCACAACTGCTCTTTTGAAAGGTTGCTCTAGACCAACATCCTGAAATCAAGCTACACAAATCCATCTCGTAAGTACTGTGATGTATCCCCAACTTTCTCTAACTTCGGTAATCTGTAAACCTTTTAGAATTGGCAGGTCTTTCCACTCTATAAGTTGATTTGCATGAATAGTAAATAATAAAATATAGCAAGTTTCTAAGTTAAACACTTAGGGCATGCTGAAGTTGACCTATAAGTGATGATGCTTTTTCTTTGCATCCCATTTGCTCCATTTCCTTTAACATGTAATGAACAGAAATACATGGTACCATTAAGTTAAAGAGGAACACAAGACTCACACCTTTCTATGCAACACAAAAAGTTTTAGCACTGTCACATATGATGAGGTAGAATAATTAGCTCCACTGAAGCCTAGAGCAGCTGCCCAAACATTAAACACAGAGTTTGTCATCTTCATACCTACTGGCCAGCAGGAGAAGAACAAAAGTTGTGTCGATATGGTCCTTTCACACAGCATGGGCATAATATCCTCACTTGAAACATGTTAGTTGACATTTCTGGCCATTTCACTTCCCAAGGTTTCAAATCCCTGCTATTGAAACGTTTTCCATCTCAATATAAAACTATGTTTGACAAAGCTGCCAAAATGTTTGTTTTATTGCATGGAACGGATAATGGATGTTGTTAATGATTTAATAAAAGCTTGATCTCATGGGCACATAAGCACCATTATTTGAGCTGCAGTATTGACAAGCGATTTTACTTTCAAGAGTATGTCTATGGAGGGTTTCTCTCTATACATCTACAAATATGGTTCACAGGATTTTACACCCAACAGCTGGTTAGAATTCTATCTGTTCAGAACAGTCCCCCTGAGTCCTATCACGGTTCATAACGCTGGAGAGGGTCACAGACTGCTACTGTCAGTCGCTTTTCCTCTAAAGAAATTTCAGACATAAACCCATCTGGTAGACTGCCTTAATATAGTGTGAAAGCAGGAAAGGGCTTCTAGGTTGTTGTCAGTAATAGTGCATTGGCTTCAAAAACAAAAAAGTTTTAAATAGTTTACAACTACAAAGACATTTTCCAATGCATGGATAAGAAACAAAGGCATAATAGCACATATGAAACAAGACCGAACTTATAATATCGTATTATTTTCTCAGGTCATCTGTTTGATGAGACAAAACGGAGACACACAAAAACATAAGAACATATTCATTTCATCTGAAGGTTCTGCCTTACAAGGTATGAGAACAATAAATGAAACTAAATATACAAATGTGTATCTTGTATACACACACAGAGGCTCTATTTCCACAATCTCCAATACTATACATTTAAATCAATGAATATGTTTGTGTTGCATTAAAAATCTTGGTGGCAACCCATAGTATCTGCCGATAGAGCCACACAAACATTTATACCATAATTCATGGAAGGCACACCCCTTCTGCAATATTGCACACTTTGTTGGCACCAAAAGTGCAATCAAGAAAATTACTGTGGTTGCCTCTAGTCAAGTGGTGGTCAAATAACCTCATGCCTAAAAAGTGTGGCTCCCATTATTATCAAAGGGTTGCACATGACTTTAAGAGAATGAATGGACAGTGGTGAAAATTTTAAAAATCGCGCTAAAGAAAAGGAGAACTAAAAGGCCAATGTACTTCCCTCTTATTTCCTCCAATATTCTTTTTTATGGGGTTAAGCAAGCATCAAAAAACTGACTTCTATCAGCTCCAGGGCTGCAGGCCGGCCACCAAGGATCTAGCCAGGGTAGCTGCTAAGCAGCTGGTAAGTTAGTACCAACCCTCTATTATAACTATTCTTGCCTTCTTGATTTTGATACTGGATTGCATATAAACAGTTTTAGTTCATATAGGTTAATTTATTGCTTATGGTATGATTTTATCCACAAATCCCTTCATGTTTATCAGAATATCCAGGGGTGTATTCGGCAGAATTAGTTCCATCTTAACAGGTTATCCTAAGTAGGTGCAATTTGTTAGATGTACAAAAACACTGAACACACACACACATTTTGTGTAAAGGGAAAAAACCCTAAAGACAATATTCTAGTTAACATATTTGTCTTTTATAAAAAAGGAAGAGAAAATGCATAACTCTGTGGAAAGTGTGCAATTCCACACTGCATAAATCTTATGGGAAGCTGAAATATCACCAGGAAAATGTAATATTACAGTATGTTATTGGACTACCCTGATTAAAGAATATTTTTGTTCACAAAGACATAACTCTGAATACATACATAAACAAACCAAGTGTTTTCATGAGGAAGCTTGTCTTCCATGACTACTCAGCTCAGACTTTCCCTTACTTTCTTACCACTTTGCAAAGCATTTGTGGTTCACTCAGGATTTAGCGTGAACAATAGTGGGTACACCACCCCCTATCCCAAATGGGGTATCATTAACTTAAAAATCCCAAATTCAAATGAAACCATCCTTATGACTATGGGTTTTAAGATGCAGCCATTATTATAATCAACAACACAACGTTTGTTCAAAGATTATTCGATGTTTTATTCATTAGAAACAAAATTGCAATTCATATGGTATTTACAAGTTATTCATAGATTATTAACAGATTTCACCCAATAATTTACAGTTATGTTACCCACCAATGCGTTTCCCCGAACAGGGCTTTTTCAAGGAGGACAACTGTATATCGATAAACTCTTAAATACAACTTTACAAAGTAGCTTGAAAACCACTTGGGTCTGAAAAAAACTTGGTCATTTACATGTAAGTGGTAAGTTTTGTTACAGGAACAGGTTGATCTTGTGATACTGAAATGAACTATAGAGTCCTGTTTGGCAAAACGCGTCGTTTGTTGGGTGAAATCTGTAAACACCATATGAATTGTAAATTCAAATTTTTAATGATTAAAACTTGGAAAAATCTTTTAACGTTGTAGTGTTGATTATAATAATGGCTGCACCTTAAAATCCTGGGGTAATGAGAATAGTTTTTCATTCAAATTTGGGATTTTTTACTTCGGTTATAATTAACTACCTTTTAATCACACTACTGATCTGTTACTTAGGCATCTGCCTTTCCTTCTCTCCTACCCTTTTCCCTCTCCTTTTCTTTTCTAACTTTATTACTTTCAACTACTCAAGCTTGTTTTCTATCATGTCCCATTTTCCCCCTTCTCTTTATGGTCACCTCTTAGCCGTTTCTTAAGCTAGCCATACACACATCAACTTCAACTTGATTGATCTTTGATTCGATCAGCTAGTGCAATTTTTTTTGCGACTCTCAGTCTAGCATCAATTTATGGCACTACTAAAAAGTGTAATTGATTCAAATCCAATTGATTCCTTTGCCTTGTGGGAATGCTTTATAGTTTCAATCGAACACAGTTCGATCTAAATACCTAGAAAACCTGTCAGATATTTGTACAATGAATTGAAATGATCATACAGTTGAATCAATATTATTTATATATATTATAACAATATTCGACTTTGATCACCATTGGTTGATAAATTCATGTAAAAAGGAATTGATTATTACACTATCTCCTTTTTTTAAAAGCGGAAATGGAACGGGAAAAATCCAACTGTGTATGCCCACAGTCCATCTCCTAGCTCTAATGCCATTTCCTACAAAAAACATTTGTTTGTTCTCTATGTACTGCGCTCAATATAACATGAGACCTGTAACAAGACTTATATTGTATTGTCATTTTCTGCATTTTGTTTTCTAACATGCATGAATGTTGCTGCCAATTTACTAATATATACGTATATAAACCTGCTAAAAAACAAAATGTTACTTTTTAATGAAAAAGAATAATTTTAGAAGAAATTACCGAAAGTCATCAAGAGTTTCCTCTATCATGTTCCGTATGAAGTTGATTTGAACAGATGTTAGAGGTGCTCCACTTTTGTCACCAGCCAATGAATCTGCAATTTTTTCTGATAATGAGGAAGCAATGTCTGAGCTGGCTGATGTAGATAGATTTGGGCCTGGGAAAAAATGTATATATATATATATATATGACATAGAACATTGCATACCACATCAGGATTTACTGCAGTTTATAAATTTATATACCCATATACACTCCATATGTATTGATATTTATAACTCCCATAATATTTTAATGTTACATTTCAATTCATAATAATAGAAGTTTGTTACAGTCAATGAGATATCAGCTATACTGGGAGTGTAGCAACTGGTATGGAAAGAATAGAGGTGAAGGTTGTGCAGTACTGCATAGCAGGGACTGTGCAATTACACATACACACACACATCTTTATTACATATTACGTTGTACTTTGTGATTCCACACATCCAAATTATTAACTTCATAAAAATGTGCGTATCATACATACTTGCTGCTTTTGTTACATAGGCAGTACCAGATTGTTTTAACTGGGGTGGAAACTGGTTTACAGGTCTTTCAATTGCTTCTGGAGTCCGGGATGGAGGCATAGGTGATGTACTTAACATAATCTGCTCAGTGTTTGATGATTTTGCTGGCTTTTAAAGAAAAAGGGGATAAAATGTTATTTACAAGGTCAAAATTACACAAGTTCTCACCACAACTTTCCTCTGTAAGTCCCAGGATCACCAGGAAGCATTGACAGCGCTACTTACTTAAGCCCCCCATACACCTTAAGATCGATCCATACACACTCCATTAGCTCTACCAACAACTGTGTAGTAAAATGGCCTCCCTGATAGAATACATAGTGATTGGAAGGTATATATCACTGCTTTGTAGTGCCGGGTCCTCCCTGAAACATTTTACAATCTGGCACTTACAGCTCACCCACTGACCATTAGTTGGACAGCTATTTAAACAGTTTTTACTGCAATGCAGAATGTAAATATACATTCCAAACCTCAACTTACTTAGCTATTACTGTTGTAAATTATTTACATCAGATCAATAATATTTTCCAAATTACTACCTGTATGTTTAGTCGCAATAGGCTAACAGCATCCAAATATTTAGAATGGCCCTTCATCAAAACCTTAGAGAATAGTAAGCAGAGGGGGGCACATATCCAACTGCTGTCTTCTTCAAATCTCACAACAGAATGATCACACAAAATTGTATTTGAAAGTTGATTTTGCATACTTTAAATGTATTGTCATTTCCCATCTCACAGCCCCTGCGGGGAAATATTATTCTAGGAGCACATAGTGGAGAATATAGTGGAGGTCTGCCCAACATGACTGACTGGATTGTCCTAATTTCCTAGATGTCCTAATTTTAATCTAGACCCAGCCCTTCGAAAAATTGAGAAGGACAAAGAACATAACATTTTTACCATAACTAGGCCAAACAGTGGTAAACGATAGCATGAGTTGATGGAGAGAGACAACTTATGTACACAGAACCTATACACCTACAATGTTACAGCTTTTTACTGCAGAATGTTAATGAAATCTCAAGATACAGAGCAGAAATACCATTATTTATATCACAAAAATTTATTTAGAGGGCACAAACTGAAAAAAATAAAAACAAAACAAGACTTTATTACCTGTTGAATATGCTCTCTTACATCTGGCTTTTTAGCATACGGTCTTCTTGCTTTGCTCAACTCTACATCTTGTGGTTCATCTTCTTCCTTAATTGGGCTTCCAATGATTAAGTGTAATGGAGAGGAATGCATTCCTTGTGAACTGGCACCAACAGGATGTCGCCTTGTGACAGGCATTGCATTGAATTGAGCCAAGAAATCAAGATCTAAAATCAAAAACATCTCTCAAAATCTTTGCTGTACATTAACTATATGACATTACCAACACAGTACCACCTCAGACACAAAAGATTTTTGTAGAGATCGATGATACCACAAATAATTGAACAGACCAAGTCCAAGTCACAAAGCATCTTCTCGACATCAGTGAGGATGCCAGGTGGGGGTCACCCTTGCCATATGCATGTATGATATTACAGGCATAGGTGTCACGGGCCTTCACATCATTGATGTTGAGAATATGCGTGTTGGGTGGGAGGGGTGCACGTTACATGGTAATCAGCTTGCATTGTTCATATGGCTTAAGGAAGCAGTTTGCTGAAGTAATGGGTTCACCAGAGGGGTTACCTAAACCAAGTATTCTGCCCAGATTAAACATTTGATAAATATGCCACTTAGTAACTGGTCAGGTAAATAAAAGATTTTAATCTTTTGGACAGGATTTTGTTTTTAGGAGCATTATATATGAGGACCAATACAAACAAGGAATAGTAAAACAATAATAATATACCTAAAAAGTGCATGCATACCATTTCCTTTGGAAGACAGGTCATCCATCCCCTTAAATAGCGATACATCTATAAATGAGGAAAAAAAATTTATGTTACTTTACCTCACTGGCATGTGAGCTCTACTTTCCATTTCATGTATTGGACCCAATAAGAAAGACTTTTTAAATAGAAATGTATTTTCATGTTTGAACATAAGAATTGCCTTGAAAACCCATCCTGTTATAACCTCTGTTCTCTTAACTTTATTGGGGTGTGGTACTAAGATTAATCCTGCTTGATTAATGGTGCTTTCTGTATATATTTTTAGAATTCGGTACCTCGGCTTATACTAGAGTATAAAAGGTCATACTACTCAGGATGAAAATGCAACTGTTTAGTGGTGTCTACATTCATCAACCACAGATGCTGTAAAAAAAAAAAAAACTTAATCCTAAAACAGCATGTGTGTCACTGACTAAATCAGCAGGGAGAATGTAAAGTAAGATCACCAAATACCAAACCCAATAGCTGGGAAGCTGCAATATACAGTACATGATATTTTTTAGTTTTTGGTTTTAAAAATTCTTTAAATGAAGACAACAGGCTCACAATACAAGTCTGCAAGACAGATGAGGTACACAAGGCAAAATAAAAATAAATCAAAGTGCACACCTTTCAGAGTGGGATTGAACCAGATTATCAAAAGAAACATTATGTGTATACTTCACTTGCAGTCTAGTACCACAGTATCCTGTGTTCCTCCAGCTACAGTCCGTGAACAGGGCTTGTCTCCACTAGAGTGATCTAAGCTGTGTGCCCATGCCACGGTTTTGAAATAGAGGAAAGCTACAGCTTCAATGCAGCTCTGCGCAGTGGTGCCGCTGACACCTCCATTGAAGATAAAAGGACATGTCTGTAAGACGTGGAAAATCAGTGTCGATGTCGTTCTGGTGCTGCTTTTCCACATTTTTGTCATGCCTAATTTATAGGGTCTACGCCCATCAATGCAACAGAAATGTGCCATAAGCTACAGGCAAACTGCAAATTAGCCATAGCAGTGGACACATGGCCAAAGTCACAAAGTTGTGATAGGGTTTATGTACAAGGCTTGAAATGTAAGGAGTAATTTAAAGGCAAAACACAGAAATGTGAAACTGACTGTGGACAAAGGGAAGCCAGATTTGCAGAGTAGCAGTAGATGAAGAGATGTTAGTAACTCAATGTCTTTCAATGGACACAAAGTGAAAGCAGTAGAAAATGAAATAGATGTGAGTAGCTGTGATTTAAAAAAGAAATCTTGCCCCACCAGCCTAATCGCACCCATAGAGAGTGAATGGATGTGGTTAACCTCCTGATGCTCCCGACCGCCGTAGAAAGACGGCAATACCTAGAGCGCGGCTCTAGTTAACTGGGGCTGAGTTTCATGATGCATTAACTCGGGCTGAACGCTCAGGTTAAAATGATACATGAATTTTAACAGCCCCCATTCATATCCGCACCGCAGCAGATTGCTGGAGATCGCTATAGTGGGGACAAGCCCTTAAAGATCAGATAAAGTGGTACTGAAGTAGTCAAGAATGTAAAAGGACTTTTTGGGCAATATAAACAGGTGAATCATTGGTATGTTCTGTATGTGGGATGTGAAGGAGAGCCCAGAATCATGGGCGATATACAGATAGGCAACAAGAGTTATCATCCAGGACAGAACCAAGGCAGAATTGGATTGGAAAATGTAAGTGTAAAAATTGTACTGGAGTTATGAAAAGACATAACTGGTTTAAGTACTGAGCCAATAGGATATATGGAAGTATGAGAGCCTTTTAGTAAAAGACGGTAATAAATTGGGCAAATTTGATAAAGTTGCTCATATAAAAAATTGATAATTAGACAGAATCAATCTGGTATACATTTAAAATTATCAAGTTACATCTTAATATTTACTGGCCAATGTTCGTGGAATGTCGTCTGCCAACATTAGGGATACTTCAAATGTATATTTTTATTACATTAATTCGGACTATAAGACGTGCTTTTTCACCCCCAAAATTTGGAGGGGGGAGTGCCTGCGTCTTTTTGTCTGAATGGCTGCGGGTGGTCACACCTTGGCTCCCAGCAGATGGGAGATCTGCACACAGCGGGATCTCCCATCTGAACTGTATTGATTATATCAGCAGAGCGCTGCCGATATAAGCAATGCAGAGAGGTGTGTGGAAAAGCTGCACTCACGCTGGCAGCTTCCTCACACAAATACAGCCTAGAGGGGTGACATGATTGCCACGCTGGCATCTTATAGTCCGAAAAACACTGTATTTATAAATTGATGATTACGGGTTACTCTCATCTTTACACGTAAGCATAAACTAAAGCAAACAAAATTATAGAACAAGTACATTGACCAAGGAAATTGAGACACCTTTTAATAAAATATGTTCAAGAATAAATTGTTTAAAGTATACAAATCTACATTACCTTCTCGGACAGGAGAGAATATATCACCTAAACTACTTCGACCAAATGAATCTATAGATTTCAAATCTGGAGTTTTTGAAAAATCTGTCTCTTTTGATGGTATCACATCAAGACTTGTGCTACGTGGAATACCTGAAGAACAACATAAAAGTAAATTGCAAAAAGAGTAAAAATCATATACAACTCTAGCTAAAAATCAAAACAAAACAAATCCCAACTCTTTTTAAAAAAATCTATTAATTTACAATATCCAATAATGAGTGCTCGTCAAATAGCATAGTTCTCATCTTTCCTTCCCAACCTATTAAACCAAATGGTACCTTAAGGGACTCATTCCAGGTATACTTTAAAGCATTACCATATTTTTCGGCTTATAAAAGGATAAGCTGTATAGGACGCGCCCAGCGATATTTGACACAGCAGAGTGTCTCATCATGGTAAAAAAAACATGGGGACTGCAGTTCTGCCAGCCATGGCTGACAGCTTCCCCGCTTCCTGGTTCTGCTCTGCAGAGCTGTATGTGTGCGGACTGAAGCAGCAGCTTACATACACAGCCCTGCAGAGGGACGACCCATCTACGGACAGATCATCCGTCTGCAGATCTGTATGTGAGCTGCAGCTTCAGTCTGCTCACATAGGGAAGCAGGGTGATCGGGCCAGCGAGCAGATCTTTCCCTGTTCAGACTTAAGTTCCCTGCTAACATACAGATCTGCATGTCCATGGATTGATCATCCCTCTGCACGGCTGTCTATGAATGGGATGGCTTGACAGCAGGCGGACACGCATTCGCAATATAAGATGCATTCATTTTTGGGG
>CM070034.1:48466456-48488111 GCA_036250615.1 Ptychadena robeensis | reverse complement strand
ATTATACCACACCCCTTCTCATTACAGAGATGCACATCACCTAATATGCTTAATTGGTAGCAGGATTTCGAGCCTTTACAGCTTGGAGTAAGACAACATGCATAAAGAGGATGATGTGGTCAAAATATTTGCCTAATAATTCTGCACTCCCTGTACTAATTCACTGTACTAATGTACTAATTCCCTGTACTAATTCACATTAACCTGTGTATTCTATGTTACCATCACCTAGCTATATATATCCCAACCACGTCAAACCATGTATCAGGACATACACCAACCTGATACTGCTATGAAACTTTCAAATCTCGGCATCAATCCATGATAAGGTCAGTGATAAAGGTCACATAAAGGTTGGGGTTATTTACCATACATATAGGAATAGGTTACTACACATTAATTAATACACAATTAATAATATACACACTTATGTAATAAAATCATTTAATATTTTTCATATTATAAATCATATTATTTATTTATTATCACATAGGAAATGCACGCTTACAGGCACACTTGATATGAATATCAATATGAATATATGAATCTTCTTCTTGCTTTTTTTCTTTCTTCTTTGGCTCTATCTGTCTATAGAAGACGTTGGAATATCCACTAAGTATATCTTGTCCCGTTAGATGGGTGTTCTGCTATAGCTCCCCGTTTCCCATGGGAGATGCCTAACCGTGCTTCGTCGCTCCTTACCGGGGGTGGGGCCACCCTTGTTTTGGAATATTCGTGATGACCCTTAATTGAGGTATCGTACAGACTATCTTATAGCTTACTATAGCTTACTATATTTTAAGCATTATTTACTTGGACTCTTAAGCAGAAGGACGGCAGACGGCTCGATATTTGAGCCGTCCGATGTATCCTGCAGCAGTGTGATGACGTCATCACGCTGCTGTCAGATATTAGAGGAGCCAGGTAGAACAGTTCTGCTCTACCTGGCTCAGCCGAGCTTTGCCTGGAGACCGCAAAGCATTGGACATCGGCCGTATTTACGGTCATGTCCGATAAGGCTGTTTTCGAACGTGATTGATTTGTCCTGCTCGAAAACAGTGATGGGGGCAGATTATATGGGTCAGATAGATGGCTGTAAGCGTGCACGGCGCTCGAAATGGCCATCGATTTGACCCATATCTCCACGTCTGTACCCTGCTTTAGACACACACCCTTTATCTCCAAACTAGCATCTTCAATCCAAGTGTTCTTCTGAGGAAGTGACTGAGGTCATGAAACGCGTCAAGATATACATTTCCTCAATAAATTGATTGAATATCTGTTCTTAAATATTGTCTGTTGGACATTTCTATCGCCAGTTACAGTCCCTAGATGTTATTGGGGTATTTCAACTCCTGATAACTGGGTGCAACACTTTTTCGTATTGGTTCAACTGTTTACTCTTTTTAAATCATATTCAGAACACAAACTACCCAAATGACCCTGATGACTAGTTTACATACCCTGGTGATTTGACCTGATAACATTCATACAACAAAAGGGGGTTAGAATGGCTATTAAAGGTAACCATCTTCACCTTTGTTTGCTTGTAATTTGTGTGTGTATATAAAAGGTGTATAAAAGGTCAACAACTTTCTGGACTCCTGACTCCTAAATATCAAAGGAATTGAGAATGGCAATCAGCAGTGTTTAAAGTATAATTGAAAAATTTGTTTTTTTTCCTTGAAACCAAACCATGGTCAGGTAGACAAACTAAAATGTCATCCACATCTGCCAGATAAATAGTATGGGATGCAAGAATTAACTCACAAATAACTTCAGGTCAAATACAGGACACTTAAAGAAAGGTAGGCTGCATGCTTGAGTTTCCAGAAGCAAGCAGATGAGTGGTGGAGTGCAACGTGATGACGTCATCAAGCTGCACTCCATCGCTCAGAGTATCGTTGGGCACCCTATTGTGCCGGGCGTTAATTTGGACAGGGATGCCCGTCCCATTTAAACTAATGACATGTCTGTTCTCTGGCCGACCGAGCTTTGGGGTTACAGGGACCTGTCGCCCCATGTGGGCACCCGCGATCCGTGGACAATTTTGGCGGCACATAGGTAAGCAGAAAAATCCACCACAGCTCGCTACGTGTGTGGGGGCCTTTACAGTGATGAGACTGAAATTTATAATTTTGTCCCCAAACATAAATTCTACATTTGGAGAGGAGTCAACAAGGCCTATACTGAAACGCATACCTACTGTAAAAACATGGTAGCGATGTTTTAGGGATGTGTGAGCTACAAAGGCACAGGGAATTTGGTTAGAATTGATGCAACAATTGATTGATGCAACAACAATGCAGTAAGTTATTGAAAAATACTGGAAGAAAACTTGCATTCATTAGCCTGGATGTTGTGCATGGGACGTACTTGGACATTCCAACATGGCAAGGATCCTTAACAAAAGGCCAAATAGACCAGTCATTGGTGGTCATAGGCAATATTCGATTTCGCAATATTTCACGAATAATTCTACTAATATTCGATTCTATATTCGCGAATATTCGCAATTGGTTGCTTGGTTGCGCGCGATTGCGAAACAAGATTCGCAATTATTATCGCCTCACAATTACCTATTTATTTTTGCATTGTGAATATATATTTGCAATCCATGCCCATAAGCATCCCAATGGTGAATATCACGAATATTCGAAATTGCAAATATCTGCCACAATATTCGCAAAATTTATATATATATGCAATTCGAATATTCGAGCTCAACACTAGTCATTGGCTACAGCAAAAATTAAATGAAGGTTTTAGAGTGGCCATCTCCTGACCTTAAGAACTGGGGTATGTGAACTTTTGATTAGGGTCATTTGGGTAGTTCGTGTTGTGATTATGATTTAAAAAAAATACATACAGCCAAGAGCAGAGGTGGAATCTGGTGACACCTACTAGACTTAAAGCAGTTTTAAACTAAAACTAAAAAAGCACATACATGAAATAGACACATTACTTACCGGTCAGCAGTTCAGATGCTGGAAAACTGCTACACACAAAAAAAGACATACTTACCCTCCTCACGTTTTCACTTTTGGTGGCAGCATGTTAATTAATGGCAAGATGAAGCCACTTCCGGATCCATTCTTCTCAGGGCCGCTGACACCAAACCACCCGCACTCCTACACAGACAGAGACTCACTCCTCTACAGGGAGGTCGATGGGTAAAGTGAGGTCTCTCTCTCCCCTCTTCACCCATCACAAAGTTTCGCAGATGTGACATTGACGTCACAATCTTGTGAGACTGGGGATTTCCGACAGCCACAAGGGCATATGGGAGAGATATACCAAATATCGTTGTGGCTTGTGACGTCTTGCCGAGGCGATATGTAACACAGTGAGAGGGGCGATCTATAAAAATACACAGGGATCTCTGCAGTATCGGGCAGTAATATGAGCTGCAGCCAATACTGCAGAGTGACCTACCAGGTGGTAGGTCTGGGTCTGTTTTAAGTGCAACCTGCTGAGGCCAGTCAGGCCTCCAGACTTGTGTGTTCCACAGGGTAAGTGAAAATGAGATTCACCTTTCCAAGCAAAAAAGTAGAGGAATGTCATACAATTCTATTTTTGTACTTTACTGAATGTTCGATATTATTATGGTATTATTGGGTAATTTCAGATCAGGCTGGAACTAAGCAGGAAACAAAAACAATTTACTTATTCTATTCCACTAAGACAGTTAATACAGGAATAGTAATATAATGATATATATTATATGTCTATCCCAATCTCATAATTATTTAATTCCATATATACCAAACTTTGTTTTAAACACTATAAATAGAAACAATACAATATTAAAACAATTCCCAATTGTCACTATGGGCCATTGTAAAATCATTTAAATTCAGAGAATATAAATATATCAACAGAACCCAACAGAAGAAATAGGCAGAAAGCAGCAGAATGTGAAGAGAATGAGGACAGCCCATCAATCCAGCGAGAATTGTCTTGTGGGAAATATATTTCTCAGGATATTGCATTTCATGTTTGCAGTACCGCTTTCAAATCACATTGCACGTGTATGAAAATAGATGTTGTAGTTGCTTCCTACGAGTTTGTTAGGAAAGCGACCTGAAACAATCACATCAGGAAAGGCACTGCTTCCTTCACAGTTACTTCACAGTTTAAATGAAGATGTATTTGAGAGCCAAGCTTAACAGGACAGAATTCATGGGTCACCTTACAGTCATAGATCAGCTCAGCTCTCACCCCTGTAGCCATACACCAACAATGGACCGGAGGAATTTTGTGGGGCATCCACAAGGGCCAATTCTGGGCTGTTGTCAGTCACCAGGAGCCTGGAAAGCATCTGTCCGCCTCTGTATTCTTGGGGCCCATTCATTTGTTTGTTGGTTTTTCATATTGTCCAGATGCCAGAAAAGCAACAGGGGGAAGCCTCCTGTTATGTCTTCCCAGTTTCAGTGCTTTTCAAATTCACTTGAAATTATGCCATGGACCTGTTTATTTAACAACAAAAAATGTTTTAATGAAAACAAGGTTTAAAAGTTATTGTTCTTATTAATATAGCAGATGTACACACAAAAAATATGTCAAATTAAAGTTTTACTTCTCAGCTGGTATGATGGTGGTGTAACACTTCACAATCCTAAAATAATATACTCACCTTCTGTTCCCTGGACTCATATGAGAGATTCCATCTTTAACTACCAGGCTTCTGGTTGTGCACTATAATAAGTGGCCACCGGGGGCGTATATAAAGGTTTTCTATAGGAAAATTTGTCTATGTACATTTCAATAGAGAGCCAAGATTAGTTACTTTCCTAGCAGTCATTGCTCTCTGACCTGTTGGGTCTATTCTGGTCCACCGGTTCTCTTCTAGTGCCATTCATGCCACTTCTAGTCTACATTCATGTCTCCTCTCCATGCTGTGTGTGTGTTAGCAAGCTGCCAGCATGAGTGCAGCTTTCCCACACACATATCTGCATTGCTTATTACAGCAGGACTCAGATGGGAGATCTGGCTGTGTGCAGATCTCCCATCTGCCTGGCGAGCGAGGATGCTGGCGGAAAGCCAAGGTGTGTCATTCTGTCGGTCGTTTCAGACCATAAGACGCAGGCACTCCCACCCCCACCCCCAATTTTGGGGGTGAAAAAGTACATCTTTTCACAAAAACTCACAAAATCAGCTAGTGGACATTTCACATCCTGCAACAAAAGCACATTTGCTGTGTGTTTCTGTGCATAAATTACTGCATTTCCCACCCTAGGCTTATACTTGAGTCATTATGCTTTTTCTAGTTTCTTAGGTAAAATTATGGTGAGCCAGTACTGAGAATTGTTCTATAAACTGGTGAGCCAATCCTGAAACTTTTTTCTATGTACCAAGCCAATCTTCAAAATAAAACCAGTAATATAAGAAACAACCCTAACTGTAAACCCAGTTAAAATTTCATAGATATAAAGCAGTGATAGATTAAAGGTTCTTCCTTTTCTTTGTGATAAATCTGCATACTGGATAAATTAGATTATGACAGTCAATACCCTAAGTCAATTATATGTGCCATTTACTCAGATATATCACCTTTATCCGTAGGCACTTTTTAAATGAAGATCTATTGTTTGCATATACTGAAGTCAATAATTGCTATTTGTCTGACTGTATTCCCATTGTTCTGTATTGATGGGATTGAATCAATAAATCATCCCGAAAATCATTACAACCAGTTTCATATGATGTGTTAATACCATCCACAAATATCTCCATTATTAAATCTTTCCATTTAAAGCAGTAAAATTTAAAAAGAAATATTCATATATTTTTACTCTATTCATACTCTATTCATATGTATTGTATATGTTGTGTTGTTTGAGAATATAAATGTATTTAATGGTTCTGAATGACAAATTACCTTTTGAATGGCATCAAGGTAGGGAGAATTAATAGGACACAACTGTAGCTGTAGGTACTTTAGTCAGTATCCAATGATATAGAGGAAAAAACATTAGCAGATATTGGAAAAAAAATGAAGTAAAAGAGGTAAAGTTAATAAAGGAATATAATGGTTGCTATAATACAAAGGAGAGCAAAAAGAGAGCTGTTAAGGTGGTCATACACAGTATGATATTTACGTTTGATCGGTTTTTAAGTCGATCGTATGATATCGATTCCTGCACACTGTGAACTGTATGTGTTCAATCACTGTATCCTGTGAGTGTGAATGCAACCGAATACCTCTGTCAAAGTATATACCACCCAATCCTTCTATTCTTATGTGACCGCATCAACCCTACTTATGTGTACTTCATGACCCCTGATTGTTAAGAGGAACATGTCAACCACCTGTATACCCTCAGTGAACACAAACCAAACAATAAAATAGAAATCATGCTCACAGGACACACCCATTGGACACATAAATGTTCACATTTCTCTTGATACTTACACATTCACATACACACATAGAATAGGTGCACACACACATCACGGTGGTCTCAGGAAAATACACACTAACATTCATGGACACACACATAGACAATGAAAGTTTACACTTGATTCAGATAGTATACAGAAGAGGACTGGCAACCCCCATCTGATATTCTTATTACCTTTAACTACCACCAGGCCTCATCATTTCAATTGGGCATCAGTGTAGGTCCACCCATAAGGTATCCATGCACGTTTAGATAATCCCTCAAAAGATGAGGGACAGACTGTAGCGCACTCAGAGGATCGGCCGACACCATTTTTGGATGGGGAATCCCATCCATATAAAAAAAAATGGGATTGGCCAGGAATTTACCAACATGTCAGATCGCCGTGCGACCCAACATGCGGGGGATACCTGGCCGATCTGGCCAGGTGGGTGCACCCGAATTTCGGCCAAGTGACCGCTTGGTGGGAAGGTCCACAGCAGTCGATCGGCCAAAAAATCAGATGAAAATCGGCCCGTGTATGGCTATCTATATAGTGGGGACTATATAGATGTGACATCCCCCCGTGCTCACCTCTGACAACTCTTGCAGCGCTGCCTCTGGTCCTCAGATAATCCTCCTAGGTGCTCTGCACCTGCCTTACCTCAAAAAAGGTACAACTGGTAACACTTGAAGGGCAACACATATCTCCAGAAGAAGAACGTTTTTCGCGAAACGCGCCAAGAGTATGACAAAAATATTTTGCAGCAATGTATATAGTGTGACTACCTAGAGTATGCTGCTTTATATTTGAATATCCAATTATGATATGTATTTACTTGATTGGTGTTTGTTTACTTAATAAATAAATACTGTTTTGTAGTTTATTACTGTTGAGCTGCCTCTAAAATCCCCCATTGCCTCTCTTTCTAAGGCTATGTTCCGACATAAGCGATTAATTGCCTTGCCTCTCGCTCGCGATTTTAATCATGAGCGTAATCGCGGATGGGCGATTGCTCACGCCATCGGCGCAATTGACCAGGAAATTTTCACCCGCAATTTATTTTTTTAAATCGCCCACATTATAAAAATCACGTCCATTCATGTCTATGGACGTGATCAGGAAAAAAAAATTCCGCCGCCCACAATCAGAACGCAGGGAGGCACAATTCTGATTGTGGGTCCAATCGCAGCCACGCGCGATCACAGCCATCAGTTGAGTGGGGACAAGCCCATTCAACTGAATGGACGCGATCAATGCTGATTTCCGCACGTGATTAAAACATAGCCTTACCCAAGAGGTAGGTACTTCAGTAAGTCTTGGTTTTTCATATTCTGTTTTTGGGAAGTGGCAGATAGGTGATCGGAAATATTTGCTGTGTATAGAGGTATTCGGGTAACTTTTCAGGGGAACTAAGGTAAAAATGTTAATATGTACACAATATAATTAAGTGCTGAAGCGCATATTTTCTTTTTTTTAAAGGGATGATGTGCATCTATTTTTAGCTCTGCTAACTGCAAAGGAGCATAGTCACAAATGTCATGATGTTTTTTTACAATAATCAAATGTTATTTGTTTTTCTCTTTCATGCCGGGTTGGAGTACTTGAAAGAAGCAATCCATAGTCTGTACAAGCATTCTATTTTGAGAAAGCATAACAGGTCAGGACAGCTGTGGCTAATTGAATAGGAGAGAGAAGTCAAGCAAGAAGAGGGCTTTTTAGCAGTGTACATTTGCTATGCACAAACACAGACAATGATGTTTCTCATACATAGGGAATGGTGTTTTTCATAAATGGATGTCATGGAAGCTTTACATCAAACATACCTCCAAGCTACAGTTCATAAATGAAATAAGCAATCAAAATAGGAAAAGAAGCTACACAACTTTCATGGATTAATTAAATGTCTCTTCTAATCGCCATATTTATCATTAGATTACTGCGTTATTTTCAGTTGCTTTGCATCATTTCTTTATAAAAAACACCACACAAGTTGGCATGTTTATTTCGGTCTCCTTGAAATTAATAATTTCCTTTTATTGGGCAACAATATTTCTAATAGACAATAACATTGGTAAACCAATTTTTCCGGAACTTTTAGTTGGTTTATCAAAACAATACAAAAAACAAGAATCTCCCCTGTATATATTGCAGGGGCAAGGGGACTTTAAAGGCTTAACCAATATACAAGTAGCGGTACATAAGATAGGTAAAATGTAATAAGTTAGCGAAGATTTCAGTTCAAAAGATGTGAGTCACAACAGAATGAATAGTCGTCACATGTGGGTACAGCAATCAAATGACAGTCAAATAACATAGAGCCTATGCCAGGCATCACATCCTCAATTGGCCCATTCAATTGGTCAAAGTTTGTAGTAAAAAGACCAAGTTGTAGAGTCCTCAGTTGGTAAACGTGACCCCGACGCGCGATTCGTCGCTAAGCGACTTCCTCAGGGGGCAGAGGTGGGACCAACCGACTGTGATAAATGATCTATTCAAGAAGAGGGGGGATATTCAAATGTGGATAGCTGAAGTATGTATAATTTAATTGAATTTAAGCAAATTATCACATGATGCCCCATAGAGAATACTCACTTCTATAAGCCGAGAAAAACAGGTTAAGGGTGAAGGGTGAAGGACATGGGTCCTCCCAAAAGAACGGAGAGTCTAAACAGGCACAAAACGTCAGGGCCAAAGACTGGTAACCATCTGTAGAGTTTAAAAAATTAAGTGGGTATGGAGCTTAAAAGGTTCTAGTGTACATTTATATTGGTTAGGTGAGGGGGTGAGTGGGGTGAAACAGGGGGATACAGGGACTGATCCCCACACAGTGCCAGTGAGGACTAGGTGAATGAGTGTACATAACTACATAGTGAACAAGTCAGCAGTGACGGGTCAAGTGGGGGTATAAGGATATAAGAACCATACCACTCCATAAGGGTGGCTGCCCTAACCCATAACAACAAAGGGTAAATGGCTAAGGGGGCAAATCAGTGAATAAGATGGTGTTCAGCAATTGCTATCTCACACAAACCACCAATCTTTATGGCCAATGGATATAGGTGAAACCCGACACAGGCATAGTGATGGCCGAACATCGGCCAGGACTGTCCGCAAACGGGTGGGTCGGACTTCTAAAGACGTCCGCCGTCCGCCTGTTCGCGGACAGATTCAAATTCCCCGCCTCTAGGCGGGGAATTTGAATCGGAAAAACCGGATGTGACGTCAGTGGCGTCACATCCGGTCCCTGGACCGCATCCTGGAACGCATAGTTCTTGGTTTAGGGAGCCGGATGTGACGTCACTGGCGTCATTTCCTGCTCCGACCCGGTTTTTTCACTAGGAGACCGGCTTTATGCCCGGTCTTCTAGTGAAAAGATTCTTCCTCCGGCACGATCACACAGGTTGTGATCCTGCCGGAGGAAGAATAGAGATCTTCTTCTCGCTGGTGAACGGAGCGGGTCGAACACCCGCACTGCTCGCCGGCGAGAAGATGGGCGAACATCCATGTTCGCCGCCGAACTGTCCGCCTTGCGGACAGTTCGGCCATCACTACATAGGCATAGACCTGTTATTTATACACAATATTTAATGTTAATCACAAGATATGCAGATACTGTAGATCAAAGTGTAGCATTCAACATTAGAAAAATAATAACTGCACGTGCCAAGGTAAGTCATAAATGTGCTAAAGGCCCTGACGTTTTGTGTCTGTTTAGACTTTCCGTTCTTTTGGGAGGACCCATGTCCTTCACCCTTAACCTGTTTTTCTCGGCTTATAGCAGTGAGTATTCTCTATGGGGCATCATGTGATAATTTGCTTCAATTCAATTAAGTTATACATACTTCAGCTATCCACATCTGAATATCCCCCCTCTTCTTGAATAGATCATTTATCACAGTCGGTTGGTCCCACCTCTGCCCCCTGAGGAAGTCGCTTAGCGACGAAACGCGCGTCGGGGTCACGTTTACCAACTGAGGACTCTACAACTTGGTCTTTTTACTACGAACTTTGACCAATTGAATGGGCCAATTGAGGATGTGATGCCTGGCATAGGCTCTATGTTATTTGACTGTCATTTGATTGCTGTACCCACATGTGACGACTATTCATTCTGTTGTGACTCACATCTTTTGAACTGAAATATTCGCTAACTTATTACATTTTACCTATCTTATGTACCGCTACTTGTATATTGGTTAAGCCTTTAAAGTCCCCTTGCCCCTGCAATATATACAGGGGAGATTCTTGTTTTTTGTATTGTTTTGATATAATTCTGGGATGCCGGCTTTAAACCCATACACTGAGGAAATTTTCATTTTCTGTTTTAGTTGGTTTAGCAGCTTCACCATTAGTGATAGCCGAACTGAACTGTGCGGTTTTCTCCCTGCCAGCAAACAGAATGGGTGTTAGACCTGCCCCCTTCGCCGGCGAGAAGAAGTCTATTATTCTTCCTCCGGCCGGACCAGGTGTGGAAAGGTCTGGCCGCAGGAAGAATTCTTTTCACTAGAGAGCAGGTAGAGACACTTGATCTCTAGTGATATACCAGGCATAAGCCGGAAGTGATGTCCGACTGACGTCACTTCTGGTTCAGGAACTGTGCGTTTCATTTACCCGAAGCCTCATTTCCAGTATAGTTCTGATTCAAATTTGAATTTGAAGTTCTCCGTAAAACAGGCGGATGTCGATGTTCGGCCATCACTATTCACCATCAAAACCACGCTACACATAGCTACATTCCTACATTCAAGCACACCAAAACTCTTAAGTTTATAAACACAAAACCATCTGTAATGCTTCTGGAGGCAGAGCTGGATTACCCAAACAACTGATAAGGGGTCTCAATAATTTCTGTGCAGATATAATATATGGTCAAAACTTTGAGGATACCTCAACATCTTAAGTGAATTAGCTTTTTGGACAGCCCATCTAAAACCATGGGCAATACTATTGAGTCTGTCCCTCTACCTTTTAGGCTACATACAACTAAGGGCTGACATGTTACAATGATGATACAAGGAAGTGAACCCACTAGGTTAACTGCACAGTTGGCAAATTTGTATTCTGGGGCTCAGAGTCTAAGGAACCACTGAAACCACCCACAAGGAACGATTGCCTTTGCTGCAGTTCCCAGGTTGCAGTCTTTAGATATATCTTTGCAGTTGACAATCTCCAAGTCGAGTTACCAAGGATTGAGACAGACACAGTCCCTGAAACAAGCTGAGGGTCAGAACCTGGGAATTAAAGAAACAAATAGAAGATGAACAGAAACCAAAGACAGCAGCGAAGACATAAATTACCTTCTTGCTCAGGCAACTTCCTCTTGCCTGAGGCTTCTTAAAAAAGGGCTGGAAAGAGGAACACCTGACAAGGCGAGGGAGCAGCCAGCAGCCAGCAGAGGGAGAACTTTTGTGGAATAGACTATACTGTGAAATACTCTAGTCTTCTGAGGCAGAGGAAAGGAATATAGGACAAAGCAGGAATCTGCCAAAGTTAAAATAGCAGGCACAGATCTCCTGGTCCTGTAGGGATCTGTGACACTCACACACACATATATATATATATATATATATATATATATATATATATACTGTGACAGACTGGTCATCTGTCACTGTGAAATTAGACCGTGAATTAGTTTGGTGGTTCCTGGAAGGAGTCCGGGAATGATTATTGGCCAGCACCATAAGGTTGCTAGATGTGTTTTGTTTTAGTTTAGTTCTCTTAAAGAGCTCCCGGACTCTGGGATAGAGAGGATGGAATTGGGTGGGCCTCCCTATTCCCCCAGGGTCCACTAAACATTTAACACCCGGGTTGCAGGTGATTGGAGCTAGGTGTGACTCCAAATAGCTGCGGAGTCAAGTGTGTTAGTGCTCCCCATGGAAGTTGGAGATGGGGCACACAAGGAGTGTGGGGCCTAGGCCTGTGGTACGGGAGCAGCTGGTACAGGGGACTTACAGGGAGTGTGAGGCCTGTTGCTGCGAGGGAACCTGAACCCAGGACAATCCGTTTTGTTTATGAGGTGCGAAGCCAGGTAGTGTGGCATTTTCTGGACTTTTTATTTGGATTGATCTTAACGCCTGTGAGGGTATCCCTTTGTTTTGTACTGATTTGTGTGCTAATAAACACGGACAGGAGCCCTAAAGGTAAACAATCGTGTGGATTGATGCTTTGAGAGCAACCGTTTGGAGCCGATCCCCCACAATATATACATGCAATATATAGTTATTTTAGGTCATTAAACCACCAAGTACTGAAGGAAATTGACAAATTTAACAGCCCCAAACCAGCAGTGATGGTTTCAGGGTCTTTCTCTTTTCTGTACTCATAGATTGTAGGAAAACTGTGAGTAAGGACATGTTCTTTAAATTTACAAATGAGAGAGTGTGTTTCTGTCAAAATGCTCTGATTTGATTGCCAAATATATATATATTTTAAATTGCCATAATAAGGTTTTCTGTACTTTTAGCAGTAATAAAAAATTTTAAATATTATTTTATTGATTGTCTAAAATTTTCATCTGAAAATAAGAAATGATAGAAATGCAGAAACTATTTATGACATAGAAGGGAGCCTCTTGGTAAAAACAGATCCAATCCGATCAGTGCTTCCTGGGATGCTATTAGTTTGATAAAAAGAAAAGTCTCTCCTCCATCCATCGCCTCCTACATTTACAACATTTATCAAATCTTCAACACTTTAAATAGTTTTTCATCCAGAAATACAGTTAACATTTGAATATGTACATATACTGCAGTAACATTTTCTGGTTACAATGTACCAGCAGTTATATCATTGCGTATTTTGTTTCCCCTAAATACCCGTCGCCCTAGCATGAATCGCTGAACCTGTCACCAAGCCATGACAGAACATTTCACTTTTTTGACCTAATAAACCGAACACATGGCAGTCGTGCAGAACCGCTGATCAATCATGTAAACAGAATACATCACAGAACTGACCAGCTTAAACATACATTTCAGCATTGTTAAGCCATCTTTGGAAAACAAGCAGCATCAAGTCACAGTCACACAATATGAACATTTTTTGAAAAGACAAATCTGAAGTCTATGCTTCATCTTAACCAACAGTCAAACAACACTTTATTTGTCAGTATATCCCACATGTGAATTAATAGAACAGAAAAATATATAATAAAGCAGATTTAAACAAAAAAAAACATATATGTATTACTCACCTACATTGGGTCTTTGTCCAGGGACAGCGCCTCATAAAAAGAAAAAAAATATATACTTACCTTTTCTGGCTGCCCCCTCCCGCACCACCATGCCTGGAGTGTCTGGTCCAGGCTTCAAGATGGAGGAGCGAGGATCTTCTGGTCTCGCTCCATCCACCAATCCGGATCTAAATCGGATAACACTCTGCCCCTCCACAGGATTCAGATGTGTCTGGCTGCAGGCGCATAGGGACATGGAAAAGTAGATGTCAGAAGTGACATCCAATTTCCCAGGTTCCTGTGGGGCTGCGGAGGCGGCACATCACTGGGGTGGTGGAATGTCGCTGAATTTTTTAAGATTTACCAGGTATTAATTTTTTCTTTACATTTGACATCCGTTCTGCCTTGGTGCCAAAAATAAAAGGCAGAATCAGAGGTGGTAGGTCTGCTTTAACTATACTCACACTACATTAACATATATGTAAATATGGAATAAGAACCATATACAGTTATTCTACAGCTAAAAAGAGTCTCCTGGCAGCAAATAGAATAAAAGTGAAACTTCATGAACTTTCTGTTGCCTACTACTGGCAACATACATGTGTGTCCTTGCATCACATTTTTAGGAATGTCTGCCATTGTACATTTCAAAAGATGTCACTGCTTAAGGGTAGGCAGCAAGAAAACAAATGGGAGGAAATATGTGAATTATGTGTCCATTATTATGTATGTTTTGGCTAGTTTTTCATGTTTTATGCTATTCTAGATCTAGATTGCAACCTCAAAGATTAATGTACATTTATCCCACTTTTTTCATGGGTAAATACCAGGTTCAGTTAGAAAGGCTTAAGCTGGGCATATACATGGTTACATTTTTATAGTCTATTGACTTATTGAAAAAACTGACTGTTTTAAGTCAATTGTTTAAAAATTTATTCCTTTATAGCTGAATCGATCAACCTATCGTGATCCAAATTGACCATAAATTGATCGGACAGGTTGGTAAATTTCAGTTGACCATTTAAGAATCTGACGGGTTTTCTAGGTATTTCGGTCATAAGATAAGGCATGCGCACATGGCTTAGGGAAGGAATCAATTGTTAAAATCGATCACATTATGTGGTGGTAAAAATGAATCTTTCTTTACCTCCCTAGCGCACTGCTGAGGTCCAGATTTCTGTACCAAAAGCTTAAATTGATTTTTTTATGTTGTAGGCCTGTAACTTCCCAAAATCTGTCCATACAAGGGTCTAATAGACATCCTGAATATAATAATGTTTGAAACACACAATTATGTTAAAACAAATGACATTTAAAAAAAAATAATAAATGGTATCATCTGAATGATAAAATCTATAAATCTATATCTATAAAATACTTCTTTTGTATGAAAGGTTTCAAAACAGTATGTATTCATATTTATGTTTTGTTTATAATAATAGTTTAATTACAATTGGAAATGTGTTTTGTGTTTTTTTTGTTACTTTGAATTGTATTGGATACAGTTTTCACTGTATCCAGTACAATTTATAATTCCCATTGGAAGGAAGGGAGGGTTAACTTCTAAGGGGCACATCTGGGGAATCACACTGAGATTCTGAGACATAGAAAACTGTTCTTGTGCGATTTGAATCTCCTATTGCTGCCCCAATGTGCGTCATCACATCATTTGGGGTAAGGGGGGGGGGGGACATCGGCTTCAGTGAAGAGTCAGTTCAGATGATCAGAGCCACTGGGACAGCGCAGAACTGTAAGTATGCGCTGATGGGGCTCAGATCTTCGCCGGACGGCAACTTCTCGTCCAGAGCAGTACTGACAGGACAGCGCTGGACGAGATGGTGCCATCAGAAACGCTAGGGGGGTTCAAATGAGCGAACTGAGAAATTTAACTGTGTATGCCCAGCTTTAGAGTATCTCTACATTTTTATACCAATGTCCTACTCTTCAGAGATTTCTCCTCACTTCCTGTCTGAGTTGCAAGGCTTACATTCATTCTGAATTACCCTAACACACATCATTAGCAAAGCACCACAATGCAACACAGAGATGCCTGTTTTGTTTGAATGTGACCTTTTAGGTATAATTTTGTGTACAATACTAAATTGTATGTTTTGGGATGGGGTGGGGGGATTAGCATACCCATGCAACATGAATACTTCATAAACAAACAGATAAACATTACATCACAATCTGATTTACCTAAGAACAGCTTTTTCTGAATAGCTTTAGAAAAACTGAAATTTTATTGGATGATATGGTTCATTACACTTAGAACATCAAAGACAGGGAGAAAGTTTGGCTGACGACAGGCAAAATGAGAATTCTATTTAGGGAGAATTACTACATTTTATCTATATTTATTTTTTGCCATTGAAACATGCCCTCAGTCGTGGATCGCAATATACCGGTACGTGGGTTGCAAAATGGGTCAGTCACTAGGGCCCCAGAATCAAACTGTGTGTTCTCCAACTTTCCTCTCACACTCCAGAGACATGCTAATGAGGTTAATTGGCTGATCCCACAAATTGTCTTTAGACTGCGTTACTGGCATATAACAATGGTAAGCGTATTGGATTGTGAGCTTGGAGAGAGAGAGAAGCCGTTAATGATATGATCAACTCAGTAAACAGCTGCATAATATCTAATGTAGATGGATGGTATAAAAATGTGTGATAATAATACTATATGTATATATATATATATCTACATATGTACAGTATAGTATATATTGGGTATATATATACCATATATTTATATGGTAAGCAAAATGGACAAAAAATTTGCCATGCGTACCTTTTTATCCTTACTTAGCACATCTGCATACTACACAGAAAGGGAAGAGATGCACGCAGCTTCCCCCCTCCTCTTCGATGTGTGAGAAGGAAGCCATACTAGTGTTGGGCTTTGACGGCAAGTACTCACTAGTGGCATTGTGTGGCTGAAGTTGATATTGCAGGCTGAGTTGAGCTTAAAGCTCGAACACATTAAATAGCTGTACAAGCAACTTCACTTTATCATTTATTTACTGCTGTAAAAGTTGTTTTTTTATTATTAAAAATTCTAAAATTATTTCAGTTTGTATTGTTAAATGTATACAATTTATGTCACTTGGATAACTGCAGGGAAACATTAATAACTATGAAAGGTTGCAGTTAGGAGTGTGAAATTGGGAAAATAAATGACTAATTCCAAAAAAAAAGATTGGATTTATGAGGGTGTTGGAGATTTGGGGGTTGAAAGTCAGAGTAGGCACACGTAAGGGTAAAATCTGAGAAAAGATGCACTACTGAGGTTTGAGATCTGGGGGGTTCAACGGTGTTGTACTGTGAGAGTTACATGTGACCCAAAACCAGCTGGTGACCTATGGATGGAGACAGCTTATGGGAGGATTAATCAAGAACAGGGAGGTCCATCTGCAGAACAATCTACCATGCAGGAGACTGACGCAGAGGACAGTGAGGGAGACATTGAGGGAGACCATATACATATGGGGTGAGTACCAAACACCATCTCCTGGTACTCATCAGAGTAGCTCACTAAAAAAGTAATGTAGACCCCTGTATATATATAAAAATACTATAATGTCCACATTTACCATGTCCTATTGCCATTGCCAACCAGTCCCACCAGCTCTGATATCAGCCAACCAATCATGATTGGGATACATTTTGTTCCACATCATTGATTGTTGTTAAATCAATTAATTTTCACTATAATCACTAAACACTGAACAGCCTGAACTTCTTTAGTAAATTACCTCAATATCTTAGAGAAAGAACGCTGCTATGCTTATTTGGGGAAAAAAATTCAAACTGTAAAATATGAAATAATTCTGTGTGTGTTGGAGTGGAATATATTTCAGAAGAAATTAATGTACGCAGTAGCTAATTTTAACTTGTTAAAGCTAACCTAAATCATAGTGAAATGTCCATTTTAGAAAGCGATGTAGAAATTCCACCATACGTTAGGTTTTATAGACTTCGCTATCTTCTTGTTCTGAGCTTTTCATTTCAGCACAACATTTACTTCTTCTTTTTAGCACGCACAGCAGCCTTCAAAATGCTAGTTAACAAAGACAATTATTTAAGCACGTAAATGAAGATAAAACTGTAAAAGTGTATAAAATAATTCAGCTCATATAATCCTATAGACATAACCATGCCCAGCACTATGCACGCTCTTCCAATTTTTTCATTTACTATGCAATTGCTAAAAATAAATGAATCGTGATCTGACCCCAGACATGTTGCCTTCACAGTTAGGAAGGGTTGATTGGAATCACAGATTGCTTGGCCACTGAGCAAATGGAAATGTTTTCTGTTTCTAAGCAGTGTTGTCAATATGGATACGGTCCGTTGCATCCAAAACATTTGATAATGAACAAATTTGATGTAAACCTACAATGTGTTTAACCCGTTCTCTGTGCCTTGTGAGCAGTTTATACTTGCATTGCAATCATGCAGAGCATGTAGACCAAGATAAATCATCTTAATTAATAGATGTCTGATAGTTGGACTGCGTGACAAATACAGCATTTTAAATAACATGGAACAAATATAACGGCAGCTGACAATATACAGAAGATGTCACTCTAAAAAATGCCCAATAGTAGCAGGATGGCATAGGAAATAGGTAGCAGGACTTGTGAGGAGCAAAAATACAACAACCACTATCTTCCTATTTTATTTTGATATCAACAATAGAATTCAAGACTCTTCGCTAATAGACATGTTAAAAGGAAAGTGACAAACAGTGCCTGGGTGCCTAGGTGAGGGTTGTGATCATGATCGAACAGGGGTGTAGGGAGTTGGTTTTCTTCTCTTTCAGGGAAATAGATCATAGATCACTTTAGGGTACTGTGCCAGTATGCAACTCTTTAGTAATGTTACAGTGACCATAAGAATGTTTATATCGGATGGGATTAGGGTAAAAACACCTACAATGTTTGGCCCTATAGCTCAAACCAGGAGTTTATGGGAACAAAATAAAAGAAAGTTTATATTAATGAATAAAGTATCAAGATTAGAATCTATAGTAGGAAATGAATATACCAAGAGAGTGGACTAAAGGTAGCCATACACAGGTCGATTTTCCACTCGATTTTTGACAGATCGATCGCTGCGCGCGTTCACGAGTTTGATCAGCAATCAATCGGGTTTGATCAACCTGAACGATGGCGACATGGTGTCACCAACGGGAGAGTTGGAATCTTTTGAGGCACTGAAACTAATGAAACATCTACCAGAGAAAGAACATTTCACCTACCTCCAGGTCCGTCACTACTTGGAAAGTTAAAGGCAGCCAAATTCCAAGAACTAAAGCCCCCCATACACCTTTAGATTCCTCCATACAATTTCCATCAGATCTACCAACAACTATGTAGTATAGGGGCCTCCCTGATAGAATACATAGTGATTGGAAGGTGTAGAAAGGTCCTCATATTACATGGTTTTGGTAGAAGAAAAGTTGATTGTACAGAAATTGCATGGTAATTGTATGTAGTGTATGGGGGGGCTTAACAGTATTTTAAAAAATGTGTAGTCATAAAAGTAAATTGAAGGGATTGGTTGTGTCCATCTATAAGATGTTGGAAGAAAGCGGGGATTGGAGGCCTCCATACACGAGTTAATGGGAGAGAGCATTGGGGGAGATCTGGAATAATGCAGGGAAAACATAAATCTAAAACTATATAAAATCTATCCCCAGGCATCGGAAGAGAGCTAGAGGTGTAGGAGAGAGAGGGGAAGCACATATTTTGGACCTGTCCTAGTATAGGTAAATTCTGGAAATGTGTTAATGAGACAATAGAAGTAGTGGTGGGAGGTCAATTGGAATGAATATAAAACCACATGTATTGGGGGCCACCATAAAACATTTAAGGCCCCCATACACGTGTCGGATTCCCACCGGATTCCGGCACGATCGATTCCGGGCGCGTGCACGCGGAACGATCATGCCGGAATAGCATGCAGCCCACCTTGTCCAATCGATCAGGTCCGATCGTTCAGGGGCCCAATATCGGATCCGACAGAGAACCAACATGTTGGTTCCATCAGATTGATTCTGCCCAGATCAGGGGGAGTTGCCATTTGTGAGGTGGACAATCGGACACGGAATCGTCCCGGAATCCGTTGAACAAGGTGGTATGCAGCGATGGATACTCTTAATTGGCCGATTGATCACACCTGCGATTCCCGGCAGAATCGCCGGAATCGATCGGGGGAGTGATCAATTGGCCATGGAATCCTACACGTGTATGGCTAGCTTTAAATAAGAAACAGAAAAAAAGGCGCAACACATTTTGATGGCTGCTTGCAGCTTGATTGCAAAGAATTGAAAGTCAATTGTACCCCCTACCTACAGAGAATTAATAGCTAAAACAACGGAAGTGAGGATGATAGAATATCTAACAGCTGGTATCCACGATAAAAAGAACTTCTATGATGTTTGGGACCAATGGGATGCCTATATTACTGGGTAGGGGGAAAGGATAAGAAAGACCGTAAAAAAACATTACGAGAGGGAAGAACAGAGCTTAAGCAAAGTACTTTGTGAATCTGTTAAAAAGTGTAATTTATGTGTAGTATTTGTATGAAAATGTATGTTTTAAAAAGCAATAAAGAAATTTTAAAATCTAAGGTTGGTGATATCGGAAATGAATACCTGTTAATGCCATATATATGATAATGAGAGTTGAGGTTTATCTAGAAGGTCATGTTTCAACCAACTTTTAATTTTAAAATAATAATGAAAATGGAACCCTTGTAAAGCCCCCCATACACCACATACAATTACCATGCAATTTCTGTACAATCAACTTTTCTTCTACCAAAACCATGTAATATGAGGACCTTTCTACACCTTCCAATCACTATGTATTCTCATTCTCATCAGGGAGGCCCCTATACTACATAGTTGTTGGTAGATCTGATGGAAATTGTATGGAGGAATCTGAAGGTGTATGGGGGGCTTAAGGAATGCAACCAACCAACATCAGTTTCTATCAACAACCTTATATAATATTAAGGTTTGGTGGCTGGTATTGTAGCCCCATTTTGAGTTTGTGTCTGGGCAAAATAAAAAAAGTATTTAGTTGTTCCCAGCAGCTCTCCCACATATCCCCCTCGTATCAATGCTGCAATGACTGACTTTTCGGTTTCTCTCCCAGAAGGTTGGAGCTCATAAAACTGGCCATACATGGTTCGATTTTCCATTTGATTGACTTAAAAAGCGGTTGTATTTAGTCCATCCTTTGGAAATCGATTCTTTTTTTGGATCAAAATTAAATTGAATAAAAAAATGTAAATCGATCGAGTAGTGATCAGACATGTTGGTAAATTTCAGTGGACCGTTCAAGTATCTGATGTATTTTCTAGATAGTTTGAGCATCGATTTTAATCCAAACGTTATCCAAATCGATCTTTTCGGAATCTATTACATTATATGGTAATAAAAACGATGCAAATGTATTACGATCAAGTTTAATACTATCTTGTTTTAAAACGATTTGACCAGCCTAACTGTTTATTTGCTATAAAACAAATTTTTTGCACTTATCACCACCTCTGATTCCCCTTGCCATTCGTCACTTTCTGTTTTATCATTGTAAAAAGAACTGCATGTCCCTGAACCCCTCTCTAATGATGCCCCTAAGAGCGCACATGCTCATTTTTGCTGAATGTAGGAAGAATTGGTGGCCAAACAGGTCAGTTGTTTTGTTTTAGTGGACTTCAGGAAGTTTGCCCAGCTAAAGAATTGGGTTATAAACATCAGGTAAGATTATAAACGCGCACTAGTAAAGCTGGGCATAGACTTCTTGATTTTCTGTTCAATTTTAGTGTGATCATTTAACAAAATCGATCGCACGATCGATCAGATACAAATTGATGCATGTCCAAAGTGTCCAATCGATCAATTTTGCCCTAAATCGCATGTAAAATCGATCGTGCACGGATCCGTTCTGTTTGAAAAATTTTGTCAAAAGAACATCATACCTGTCAAGTTTTGTGCATCACAAAACCGGGTAGCGTACAGGAAGTGACGTCACTTCCGGTACACGGATCGTGGTTCTTTCGCGTTCCATGTACCGGAAGT
>CM070034.1:48441341-48466356 GCA_036250615.1 Ptychadena robeensis | reverse complement strand
GGGGGGGGGGGGGGTGGTAGTTAATCAACCAGTGTCAGTCGAATACCACACAGGGACCAATATGGATCAGCCATCATCCTATTCCAAGGAGTCCATGCTGACTATAAAGAAACCTAGATGTCCATTTATTAGAAAGAACAGAAGATAGATACAGCAGGGAGAGTATTGCAATATTTGCAGAAATATTTCTTACATTTACTACTTACTTACTTACAACCATTAGTGTTGGTAAATGGTCCATATCATTCAAGGCAAAATTGGCAAACTTGTTCCCACCCTATGAGTTGAGAACTACTTTGCTTGTCGTGGCCTTTCCCCTTTCATTCAGCTAAACTGCCCCATCTGGGTGCCTCTTCAACCAACCTTTCCATCTGTTTCTGCTTAACATGAGTAAACATGTTATAAAAATGATCCCCTTAAATCCTGGCCCTACCTGAACCCTAACTCCTAACTGTTTCTGTTTAGCAGTAATTTGATCTGCTATGCACAGGAAAAGTCACAAGGTCCTTTTAAACATTTCTAGGGGAAAATATTTTCCTTTGTTGACCTTAGACGGTTAAAGATTTAACTCCCCCGGCGTTCCTGACAGCCCCATCTCAGGGCCGTGTGGTGGAGATGGGTTTCCCGGCAGCGCAAACTTACCACTCCGCGCTGCTATGGTGGCTCCGGTGGAGCGGATCACTCACCGCCCTGTGGATGATGATCAAACTGTTTTCAGTGTGATTCCCCAGAAGCCCCTTTGAAGTTCACCCTCTCTCCCCAGGTGTGATGTCACCAGGTCCATCACACCAGAGGAGAGAGGGTGTCAAAGGGAATTGTACTGGATACAGTGATAACTGTATCCAATACAAATCAAAGTAAAAAAAACACAAAACACATTTCCAATTGAATTAAAAGTTTATTATATTATTATATATATTATATATATTATTATAAACATAAATATGAATACATACTGTTTTAAACTCTATCATACAAAATAAGTATTTTAGAGATTTTATCATTCAAATGATACCTTTTATCATATTTTTTTTTTATTTTTACATAATTTTGTGTTTCAAACATTACTATACTCAGGATGTCTATTAGACCCTTGTTCGGACATATTTTGGGAAGTAACAGGCAACATTAAAAAAAATTCTATTAAAATCCATGGTGCGCTTTTGGTACAGAAACCTGGACCTCGACAGTGTGCTAGGAAGGTTAAACAGAATGAACCCTGGCTGTTGCCTAACCTCCTGGGTGTTTGGCCCGAATTAACTACTGACATACTTACCTGTCCGCCCGATTCCCCCGGCGGTTGGAAGCATCTGCATGTATGCCAATGCTTCTGGGTCAGTAAGCAGTGCCATAGACCTCCATGTTAACCTCCCTAGCGGTTGAGACGAGCCTAGCTCGTCCAAGCTTTAGGCTCGCCTCAACCGCCCGGGAAGCCGCCGATGGGGAGACTTTATGCCTCCCCGGAAAGCTGCGGCGATTGTTTACATCGCCGTAGCATTTCCGGGTTGGCGGCTCCGCCCCGATCGCGTCACGGTGACGCGGAAGGGGGCGGGGGGGGCCGGCGCCATAGACCCCCCATGTTAATGGAGGAGCGCCGGCTTTCTCTCCCGCGCAGCTGTTGTCAGTAATGACAACAGCTGCGCGTAGAGCTCCGGCGGGATGCCGGAAACGGCGGGCAGTGTACTATGTACACTGCCTTGATCGCCCATATCGTGCCGTTGTAAACGGCGTGATATGGGCGGTGCGCTAGGGGGGTTAATGAAGGGGCATCTCCAGTAACGCCGGATTTATGCACTGAACCTCCGGCTGGGCAAGCAATCATGGCTGAGCATATTGTGTTCCACCGCGATTACCCATAGCGCGGTTATAAAAAAAAAAACGCGCCACGTGCGCAACGCCCAGAAGGTTAATTGAAATCATAAAGCTGCACATACGTTTTATGATCCCTTTCTTCGAGACAACTGCTTCAAATTACAACAAAATCAATAATTTTTATTGGATTTAAGTGTGGCCCACATTAGACAATATTTGGTCCAAAGAAAATGATTCTGCTGATAGTGACCACAGTGGATGATACCTGGTTAATGTTTAATGTCTCTATTAAAAGGTAATGTGACAGGGTGACCGAGCTGAAGAACAGATGGGATACAGGAGAGAGCTTCCCCGGAACACAGAGCACAGTATCCCCAGGCATTATTTTCATTTAAGTTGTAGATTTAAATATATTTTTTGGCAAATAACGGTACATTTGCAAATGAAACCTTTGTAAGTAAATAACTGATTACATTTACATGTACTTTATTGATGACTGTGATTACCATTAGTAGTGTTACAATCACTACAATGGTGATAAGACATGCATTTGTAAGTATATGTAAGTTAGATTCTATATTACTCCAAATAAATTTTTCAAAACGGATTAAAAGAATTTTGATTAATGAGTATGACAGTAAATCTGTTTAACTAAACGGCATGGTCACACTTTGGCTTCATTGATATCTATCACAAACTGACTGACCCACCCAAGAATGGTTTTATCCTAATTGATCGAACAGCAAATCCATTTGGCAAATGACAAACTGCAGTCATTTGCCAGTAACATTAACAGCTGTGCGTTTTAATTCAGCTGAAACTTTTCAGTCAAGTGTGAAAATGTACCCAATTTATACTGTGTTCGTAGGATTTGTTCTGCTGGAGGAGGCTCCTTTGAGTTAGAATTGATGTGAATATGAGGACCCACCCAAAAAAAAAAAAATATATATATATATATATGTGTATATATATATATTTATAATGTATTTATTAAAATGCCTTGCTGTGCAGTCTGGAATGGGTTATACCTGAGTGATGCATTTTATTTTTTACAATAAATGACATATTTGACCAATGACATCGTTGAAGCCATAGCTGGTCACAGGGTTCTGATCAGATCATGGTAATGTTCAGCAGACTAGAACAAACTTGCAGAATGTCAATCACTATGTTCAAGGTGCTCTTTGTCCCTGTAAAATGTTCTGCTGTAACCCTCATCTCATTTAACATCCTTCAGAATTTTGGGATTTTGAATTATTTATTATTTTATAAATATTAAATTGTTAAAAAATGGTTTTGTAGTTTTAAAGAGATATTGTCTTTAACAATTGCAAGTACAAGGACAGAAACACAAACTTGCAGCATTATACCTTACCATACCGCCCGGCAGGGGAGGGCTGGAAAGGGGGGCAGGGAGGCAGTTGCACACCAGGCTGCCCTAAACCAGCACTGGAGAAGCAGCTGTTACTGTCACCAGTGCAGCTCAGATCCCTCCACGCAGGCCTGCCGCAACTGTTATCCATCACCACCACACCCCGGCCCCACAGAGCTTCTTCAAGTCAGGAAGTAGAAAAGGAAGCAGGGAGGGACTTATTGTACAAGCCCCTCTTCGTCCCAGCACCAGCTTCTGTTGATCTTCACCATGCGTATGAGATGAGAATGAATGACTAAGAGGCTGAGGCTGCTGGTGGTGAGGAGAGGGGCTGAGGCTGCTGGGAGCAGAAGTAGAGAGGTTTCTGGCTGATTGTATCATATTTGTCTTGCTTCCTAACGTCAATATGTGTTATAAAACAAGGAAAAGGTGGGCGTAGATGGTGAGCTGATTCGGTGGTGCAATGGACCACTTGACTGGATTTGCCCCCAGGATTAAGGCTGCCAGCCCTCCCCTGCCACTCGGTAAAGAGCAACTGTGTTATGAGGCATTCGCTGGACGGTCTTCGGCTTTCGTACCATAGACATGTCATGAGGGAATTATCTAAATATCCCCCAAGGGCCTGGACAAGTTTGCAGGTACTCGTGTACAGGAGCACCTGACAGCCCAGGAAACCACTGTGTATGTATACTTAAGTGTTGTTATATTGTCTGTATCTCCATTCCCCAAATCTCTTCTCCCAACACAAATAACCTAAATAACCATGATATAAACCTTAAATACCCTGGTGATTAGGCCTTATAACATGCACATAACTTAGACAAAGAGGTTAGCATGTCTATTAGGCTAGATTTACACAGTCGCACAGTCATCAGCAGCCCGGGAAATGACCGGGTGCTTTCGGAGCTGCCTGGGAAACGACTTTTCTCGAGCACCTGCAAACTTATGTAGGCACTCGCAGGTCATGTTGGGTCCGCCAGTCAGTTGCATTTATTGCTCATTTAGGCTCAAACTGTGCCCACACTGGGATTGGGCCTAAACGCCCATGCTCTATGAGTCCTGACTGATTCTGCATCATTGCAGGCTTGCAGATCTGTTTCGGCGCCATGAGGCAAGGGCCACACCATAGACCTCCATGTTAATGGAGGGGGCGTCGCTTTTCCGGTCTCCCATTGTCGGCATCTCTTTGATGGTGGCGATGTGTAGATGGGAGGACGGGGAATCACAGCAGAGTACTGTGTACTCTGCAGCGATCTCCTGTATGTCTCAGTTTTGTGGCACATAATATGGCACGAAACGTCATTAACACCAATGAGGTTAAGTCAAGGAACGTGTGTTAGGGAGACAGATGCAGAGACTGTATTGTGTATACCAGTGTGCATATATGTAGAGAGAGAAAAATAACACTACTTGTTGACTTCTCTCATGAGTCATCGACTTGTGCCTTAAAAGTTGAGTCATCGACTATTCTACATTTCCGTTATTGCCCTAATAGATATATAGATATATATATATGTGTGTGCGTATAGTTAACCTATATAAATACAGTATATATATTGGTTACATTTTGTTAGATACGTTTGCTTCATTTAAACTTGATGACAGGAGACCTCTTATCAAAATCAAAAAACAAAGTTAATGTGATGAAGCATTTTGCTGGCCTGCGAAAAGAAGTAGCTCATTAATTTTAAACTGTTCTTTAATCACAGAAACAGGTGCATTTGATATATATGTTAAAAATGCATTGCAAGCAGCTTTGTCTTAGAAGAAATTAAACAGCGGTACATCAATTATTTATCAGTTTATTAACTCTTTATAAGTAATTAATTATCTTCATTGAGGTGTGTCTCATTTGAATCACTGTTCTTCGCAACATAATTCATTTTTTTATTTATTGAATACTTTTTTATATTTACAACCACCTATGATTTATTGTCTAGCGCTCACCTCCAACAGGAATCGTGTATCACGTTTGTAAAAGTCATTGTAATGTAGAAAGGATAAAAAGCCACTTTACTAAAAAAAACTTTAACAAATCTACCAAATACTAGGAATTATGAAGTATCAGGCAGGTTTGTGAAGTGGACATTGTTTCAATGTCGACTGTTTACACTTTACAAATCTTTTGATTCTTGTGGATTTACAATAAACCAGGATGATCAAGAGGATTACCCATTGTGCACTTTCTTATGGATTCGTTGTACCCTTGGATGTCTTGGTGACACATGCGTTAGGTGCGTTTTATCTTCTAGCATTTTATAATATATTATACCTTTTGCTAGAGGATGAGCAATGTGTAGATTTTACTGAGGACCATTTGGAGAAGTTCTATATCAATAGGTATTTTCTTATGTGTCACCTCAATGTGTATATTTTCAGGTGATGTTCAATACAATTAATATATTGAATTATGCTGAATATGTTTATTTTCTTTGCGTACTTAGGGCCTGTTATTCCAGATTCTACAGATTATATTTATTGCACTAGATTGAGGAATACAGAAGGAAGGCCATTCAGACCTCTGAAATGAACAGAGTTAGCAATCCAATTTCGGATGGCCCTGCATTTATATGTATAATAGGTTTAAGTGCAACCCCTTAAAAAAATTAGAAAACAATTATTTAATCCATACCTTCTGACACGTTTGCACCAGTATTGTACCTCCTGCTAAAGCTGTGTGCCTTATTTCAAAATAGACAATGTATCTTTGTTTTTTGTTTTCTTTAGTTTAAATCCGCTTTAATATATCAAACACATACATGAAATAAGCACAATACTTACCAGTCAGCAGTTCATATCCTGGAAAACTGCTACACAAAAACAAATAAAATGACTTACCTTCCTTATGGCAACATGTTGAATAAGGGAAAAGAAGTCTCAATCTATCTTCTCTGGGCAGCAGCTAAAAACAACCCGCCCCCTTCTCCTTCACAGACAGAGCTCAGCTCCGGTGTGGGGGGAGAAGGGGGGGGGGGCACTCAGCTAGATCGTGTGAAGAGAGGCTTCCTCTTCACAAAGTCTCACAGACATGACACTGACGTCACATCTGTGAGACTCAGACACAGGGGCTTGTGGGAGAGAATGCCCAGTAACCCCTGCAGCTTGTTACGTCCTGCCTAGGCTAGACGTAACGCAGTGGGAGGGGCTGTCTCTAAAAAGACACCCCTCCTGCTGTCAAAAATCTTTTTTTATTTTTAGTCAGCGATCTAACTGTGGTAGGTCCGCTTTAAGGATTACGTTTTTTGTACCCAAACCTACAAAATAACTATCTATATTTTTTAAGGACAACAATTATTAGAAATTATTTTCTAAATACTTCTGTCATTGTACACATCATTTGGTAGGAGGAGAGTAATCAATGAAAATAATTTTCATATGTATCAGGGAACTCAAGTTTAAATATACAATAGGACAAAATGTAAAACAGGCAAAGGCCAACCTTGAGATTGAGGAAATGTTGCCATCTTATCAGAAATAACGATGAACCTTTTCATGAACAAACAAACTCACCATATTTCATGGACTATAAGACACTCCAATGTATGATACTTTTTGACAGCAGGTGGTCCAGCATTCGCAGCAGCCAGAACCCAGCCGCCGACTAAACCCCCCCCCCCCCCCCCCCCCCCCGTGCAAACACCCGTGCAAAATGATCCAAAAATTTTGGTCGATTTTGCTTAACTTCCCTTTGAGCCTACAATGATTTTGAATATCGAGGGACTTGCCGATCACTTCCGGGATTGCCTTTTTGGTGTCAGGGAGGTGGGGGGAGGCTTTATTGACCTCCATTTCAAGGGAGCGTTTTTCCGACAGTTTTTTTTAAATTAAAATAAAATAAATAAAGGAAATCTCAGGGGCCAAATAGAATTACACTCCAGGCCAGGTATGGGCCACAAGCCTTTGTTTCACACCCCTGCTGTACATGGAAGGTACATAATTTTGATTTCCATGTAGTCTATTAAAAGTGACAATGGATGGTATATACAATCTTTCTTTATATTGTTCAAATCTTAGAAACAAAACTATTGCTCTAACATCTTGAACATCCTTAGTAAGCAGTTAATACCTTTAACATTACTGTTTTCTTGATAATAGAGGTCCATGACAGGTTTGCTTCAAGCACTGCCACACATAAAACAAAATTTAATTTCTTTATTATAACTTTTTACAGCTGGAAAATTTCATTTCTTTGTACTGGTCTCAGAAATCAAAACAAAACAAAAAGATTGATTTTATCAGACAGTTTACCATAGGCAATGCAATATAAAATGTATACATTTTGCAATAACGAAAAAATCAAGCACCAAAAAATTTGCAAATATTTTAAACATCTCACTTATTTGAAAGAGGTAAAACAATAAGTAAAAAGTGACAACATAGTTTAGCTCAGGTAAACTGTGACAGTACCCAATCCAGCAGGCTTCCCTTCATTAACATACAGCCGTGAGTCAGGTCAAAGACTCTCTCCAGTCTGATTAATGATGGCAAAGTGATGTCAAATGGAGCCTGTGAAATGAAGGAAATTATAGCTGTGAGAGAATCATTTTTCTTGTCATAGGCAAGCATCACATCCATTTTCTCACTTAAGAAGATTAATATCGTATAGCAAAATTGTGTTGCAATACCCACTGAATAGAGAGGAAAAACGGAGGGATAAAGTGTGAGACAAAGTAAATTTAGGATAAATAGTAAACAATCTAATTATAAAAATGTATAATTTAGCATTATGCAGCGTGTGTTTAGTAGCATTGATTATATATTGCATTATATCACATATGTTATATTGAAAGCTCAAAAAATAAGTCTAACCTGAGTTACTGGTTGTGGATCAGCAGAAGACAGCAAACACTTAGCTTCAGAACAGCTTTCCAAGATCTCTGTCTGTAATAAGGATAAAACATCAGACTAATAAGAAAAGTTATCATATAAAATCAGCACCCAACTTCACCCCTGACACCTGCCAAATTTTGGGCATGTTACCACTTCTGCGTTCTCCCACGTTTCAAACTGAGGCACAGACCTGCAGGCAGGAAGTGGAAGGGGAGAAGGGGTGGTGACGCCTTTTCAAATGTATGGGCACGATCGCCCCCCCCCCCCCGGATCACAGCGGCATGGTTAAAACCGCAGGTGATCACTCAAGTGGAAACAAGCCCTTTGAAATATAACCTCACTTGTGCCCACCAAGGCTTCACTTACACTGTTTTTAACCCCCAGGAAAATGAGCATTAACCGCAACCGACTGGTGGACGCAACATTAGGTCTCCGCGGGTAAGATTTCGGGCTTTCGCTTTATAGGACCTCCTCCATGGGGTCCTTATCAAGACAACATGCAAGCACCATGCAAGTGTAGGCAGTGATTTTCCGTGGGGCTGCCGTAATGCACAGTCGTTTCCCAAGCTGCTGCAGGATGACAGCAGCTTGCTAAACAACAGTGTAAATGTATCCTAAAACCAATGTGATCTGCAGTGGTTTTACCAGTACAGCCATAAAAGCTAAAAGAAACCCATATCCTCATGGTCAGATTCTGATGCACATGTACTCCATGTAGAAACTTTTAGTAGTGGACCTGGATCAGCAGGGGAACTAACTTATCTGTTCTGATTTAGATTCATATTTTTAGATGCACTTTGTGGTTCACCTTTCACCCAGCAGAGGGTTCTCATTCATGGTCTTGGTCAAATATAAAAAGGCCTGTAGAAAGCTTGGACTAGTAATGAGATCTGGCTAGAACTCAGATAGAACGTTTGGAGACAGACTCAACTCAAAAGCAAAATATGCAACAAGCACAGACACAATCTAAGCAGTTTTTTCCATGCACAACAAAAAAAACATCAGCCCAACCCAGCTCAAAACTAAACTCAGTCCTCAAATGGGTTCCTATAACAAAGAAATAAAAACATGTGAACCTTTTTAGTGTTCTATCAGGAATCCGCTAAAGGTGGGCATGATGATTGATGATTGATTGTTTGGGAATTAACTTTTCTTAAAGAACTTTGAACTTAGTTCGGGAATTAATTTTTCTTAGTGAACTTAGAACTTAGTGAAAAGCCATCTGCTACTTCATACTCATGTAACAACTTCTGCAAGACCATGTAAACTAACAAGCTGTTTGCATTGAATAACTTCCTTTGCTAAACATTCAATTTTACATTATTAAGGGACTTCGAATTCTGATATCGCCAACTAGTCCCTCTTTGAATCTAATATACACCACTGTGCAATAGCCACGCCATGGGCCATCAACATTCACAGAAATCTTCATAAAACCATTATGGACTAGAACTCCAGGATTAAGGAAAACATTTTGGATGGAGTGATTCTATAAAAGAGAACTATATGCTAAGAATAAAAATATGTACACTATATGGCTCAGTGAATTCAAGTTGTCATAGGAGGCTAACTTTCCAACACGACAGTTGTACGTTATGACTAAAAGTGGTATTGCAAAGTGCAAGCATTTAGGAACAACAAACATAACCAATGACCAGTGGCAGGCAACATAACTGCCCAGTGTGGCATTAACTAGCGCTTAAGCACATCATAAATTGCTAAAGGCCCCCATACACCTTACAATCTTTCCATACACTCTCTGTACAATCAAATTTTGTCCTACCAAAACCAAGTAATATGAGGACCATTCTAACCCTTCCAATCACTATGTATTCTATCAGGGAGGCCACTATACTACACAGTTGTTGGTAGATATAATGGAGATTGTATAGATCGATCTTAAGGTGTATGGGGGCCTTAAGACTTATCTGACTAAATAATTAGAGTTTCAATGGGTGCTGGCTTTCCCAGTGCAATGGGAAGTGTTGAAAAGATGGGTGTATATCATGGGAGCATGTGGTTGTTTTTTAACACGTTGGGGAAAACTTTGAGAAAGGCACAAAGCAAGGTCTATAAAAACACAAGCTCTAACCTCAACCCTACTGAGCACATAATGAGCTAGAATGGAGATTGTGACCCTTAAGCTAGCCATACACGTGTCGGATTCCATGGCCAATTGATCACTCACCCGATCGATTCCGGCGATTCTGCCGGGAATCGCAGGTGTGATCAATCGGCCAATTAAGAGTATCCATCGCTGCATACCACCTTGTCCAACGGATTCCGGGACGATTCCGTGTCCGATTGTCCACCTCACAAATGGCAATTCCCCCTGATCTGGGCAGAATCAATCTGATGGAACCAACATGTTGGTTCTCTGTCGGATCCGATTCTGGGCCCCTGATCGATTGGACAAGGTGGGCTGCATGCGATTCCGGCACGATCGTTTGGCGTGCACGCGCCCGGAATCGATCGTGCCGGAATCCGGTGGGAATCCAACACGTGTATGGGGGCCTTTACTCTTTTCCATCTCTACCATCAATTCCTAATCTCACAAATCCTCTTCTGAATGAAAGGGGAAAGAACAGGATGTCTGTTCCTGTAGGTGTAATGGCTAAGTGTACCAGAAATTATATACGTGCAATGTATGTTGCATGGCATTAAGAAAAATGTACACAATTTGTGTCAGATATGCATTTGTAATTCTCATTTCATTATGATTCTCTATGGCAGCATACAGATAGTTACACCTTAGGACCAGTCCCTAGACACATTTGTTGCTTTTTTAAATGTAGAACCCTCAGGAAATACCCGAGGATAGTACAGAAGTACAGTCTCAAACACCTTACTGTGCTTCATATAGAGGAAACAATTAGACTATGCACTTTCTCATTTCCACAAATCTAAAAATAACATACATAAAATAACATAAATGCAGTATAAAATATAAAGGTTCATATTGAAACTGCAATAAAGTTTGAAATGTGTGCTTGTTGCTAATCCATAACGCAGGTTGACTAAGCAATTTTATTGTACTTAGTATTCATACCTCATAGTTTTCATATTTTAAAATGCAGAAATAAAGGTGAAGAGTCAGTGCTGTGTGTTGTGCAATAGTATTTGGATGAACCAGCCCTGTGTCATCACACTGATATAGTAATTCTATTATATCTATTTATTGATCCTGATAAACACTGTATAAATATAGTTTGAAATTATCAGATGAGAAAAACTGAAAATTGTATCCATTTCCATACTATTGAATGTGTGAGATTAATAAACAAGACCTAGTCCTGCCAACATTCTGATATGGAACTCATGACATACTTTGCAGACTGTATTCACTGTTATCACTTGTTTACATCTCTCCAGCATATATTATCCTGCTGTATAACGAAATACATGCAAGTGCAAAGCAGTAATTACACAAGATTTTTGGCTGGTTTATGTCTTGGGAGGGAAAATAACAGGTAGAACCACTACAAAACATTTAGTAATACATACAATATAAGTACAGAATGCGGCATCATTAACCATCATTTTATGAAAGACATGCAACCTTTAGAAAAGCAAAGACATCAAGCATGAGATTTAAACAACCTTGTGTGTGTTTTTTGTCTAATACCTGGAACTCTTTTGTAATTGTGACTGGTTTCAGGTCGGGCCTCTCTTTAGCTGTATGAGTGGACCTTTTCTGATGTTCCCCAGAGACTCCAGTTACAGGATGAAGATAGAGTTCGGCCTTCTGCCTTAGCATATTTATCTTCTGTTGCAGAGACAGGACACTAGAAAAAAGATGCATACTTCATCAGAAATTGCACACTGTGTTCTTCAAAGTTGTAGAAAAAAAATAGTTTATGTTTCTTGATGCTAGAGAAAGATTGCATCCTCTTATTTAATAGTATTGAAACAGGATGCAAAATGATAAAATAAAACAAAGTTAAACAAAACCAAGGGGTTTCTTAAGCTTTAAAATTTTACTTCCAGCCTGATAGATCCTCAGATTGTCTGAGACCACACCATCCATCTACTCAGGACCACTGGTGCACATGCTCTCAAGCTGTCTTGTTTATAACTTGCCCCCAATGCAATGTACCCCTTCTTCTACTTATCACTGTGTAAGAACATCATGTTTGAATGACCATCAGTCAAGTAGGGTACCTTTCTTATTGACCCCCAGGACAAGTGGATCCTTCTTCTACTTAGCACCAATGTAAGAGGACTAACAACCAGCCAAAGCCAGGGGTATCTCACTATAAAACCACCATTTCAAACTCCTGGGCATTACGCCCGAAGCCAGTATGGGTGCAGTTTGATCTTGAATTAAACTGCGCCCATGCCGGAATTGAGGGCAATTGTCGGCCCCATGTCTTCGGCGACAACAAAGTGGGCGGGTGGTGGCACCATAGACCTCCATGTTAATGGAGGGGGGCGTTTTCCACAGCACATACCGCCGGTGTCTAATTGACACAGGCGGTGTGTAGTGAGCTGGGAGGACAGCGGGCAATCACTGCGGAATGCAGTGGCTGTAACGCTCAGGAAGTTAAGAGCCTTATTTATTCAACATACTGTGCACTAGAACTAGAGAAAAAAGGCAAAGAAAATCGGATTCACGATATAAACAGACATGTGAAAATTTTGCAAAATACACAAAACTTCCAAATGGGTATTAAATTCACACTTACTAAAAAATTATCAGAAAAAAAAGGACTTACAAAGAAAGAAAACTCAAGGAAATATGTCTTCAAACATGAAATTCCAGTTCTGGTAGGTTGTTTTTGTTGAAAAATCATGAATGAGAGTTCTTTTCCATTTTCCACAGAATGCCACATCCACATGCACTTTTCAACTGCTGTGTACATTTTATTTGTTCCATAACAACAATGAATTATTGCCTGTGAGTTTATACCAAGAAGTCATAGATTAATATGACCACAGTTTAACTTAGACTTACCGTGGCAAAGGAATCCCAATGAATCCACACTGAAGCCCATTTGGGTCACACATTCTAAGGTCCCTTACATTGATACTCTGCTTGTTAAGAGCATACATTAAGAACACCTGAACAAAACAATGAAAAGTATATTTCACTTTACATACAACGGTATACCTATGTTGTGTTTACACTGAATAAATGTATCATATTTTTTTCTAATCAAGCAATTTTAAAATTTTTATGGATTGTGTGTGTGTAGACAACCCTTTCATAAACCTAGCGTGGAGTTCAATTGATACCCTTAACTAAAAACAAAGTAAGCTTTACCTAATGTGAAATGACTTCCACCTTGTTCCAAATATCTAAACATTCTATTTTTTATGTTTTTGAGCTCAGGTATGCTTTACGGTCAGACTTTCTGCTTTCATTGATGGTGAACACAGTAAAAGTCTGTACTTTTTAATTAATGTATAGTTATTGCTACCATAACTATTGTTAAAATAAAAATAACGAACAATAGGATTACATAGTACACTAACCTTTAGCAACAAATCAGCTACTTGTTTACCTTCAGAACATTCAGGGGCAATTAACACTAGCAGTGTTTTGCGTTGCAGTACTGCATAGAAGCAGGGCTATGGTTAACACATGGTACACAGGTTTCCACAGGAAACTTGTTGTACCTTACACTGGCCCAGTGTTTGCGCTTATAGTAACGTGCAATCTAAATTTATTATCTTCCACTATAAACATGGATTAAGAGAATTATTTTGATGGCAGCACGGACAGTACAATATGTGTACAGTGTCTGCTCTTTACACATATGTACTGTAGGATTTATCAAATGGATGTTATGAATTTTGTGGGGAGTATTTTTGGCCTATTAGAGGCTTTTTTGTAACATTCTATGTATTGTTGACAACCAAAGGATATTAGCATTATAGATAAGCAAGACACAGTACCATGCTGAAATTGTATTTAGATTTAGAAATCTCCATATAAGTATAGAAGAAGAAATAAAAAATAAACAATTTTACCACAAAGGTGCAACAGCTGAGAGTTAGTTTGGGTGAAGGACAATAAAGCTTAAATGTTTTTGGAAGAAGCAGTTTTGTTTTTTTACAAAAGACCATCAATAGACAACTTACAAATCTTTGTCTGTGAAGGTTCTCATTCATTCAGGTCATAAGATATCTGTTGTAGTAGGTCAAAGCAACTAGCCTTGCTGAAGTTTGTTGAAGAAGTTTCACTAGTTATCTTACTGGCCTTTTCAATTATGACTCATTTATAAATCAAAATTTTGTTTTTTAATTTACAAAGCTTACCTTAGCTTAGGAATGGCTGTGAAACTTCCACTAGCTGACTTACTGAGTTATTGCAAAGTGAGTGAGTCATTTGCAAAGTGCCTGAATATGGTTTCCTCACCACAATTGTTGGAGATATAGGAAAGGGTTGTAGGAAATTTTTGTTCTAACACAGAGTTTTGCATAAATGAAAAAAAAATTGGCTAAATAAATTAGAATTAACCTTGAACTTCATTTATGCAATTACTACATGTTAGAGAAATACTTTTTTTAAAGAAATGTTCACACAACCCTTAAGGCCCCCATACACATGTCGGATTCGCACCGGATTCCGGCACGATCGATTCCGGGCGCGTGCACGCCAAACGATCGTGCCGGAATCGCATGCAGCCCACCTGGTCCGATAGTTCGCGTCCGATTGATCAGGGGCTCAGAATCGGATCCGACGGAGAACCAACATGTTGGTCTTTCTCATGCGATTCTGTCCGGATCAGGGGGAGTTGCCATTTGTGAGGTGGACAATCGGACACGGATCCGTCCCGGAATCCGTCGGACAAGGTGGTATGCAGCGATGGATACTCTTAATTGGCCGATTGATCACACCTGCGATTCCCAGGAGAATCACCGGAATCGATCGGATGATGAATCGATTGGACATGGAATCCGACACGTGTATGGCTAGCTTTATCTGCATCTCCAACTATTTAGTGATGATACCAGGTTCAGGGGATTCCCTATAAATGAACATTTTGCAACCATCTCTACTAGTAATGGCCGAACTGTCCTCAAGGCGGACAGTTCAGACACGAACATAACATGTTTGCTTTTCTTCCCTCGGCAAACAGTTTGGGTGTTTGACCCGCCCTGTTCACCGACAGGAAGAAGGTGACTATTCTTCCGCTGGCCGGATCAGGAGCAGAAAGATCCGGCCAGTGGAAGAATTTTTCCACCAGAGACCAGGTAGAGAACACGGTCTTCTAGTGAAGAAAACCGTTGTAAACCAGATGTGACGTAAGTGACGTCACGTCCGGATTTCAAAACCAGGAACTGTGTGTTCCAGGTACTGGAAGTGACACTTTTTTCCAATTCAAATTCCCGGCAAATTTTCCCACGAACCGGCCGACATTGGACTTTTTTAAAAGTCCGATCCGTCTGTTCGTTCGGCCATCACTAATCTCAACCTTAAACTCAAAGTATAAAAAGCTGGATGAGCTGTGCCTCTTACTTCCTTCTCTGGATGATATATATATATATGTATATATATAAAGAGAGAGAGAGTTTGGAGTTCGAGTGATACCCTCTATATATATATATATATATATATATATATATATATATATACTCACACACAAACACATAAATATTATGGCACAAGAACCAATCCAGGCAAGTATATGATTACCATAGGATTAGTTTGTCCAGGCCTCTCTAATGGTGGAGAACACCACTGTAAACATAGTTCTTTGTCCAAAGCACTTGTGCTCATTTGTTCATGTTCTGTTTTGCTATCCTCTGGATGGCTGGAAGATGATTTCACTGAATCTGGTGTCTTGACTTCTTTACTGCCTGAATTTTCCTGAAACATAGGAAATAAAATTGTTTTGCTATGGCAAAGTATACATACACAACAGGTCATTAAAAAGTAACAAACAATCTTTTTATGTATTATATCTAGAATAATAAAGGAAGAAACCAAGGAAGTAAAGACTTATTAATAAATAAGCACCAGTGCATTGTGTATTAAATTAATAGTTATTGATAATTAAGCCTTTTATATGTAGCCCTGCTTATATAGACTTACAGTAACCAAGAATCCCTAAGAAAAAAAAAATAAGATATAAAATACCTAAACTCAAAATTGTTCAGCAGTTTAACATGGCTATAAGAGATGCAATAAGCTTTATTACCCATTCTTCATAAGAATTTTTCAAATGAAAGCACCCCACTCCTCAAATCCTATCATAGCAGTTCATTTAGAAACCAATGAAAAATGAAATCAATAACTGTGAGGAAGCGCAGCACAGCCAGCACTTAACATTTACAGAAGCTTAATTATTTCATAAAATCAACATATTTGTTTGCTAGATTTTCAATAAAGGCCTTTATGAATTTCCATTGAAGAATCTGCCCTATCCGATCACAATAAAGGACGCTAGCATAATGACGCTTTCATCTTTGCAAAAAAAAAAAAAAAAACCAAAACATACTTAAACATTACAAGGGGAGTTTGACTGAATTCATCATGACATGTTCAAAAGCAGCAAAGCTTTGTTTCTATAATGAAACAAAATAATCAAAAGATTGTATGCTTGTTAGCTATCTGCAGCAGTCAGGATAATACATGATTATGCCTGCACCTGTCAGTTTACCACAGTCAGTGATCTAAGGAAAACAGAGTGATAATATATGAAAAAAGCAAAACGAACAAATAGGCCTATACAACATTTTAATATGATACTGCTTGGTAATGTCAGAGATGTTTAATGTTTTTTTGGCTGAAGTCTGATATTATGATTATAGGCATCACAGTATGATGCTGGAACATGTTCTACAAATGAGGCAAGTTGTTCAAACGCTTGCACAGTATCCACAGATTTACATTATGAGTTGTTTTTTCAAACCTTTTCCTGCTATTGTCTCCGAATAAGAATAAGTGATAAGAGAGCATAGGCTCATTGAAGGACCTCTTATAATACCCAAATTAGAACATACAGCTGCAACGATGGATGATCAGGAACATAGAGATCCCACTGATCTAAACAAGTGAATGATAACGACTCTTCGTACAACATCCAACTCATTTGTACTTAACTATGACACATTTTTATGAAATCTATAGGCTTTAGTATGGAACTGACACTTGAACCTTTCCACAAGGGTTAGTATTGTACTTATAAAACTGTTGACTATTCTTCCAGCAGAGCATTTCTATTTTCTTCTTGCCAACAATCAGTACAGGTGTTCGACCCTTTACCAGCGAGAAGAAGTGTAAGTAATTTTCCGCTGGTCCGATCTGGTGTGCAGGGATCTGGACGGCTGAAGTTTTTTTTTAGATTCCTGCGCGTCTCGTCCACTCACTCTACATCACAGCAGAGTGAGTGCATGTCCCCAATATTTTGAATGTGGAACTGTGCACTCCAAATACCAGAAGTGTCGTGGATGTCACTTGGGGTATTTTTACCATATTAGAGATCATTTTGCCACAAATGCCCAGATCTGCCTGTTCGCGAACGGACCGCGGCTGATGTTTGGCCATCACTACTGAAGATGCAAGACAGAAAAGGGTGATTGGTCACTCCAGAGAACATGTCTACATTGCTCTACAGTCCAGTGGTTGCTTCTGACAATTTGCATTGCACTTTTCATTATGCAGCTGCATACCATTTCTGTTAAGTCTGTAGGCCTGTAACTGTTGCATGTGCAGAAAGTTGGCTATATCATTATGTTCCTCTGCATGAGCTTACCCAGCTCTGGGATTTAGGTGGCCAACTACTTTATGGCTGCTATTCCCAATTGCTTTACTTACACTTCTTCTTGCTTGTAAAGGGGGTGGGTCGAACACCTGTACTGAATGCTGGCAAGAAGAAAATAGAAATGCTCTGCTGGAAGAATATAAGTACAATACTAACCCTTGTGGAAAGGTTGAAGTGTCAGTTCCATACTAAAGCCTATAGATTAGCTTTCATAAAAATGTGTCATAGTTAAGTACAAATGAGTTGGATGTTGTACGAAGAGTCTTTATCATTCACTTGTTTAGATAAGCTCTACAGTCCAGTGGTTGCATGATTTACACTACCTGCTTCTGCCAATTTGCATTGCACTTTTCATTATGCAGCTGCATACCATTTCTGTTAAGTCTGGAGGTCTGTAACTGTTGCATGTGCAGAAAGTTGGCTATATCATTATGTTCCTCTACATAAGCTGACCCAGCTCTGGGATTTAGGTGGCCAACTACTTTATGGCTGTTATTTCCAATTGCTTTACTACCACTAATAGTTGACTGTTAAATATTTATCAGCATGAAAATTTCACAAATTAACCTATTCCACAGGTTCATCCTATAAGGATATCACTCACAAGTCACTGAGCTTCTGAAAGCTCTGGCTGTGTTTCTACTTGGCTGCATGGATGCATCAGTAGATTTGCTCACTGTTTGCCTGAGATTTGCCCCGGCATTCTTTCACAATTTATTGTAAAACAGTCTGAATGCTGAGGTGCTTGATTTTATACACATGTGAAAATGAAAGTGACTAGAACCTATTGGGCTATGCAAGCCACATTTGATCCCGCTATCCTTATCAAACGTCCTCGACTTACATTCATTGTGACATCACATGATTACAGTAATTAATGATGAGCATTCACTAAACCCAATGCCAAATATATATGCCAGCATATAGGTAGAAAAAAGATATATACATACACATATACAACATATATATAAATATATATCACAAACGTTCCCACTCCAACATTTGCATGTGGGGGTGGGTTAAAGGATTTTTAAGGGCATCAAATGCAGAAGCAAAGTATAAAAGGTTCCAAAGTACATTTATGAAGTCCATAAACAATAATTGTGTCCGCCATGTTACACTTTATGTAATCGTTTGCATCTCGAGTGACGAGCAAATTCATCACAAAATTCAGAACTGAGTTTGTATATAATCCCCCTTGGAGTGTTATTAATGGAGAAGATACTACTACAATATTCATAGATGAAAAGATGGCTACTTACTAGCACTGTTATGTAGGAGCAGGTATGTGGGAAATCATTATTGGTCAATAACTAACCTATAGTGACAACATTACAGGGTAGATATAAATGTAAAACACTTTTACACCATGCAGAAATGCCATGTTTTTAATATACATAATGCGTTTCAGCCTCTGAAAACATGTTGGGAAAATTGTAAACAGCAGTCCGGTGATAATGGTAGAATAGGCTGATTATCTGAGCTGTAAACAGCCAGGCAACTTGTACAGTATGCAAACTCTTGTTTATTCCAATCACATAATTCCCTCGATTTAAGCCAGCTATTTAAGGAGGTCAATGCGAAAAAGCAACTACTGCCAAGATGGCACGAAATCTGGATAACCTGCATTAAAACACAGCCAAGATGCAGGTCTTTTCTTATGACCCTGTGTGTAATTTCTACATTAGCAACATATATTAACTGATAATATGAAGCCGTATTGCAGATGAGGGTCGATTTCATCTGTTATAAAGATGAGCTTTATGTGCCGCATAAAGAAAGTCAGATCTGCAAGACTATAAATGTAAAGACTTCCCACTGATTCAGCTGGCACCCCCATTTAAGGAAACAGATGGTAAGGTCATTGCTGGCATTTAGGAAATTGCAACTCTCAGAGCAGAAGACAGTGTGTATATTTTAGTTAGCATTCACATGTCATTTAATTGCTTTAAACACAAAATGATGTTTCGTGAGCACACAGCAAGAGGAAAAAAAAAAGCTTAATTACTTGGTAGTTTCTAAGGTAACAACATTTTCTCTAGGAAAATAAATTCAGAGATTTATGTAAACACAGTAATAATTAAAAAAAACACTGATTTATTAGTCAAGATGACATTTAGATAAATCATTAAGAAGAATGGTTGCTATAGGTTTTTTTTTTAACTAATTATGTTTATCCCACAGCCATTTTTTTAGTAGGAAAATGCAAAACATGAAAAAGTACAAATCTATTTTTATTTCAGTGCGTCCTCTGACATTTTACACTCAAGCTACATAATGTACATCATCTCAGTGCCCAGATTTCCTGGAGGTAAGCATTCAAGTTGGCTGGTTTAGAAAGCAATACTGAAATACAACTGTGGGACCGTTCAGATGTAAAATTACTGCAATCACCTCACGGTAAACAAAAATCTGATAGATTCGTTAAGGATATATAAAAAACATACCAAACATGTCCTAAAGTCTATTTTATTTTCACATAGGACCTAAGTGGGCTTCTCTTGTGTCCTATTATTGTCAAAATATATGTTGGAGGTTGAACATGCTGCACAATTTTGTAATTCTACAGTTAGTTAATGTAATAGATCTAATGCAGTGGTCCCCAAACTTTCCTTGCAGGGCCCCACTTTTCTATTTAGGAACATTATAGAGGTTAACACAGGTTAAGAATGAGGGCCTGCGCCCCCCTGGAATACCTTTACGCCCCCCGTTTGGGCCTTTATTACTGACATTTTAAAGTGGACCTATACCCACTGTGTATGGGCCAATAGAGCATAATGGGTAGCATGTTGGGTACGTCCAGCTTGTGCCGAGCGCTGGAAAAAAGACTCAGTGTTATCTAGGCCTTGAAGCAAACTGTAATTCTTACTTACTTATAAACTATGTTATGCCCATATGGGCTTGTAAAAGGGTCAGGTATTTTGGGTGATGTTTTTGAACATGAGGATAAACTAAAACCTCAATATACTACATATTTTCTAGAAATTAAATCAGAACAGGGACTGGTGTGGTGTTATAACTCTCTTATACCTTAGATGGAATGTAAAATACAGTTGACTTGTGTTCCAGTCCCCAGAGAAGTTCTGAAGGGAAGTCAATCACACAACGGGCGGCGTAGGAATGAAGATACTTCTTTAGGAACAGGTGCATCCCTGCATAGCGTACCGTAATCCCGTTACCGAAAACAGATGTGTACAATGTGTCACCAGGAGACACTTTTCTGTCGTTTTTCTCTGAAAAACCTGCAAAGGAAACTATTTTGTTATATCGTAATTATATATGTTAGAAATGCGGAGAACAAAAACATGTCAGACTGCAGTTTAAGAAACAACAGCAAGTTCAGGAATTTAATGTTTCTTTATAATCATCATGCTCCGTTACCCAACACTATTCATCATGTGTTCTGTCATGTTCATAGTCCTTCTGTCTGTCTTGTGAAAACATGATTCATTATTTAGAAAGTTTTGGTAAAAGGTATTGAGGAGATCAGAAAAGAAAGAAAACACAGTTGAAAATGACTTAGCATTTTATACCATGATAATAGTTCAAAATGTTACAAATACATCTAAATCAATCTATGGCATATCATATGCATCATCACAGCATGAAAACCTATACATGGTGTAGTGGAGAATAAGTACAAATTATGAGTGATTAGAAGGTGTCATACCTAATATTAGCTTCATAGTGGCTAATTGAATGTTCCAAGTCTTTTCAACAGATTTTGATTTTAAAATAATATACTCATATAGATAGGCTACGGTACTTTTTTTTTCTTTTTTAAACCCTGAAAATACTGCTTCATTGAGGATTATTAGGATCCCTTTTTTTCAGGAATGCATATGCTTGGCAAAGAACTTCATAACAGCAAATGGTAAGACTCTGCCAGTCGAGAAAGTTTTATTTTAGCCTAAACGACAACCTTGATTAATGGACGCACTTAACATGCCAGAGGTCAATTATTCTGGCATGGAATAGCTTGATCATAGAGGACAATCATCATTTCATTCTCATGTATCTTTAGCTTATATGAGTCCAATATAATGTAAATTCAACCACTCTGACAAAAGCGAGCACCCATTACAAAAGAAGCAAGGACAATTTTGGCATGATTTAAGCCACAACAATGTGTTTTACCTTGCCCAAAGTATGTTAACATACGTAAAGTCGAGACACGTACTATATATCCAATGTGCTGTTTCAAAGCTGTCCATTGTGGGGTGATGCTGTGTAGTGTGTTTTGTCCAAATGTGTTTTTTCATCTGTTTATGCTCCTGTATGCATGTTCCATTTAGCACTAATGTGAATGGCAGTACATGACAATGCACCACCACTAGTAAACTTTTCTCAGTGCTCTCGTTTCATTGGCTGGGATATCTGATCAAACTAATCAAAAAACACACAAAACACGAAAAACTCTTGAACAAAAGACAAATCAAAGAAGCAACGCATTGCAGATAGGCGCAGCCCCATTTTACCTGTCAGGGAGAGAATGTTCTTCAGCCTCATTAGGTGATTCTGATAGCGGATGATATGAACCCAAGACAGATCTCCTATGGGAATATCAAGCTTTCCTGTTGCATTACATCCAGCAATTTGTTCCTGCTTTTCAGTGCAATTTTGACAACCTATGAATGATCAGCACAATTTACTACAATAAATGCCATTAAAATAATCCAGCAAAAATATGTACCAGGGCAGAATTGTACAGCAATTTACCAAGTGATTGAAATATTCCCTGCAGAAACATGACACTATGATTACTTTATGGTCCCCCAACAATTTCCCCCAGCACCACATAACTACCTTTCCATCCCCTGCCTCTTGTGTCACCTACCATGAAGAGAAGGTAAAATCAGCTATAGTAAGAACCTACTGGGGAGGGGGGGGGGGGGGGGGGTTGGGGTTCTTTCAGCATTTATGTGACAGTGTTGGTCCAACCTTTAGCACTGTCACAAACAAATAAGGTAAGTATGGTAGGTCTCCGTGCCCAAAAGTACTAAATATTTATGCCTGGCATATGGTTGCATGGCATGCCAGTGAATTAAGGGTGGGTGTAATAAACTTGAACCTGTGATGATAAACATAGCAAGAAATTGACATGTATAAAGAGTTGTGTGGGTGGTGTGTTGCATTACTTAAAAATCATGGGCACATCAAAAACCTGCAATGTGTGCTTTGCTGCGAGGTTTCCAAATGGTTAAAGAAGAGAGAAACCAATGGATTTTTTTTTCTCCTGTTCCTATGTCATGTCAATAACGTGCCTTCCCAGCTTGGACAGAGAGCAGAGAAGCAGCACAATAACGCCACATCTGCACTGCTGCAAAGATGAGGATTTTGATGCATTTTCAATGGACACGTACACCCAGGTGCATTGGTGAAGTGTCATTTCGAAATCAGCAGTCCTACTTCAACATTACCACAAAGCGGGATGAACATGGGCGAGTTAATGTGACCATAAAGAATACATTGGGTGCGTAAAAAACACTAGGGTTAAAAAAACATATCTCTTCCTGATTCCTGATGATCTTCTCTTTTTTGGACACATTAACAATAGAACGTCTGAACGCTCAGTGGAGCCATAGCCTAGCAAACTCAAGTATATGTTATTCCTAATCTCTGAGTACACTCTTGATACCAAATGAGCATCACAGCTGACTTCCTCTCCAGGTCTGTTTTTGGACTGATATCAAGTAAAATTCAGGTACTTCCATTGCTTCTATTTAATCAAATACTTTGCCCATTGTTCAGCTCTAAATACATGTCACCACGGGCAGCTCCCATTTTATATTAATAAAGTTTCCATTTGATCATTTCTCCTATGATGTATGCATATGTACTATACATTAAACTTTACAGTGTTTATTTTTGTACAGGATGGAAAAGAAAATATATTTTCACATCTGGCAACAGCAGGAAGAGAAACGCTGCAGGGCGAGTGTGGTTCTAGGTCTGTAAAATGGTCATTTTATATAACCAAAGCAACAACAACATAAGGGGTTATTTATGAAACTCCCACCATGCAAGTGGCATTTCAGGCTAAGTGCACATGAGAGGTCTTTCAGCTGTGTTATGTACCTGTGTTTTTCTTAAATGAAAGAACAACCATGATAAACGTGTGCCAAGAATAGGTTCTGATTTTTCCTGTTCACTCTTGTCAGGTGTGTGTTAAAGAGGTCCATTTGAACAGCAATGGTGGCTTTCATTCATTCTGCCATTATAGATTTTAATAACATCTTTCTATCATTCAGCAAGCAATCAGTGTGGCACTGAAAGTGGTTTGTGAATGGAGCGTTAATGTGTTTGTGCAAGCAATAATAGATTTAAATGATACCTTTTATTGGCTGAGTATATCACAATTGCAAGGTTTTTCCAGACAGCTCATGGTTCTTCGTACAACAAACTACTATAATAGTATATTTTAATTTGAAGGAGCATTTGGTTTACAGCAAGCACCTTCTGTTAGAGCCTGATACCAGCACAAGTGGGTGTGTTCGGAGTTCTTTTTAGTCTAGTTCAAAAATTTTAAGATTAATTTGAAGCACCGCTGTCATGTCAAGAAATAGAGGCTGTAAGATTCTTAAACAAAAATGTCTGTACATAAAGTCCAAAAATAATATATAACACATTTTAGAAAGTTTAGTTGCAGTGCAACTTATAGATCCTGTGAGTTTTTTTCCGGTCTATTTTTTTTCATAGTCAAAGATACATACAATATCTATAGATCTGTCAGAAATTATGAAAGCTTTCTTTATTATTATTCTTTTATTCTTTTTTTTTTATTTAGTATTATAGCCTAATATCAGCAGAAACTCTCAGATTTCTACAGAACAAACCAGAAATCCAAGATGCAACCTTAAGAATCATAGCCATCCGGTCATATTATCTATGAGGCCCTATGACTGCTGTCCAAAGCCCTGAAGAAGTGGGACTGCTGAGCTTCCGAAATGTGTAAAACCCACTGGCGGTTACATAGTTTGAATTTTTTGTTTACCTACTGGGGTATGAACATACAAACAGATTACCATTTGATGGTGAGTGCCCAGGCCGTTTATTCCTGCAATACAATACAGGCAGATGGGGCAAGGGCACCCCCACCTCCCCGGCGTCATCACAGATGTCAGTAAGGTGGATCCAATGACAATCCTGGAGGAAGCCAAGACTGCATGATAGCATGGGCACAGCTGGTTAAGTATTCCCCACTGTGGCTCAGGGTTACCAATTAGGGTAATTAACCTCCCTAGTGCACTGCTGAGGTCCAGATTTCTGTACCAAAAGTGCACCATAG
>CM070034.1:48401673-48431440 GCA_036250615.1 Ptychadena robeensis | reverse complement strand
CCCCCCCCCCCCCCCCGTGTTGATGCTCCTGTTATGCCTTGACCGGGACGGCCTGGGTGGACTGTTTTCAGACTTTCAGACTGTTTTCAAATTTCTGTATTGCTATTTTTGAAAATTTCAATAAACAAATATTAAACAAAACGCATATAGTGTGAAAGGGCCCTAAGGCCTTCTTTGATAGTGTCTTTCAGTTTAACAAATGGGTAACTTTCCTATAAATATTAATGTTGAAGCACAACTGTATAAAAGGCGAACTCTACTAATTTAACTTTTAAGTTTTCTTCACGTTCAGTGTTATTTCATATCGTGTTGTACCCCTTCACTGCCCTTTACAAATCTTAGAAGTAAGCTTTGGCTATGTTCACAATTTAAAGGCCAGCACATAAGGAAAGTTGGAGAAATTTAAAAGCATTCAAATGTGCCAAAAAGAAATATGCATGAAGAAGGACAGAGAAGAAAAGGGACCCTCTTATAATGTTTCAGCTTCACTGTTCAATTACATGTTGAAGGTGGGTGCTGACATAAAGAATGGCACGAAAAGTCCATAATGCTAGGGAGGTTAAAACAAACAATCCCTTCAAATACACAAGGAGTATAATATTATAAATTAAAGAGTTACCTTTCTTTTTGATGTAGGATCTTCTGGAGTTTTTGTGGGTCGGAAAGTTATGGTAGTTTTGTTTATATCCAGATTGGACATGTGAATATAGATAAGAGCTATTTCCAGGTAAGCTTTTCTTATTAAACTATGAAAAAAATAAATATTGTGTAAGTTAGCATACAAAGTTATAAATGTAACTGACTAAAACTTTGGTTAGACCAATACTATTTTTTAAAGTAGTTTTTACTGTGCTACACAATAGCTTTATAGTGATTTAACATTTCATATAATTCAGTAAACAGAAATAGTTTTCCAATCTCAAGCCTAATAATTTTCAGGAAAAAAAAATTAGAGTCTATAGAACAAAAACATAACCTTATCAGACATAGACTAAAACCTAGAATTCAACCTAACAAACAAAACACTTTTTCTTACCTTAAGTTACAGTCATAATTACTGCTCACATTTATAGCCTCTGAAAAGGTTTTGATGGCTCTTAATCCTTCATGGTCTCCAAGGAGAAACATCATGTGCTCTGTTTTACCTGAAATGGGGGTTAAGTCAACATCAACATAACAACAATCATAAAACATACTAAATGAAAAAGGAAAGAAATTAAATAGATTCAAGTCCATATGTTTTAGGACTAGTATATATTATCATGTTATCAAAGTAATTATTAGTAGCATTATAGAGGGAAATTAAGTGATGGCTAGCTGGCAATTCCTTCATGCCAAAAATGGGCAGGATGCTAGCAAAACTTTCCTTTCTTCCAGTATTTTTTAAAGCGGGACCTAATCTTACCAACGGCAACTGGGAAATCTAATTGGCTTTAGTATAAGTCTAGGGTGGGAAATGCAGCAGCTTGTAATGCTGCCCCAGGCCTGCGCAGGTGTTCTCCAGTCTCTGTGGGGAAGGTTACTATGCCAGCTCTTCCCTGAGCAGCAGCAACTCTATGGTCACTTTACCTTGCGATGTCCAGGCGTGACACCTACAGTTACCAGTATTGGAAATACAGTCCCATGCTGTGTATCGTTATTTTTAGAACAAGGTGCTCCTTGTTGTTGTTGATACACAGGTTTGTATTGTATTTACACACTGGTACCTATAGGTGTTACGCCTGGACAGAGCAAGGCGATGTGACCATAGAGTCGCTGCAGCTCAGAGAAGAGTTGGCATAGTCACCTTCCCCACAGAGACTGGAGAACACCTGCGCAGGCCGACAGCATAGGTAGTAAAGAAATGTGTGTGTTTTCTGGTCACTGTCTATTAGCTGGGGCTAGCCTGGAGGAACCCTGACTCAAGTATAAACGAAGGGTAACTTTTTCAGCACTTTGTCCTATACTAAAATCTAAAACAAAAGGGAGTTTAAGGCACTATGCTGCTGAGCTACTTTGACATGTACACTAAGCTGCCTCCGAGTTGCACTGAACTGCTTCCTTTTTAAAATTCCATGGAGAAAGTGGAGCAAAGTGGCGTGCATGCAAGTAGTCAGTTTCTTACTTTATTAGTTAGCCCTTAGGGCTATTTAACACTAGCTGCACTGCTACCGCTTTTGTTATCGGAGAATCAGGTGAATGGGAGACACTTGCAATGCATCTCTGAAAATATGCACTGTGATGCGTTACTATAAATGCAAAAGCGTGGCCAGTGTGAAATGAACAACAGGAATCCTATAGAAACTTTTGTTTCTTGCGTTAGTGCTAGCCACGCTGCGTTGTTGTACTGCAATGCAAATATGGTTTGTGTCTTTAAAGAAAAATCTCTATTTATACCTTTTAGGAAAAGCAACTCTGCTTCCAAGTCATGCTCTTGAAATGAGGCCACTCTGCACACTTGTAAAGCTGTTGAATAAAGAATTAAACTGGGCAACAACTCCGATAGGTTAATAGATGATTGTGGAGTAGAACGCGCTTTCAGAGTCAGCACTTGTCCTGTAGAAAATCAAAACAAGTACCATAAACAGAAGGTTTTCAGACATCATACAACAGAACATATTGCCAGTTGCAAGTGTGACATTTGTGTCACAAACAGGTACATGTGATGAACATCCTTTATTTTCAGTTCAGACAGAAGCCTATAATTTTATTGATAGCAACGTTCCTTTACCTACAGTACTGTAGTGGAATAAGCAAACAAAATGTAATAAAAGGCCAAAAGTTCTTATCTGTTGGTATTGCCCATTAAGTGGGCAGGGCTGATTCCCCCAGAGGGTATATAATGTTCTGAATGTAGAAGGGCCAGAGCCCCCTGTGTGGAGTCCATATGGGAAGCAGACTGCACCTGTCTGCGTGGGACTACATGCAAGCATTGGAAATCCCCTACCCGACAGTCCAGGGGGACAGTCCAGTAGGAATATGACCATGGTTGTTAATCCAAACTGATATTTAAACCCCAAATATGTACCCTGCCAGTTTGAACAGTGGCAGTGGCTGAACTGTACATATCCCTGCATAGTAATGAGTTTCCCAGTTTATCATATACTCACATTATGGACAGTTACTTAAAAAGTAAGGCCTGTGTATAACTTTTTTTTTAAGAATCTGTGTGTAGTCAGATAGTGGAGAGTATCACCTACAAATGAACCAGGCATACTTAGTTCATAGGGTAGAAAGTGCTCTTTGTGGAGTCTTTGTGTCCATGAGAGGTCAGGCCCTATGGCAAGCACCATCACTGACCCAAAGTAGTACTGAATAGATGCATCAATCATCCATCAGATATCCTAGGTGTAACAAATGAAACATATCCAACTATATCCCAAAACGTTTTTAAATGTAATACACAATATAGGGGATAGCAGTAATGCTTAGTGTATGCATTCCTTACAGGGACTTTACTACCACAGTCTGTTTATCTAAAATTGGGTTTTAGACATCTGTTTAGATGCTTAGTGGTCTTCTTTGAATAGAAGAACTGGAAGAAAACAGATTAAGCAAGCAGCCACGAAAAGAATTTATAACCCAGTTTGGACTTCTATGCAATAAACCTAACTGAAAAGCAGCTTATAAGACACTGACAAAAGGAAACTCGACCCAGTGAATAGCACAAGGCTGTCTAGCTCAAAACAAAAGCTGCCACTGGATGCCTGCCCAGATGATATACATTTTATATTACTGATGTAAAAACAAACCACTGGTAATTAAATAGCAACAAATTTCAATTACTGCTGCTGGGTGAACCTATTGTCCAGGCTAAAAGTTATATATTATGTTGATAAAGCAGTAGTGCAATATCAATGAAGAAGGAGACATTCTTAGGTTTTTACTTCCACTGCTTATTACAAAAATAAAAATCAGCCAATTTCTCGGAACTAAGAAAATACTAAGTTCCAATGTTCAAGCTTTATTAATACTTTCTACTCTACTTACTGTATCATATATACCTATACTGATAGTGCTGGCAAGTTATCTCTGGAGGGTAAGCAAATATGACCGGGTTGACCATATTTTAAATTTGTTGAATCTAGTCTGAAATCTACTATCTTTCATACACAGCCTAAACCAGGACAGAACAACTGGCTGCAGGGTATAGACGGAAGAGTATGCCAGAGGCAGTAAACACTGCCTGGCAATGGGCACAACAGGCAGTGAGCTCTGAACTAACATTACTTTATTGACAAACTTGTGAGGAGGAAGATTGGGGATAAGGAGGTTTTCAATATGCCATTAAATTTCAGCAGAAATCCAGACACATAGTTATGCAGCAAAAATAAATACAGGTTCACATTTTTTATTTAAATAATTGGGTATACTGTACAGTTCATCAACATCCACCAATTGTTGCAATTAGGAAGCCAATGATCAAGCAAGCTGTATGGCTGGAACGCTGTTATTCAGGGACTTATGGTGACTTAAGGCCCCCAAACACCTTACAATCTTTCCATACAATTTCTGTACAATCAACTTTTGTTCTACCAAAACCATGTAATATGAGGACCGTTCTAAACCTTCCAATCACTATGTATTCTATCAGGGAGGACCCGGAACTACATATTTGTTGGTAGATCTAATGGAAATTGTATGGGAGGCTTTACTTAAAACCATCAGTTCCTCCTGGAACATGCTATTTACATATTTACCTGGGAGGCGGGGTGAGCCTTCTGCTGTCACAGCAGGTAATAAATTCACTGCACTTGCAATTCTGTATGTGCAAATTTAATGAGCATCTTATTTCACATAGGCATAGCAAGTTTAGTGAATATATTAATTGCTGTAATTTACCCCTTATCCAAAGTAAATATATAAATAACATATGCCAGTGTAAAGTTAGTTTTCCCTGGGTTAGCAGTGGCTCTACTCCTAGTGAATATCAATATACAATACATTCCAACCCTGCAAATCCTGCTGCAACATGCTTTATCCCCAGGGTTAGCACCATGGATGATCCCCTCGATTGGGGCTCCCCCACCCACATTTATTTAGGTGAGATGAAGGAATGCCTCCCCAATTACATGTTCATGCCTTTCCGTGCCCGCCCGCTCTTGTTGCCGACCCGGTTTATCCCTTTTCCTGTCAGGAGCCTACAGCTCCGGGGAGTTCAGGGTCTGATTCTCTCGAGATGGGACATATATACAAACCTATGCGTTATTTAAATTAATTGATTAGTAGAAGATAAAAAGAAGACATAAAGAAAAATAATTGCCATTTATAGACAGCAATCATACTCAATTTATAGCTTCAGATTTATAGCAAAATGAATATGTTAGGCAGATAATTGGACTTGTGTTTGCGTATTTCTTTACTCTTCCTACTGCCCTGCACAATTGCTATTCAGGTCTCAGTGACACTGTCTGAATAAAATCAGATCACATTGATCTACAAGAGTACAGAAAAGCCCATCTCATAATCAATATGATGCCAAGACAATTATATCAATGTTCTTTGTAGATGATATAAAATGTAGAGCGGATGAATACTGAAGGCAAATACAGATTCAGGAATGTATGCTTTGTATATACTTACCAATTCTCATCCTGATTTTAGCCATAAGAGACATGTGCGGCAAGTAGATGTTCTTGAAAGGTGGCAGGGATGGATTTGTTATATCATGCTCTATGGTTTCTCCAAGACATGTAAGCTGCACACATAATATATCATTAATGCATTAATATATGTTTATTAATCAATCAGTACATTATGTTATCATAAAGTTAATGCACATGAACTTCATATCTCCCTCACTGAAAGCTTTTTCCCTACATACATGTTGCGTTGTGTCCCGCAACGCATGTGATAGCATTTATGCTATTGCATGCGTTATTGCTACTGCATTTTTTCTTTCTAAGATATGTATGTGAAATGCTTATTATACATGTAATAAAATGCATGTCTACTATGCGGTAACTTACCAAATATATTCGAATATAAGCCAAATTTTCGGCTTATATTCGGGTCAAAAAATTTAAATTGCTCATTTTGTAGGTGGACTTTATGGGAGAATTGTAAAGCACCTGAACATGCTATCATCACCAAATTTGTTGGAGATGTGGAGAAGGGTTGTGGGAACATTAAAAATAAAATATTGCTCTAGCATATGTCGTTTTTGCAAATTAGGTTCAAAATCAAGTCAAATTTTAACTTTTCTGTGCAAAAACTTGATATGCTAGAGCAATACTTATTTTATTTTCAATGTTCCCACATCCTTTCTCTACATCTCCAGCACTTCTAGTGATCATGTTCAGGGGCTTTGTAATTAAAAGTTTACTGAATTAAATAATAACATCTTTTAACAAAAGCACATTTGCTGTGTGTTTCTGAGCCTTAGCTGCTGCATTTCCCACCCTAGGCTTATACTATATATATTAAATTGGGTACCTCGGCTTACGGTAACAACAATGCAGCTAATATATAGTGTGATAGAGCCCTGAAAGCTTCAAACAATTACTGTCAGGAATTACAAGTCAGTGACATCATCCCATCTACTTTGCATGCCTACGGAGGTACATTTTTACCATTATATAAATAAATAAAAAAGTAGCCAGTGCACTCTGGTGACCATATACATTAGTGAATTCATTAATGGCCTCTACAGAGTATTACATTTCCCCTTCCACAGACATGAGCATAGCAGGTAAATGTGTATATTATTTGGGGGGATTTTGGAGCATTTATCACCCATTGCAATGGCTCAGAGGCAAGCAAAAATGTTACATTTAGTTTTTGGAATTTAGGTTTGCTTTAACTATTTAGCAATAGAGATGGTCAGATTTTTCGACTTGCTAACTTTGTGAGCTGATTGCAAAGCCCTTGAACAAGGTATCATCACCAAAATTGCTGAAGATGTAGAGAAGGGTTGTGGGAACATTTGAAAAAAAAACGGTTTTGCTCTAGCACATGTTGTTTTTGCATAAATTAAGTTGAGTCGAAATTTTTATTTTCGAAATTTTGACTTGACTTTGAACCTAATTTGTGCAAAAACTGTTTGTGTTAGAGACATCCTTTCTTTTTTGGAGTATACCCCCAACCCTTCTCTACATCTCCAGCAAGTTTGATGTTTATACTATGTTCAGGGGCTTTGCAATTAACTCAAAATCGTCGAAATTTTTGATTTTTTAAAAAAATATTCGACCATCTCTACTTAGCAATACTCAGAGAAGGAGGAGAAGGACTGGGAATCAATCAGGTGTTTAGCATGCCAGGGGGTTGAGGAAGAAATGGCATCAATTAATAGAAAGTCAAATCTTTTAGCAAAAGAAAACGGCCTTGTAAGTAGTTCATCTGCATGTTAATTTGACTGGAGTTAACAACCATTCAAAACAACTTAATTTAGCAAATCACAAATTCATATCTCTAGTACTAATTATACAATTAGCATGATTATATATTGCATATTATATTACAAACACAGACCCAACTGTATAAAATTATAAGATTATGATATAAGAAATGATTGTGCAGATACTATATTCCTTCATAGATTTTAAAGCTGGCATACACAGCTTTATGAAGAAACAGATTAGAGCAACATTGGGCACCGTGTGTGCTCATGGCACACAATGTTGCTCTAATCTATTTTTTCATTTGAGCCATCCATGGTTCCTTTGAGCAGGATCAACAGATCCTGCTTGAAGGAACTCGACCAAACAGGCGAAATCCATTACTTTGAATGGGGGCAGCAGGTCTCCATCCAATATAATGGACAGGCTGCCAGCTGCATGGCACACAGGCGGCTGTGATCAGCTAGCTGCTGTGGCAGTGTGAAGGGGTGTGGCCTGCACGTCTTTGTGGCAGGGGAGGAGGGGGCGCAGGCTAGCTGACTCTCTGCTTCTCCGGCTGGCGAAAGGCAGAGACCCAGGGAACCACGGGGATGTCGTGGTGCACATTGATTACAATTTGATTGACCCGCGATCAATCACAGCATGGTCACCACGCTGTGATTGATCGCCGGTCGATTGCAGGTAAACCTACCTTTGTATGCCTATCTTTAGCCTTGAAAAAAAATATTCACACATTTGCATATTGTAAACTACATCAGTAAACCTTATTTGCTTAAATATACAATACATTGTAGATTTGATCACAGGACGGAATTTTAATTATTCTAGATATAGATATTCTAACAGCAGTAAATAAAATATAAGAATATATAATAAAATATTTACACAAACTCAACTTACACCACTTCCTATAATCAATTAACCTAATTAACCTCTAGAGATAGTATTTTTTTTTTCTACTACTTGACTTTGAGCCCCTGAACATGGTATAATCACCACAATCATTGGAGGAATGAGGGTGGTGGGAATATAAAAAAAAGTATTGCTTTAAGCATATGTAGTTTTTGCAAGAATTACATTTTTTGTAGCCTCCGGCAATATTGGTAATGATATCATATTCATGGGCTTTGCAATTAACTCAGAAAAGTCAGTATCTGCACAAAATACATGTTTAAAACATTCTTGTTTTGAATAACAGCCTTTAACCTCTGTGTGAGTGGTTTCCCCAAGTTAATTCGGGGTGAATTTGTTTACAAACAAAACTCATCCTCAGCTAAACTATGGGCATCTTACCTGTCCAAAGGACACTGTGTTCCCTTGGAGATAGAGAGGGTGGTGAATTGCAGTGGATTACAATAAAATCCGTCACATTTTTGTGCCCTCCTTTGGCCCCTGAACATATCCCCGGCGTAAAAGTTGATGCCAGGGTTGTGCTGTAAAAAAACAATGCCACCTCCATTACATTGAGGTCAATGGCACCGCCTACCACCAGCCATTTGGGCGGACCTGGAAACATCTGGGGGTCTGCCGATACAAAGGACCACAACTGGCTTCAACCGGACAGGTGAGTATGTCCGATGTTAGCTCAGGGGATAAACGTCCATGGGGGTTAAATAGTGTTTCGATTATGCATACCACTCTTTCTAAAAGTATGCACCCATAGGATTAATATGTGCACCAGACCCTTCCTGCAATGGAGTGACCACCTTCGCTATATTTATTCTATGGAGCCCTGTTTGTAGCCATCGTTGCCCCATCATTCCAGAATCACTGGTTACCACGTGCAACCATTGACTTATACAACTGGTTCTGGGACACGCAGCCCCAGGGGAAGAGCCTTTGTAAGGAGAGGAGGGAACACACCCTAAACAAATAGTTACGGTTAAGAGTAAAAAGCCATGTATTATAAAATATATCTCCTTAGTATTAGCTATTCCTAAAGCCCCCCATACACACTTTGATTTGCGGCTGATGTTGCCACACATTGACCCCTGTGCGCGGTCACGGCGATCGATCTGCTGCGAAATTGAATACTAAAACTTTAAATTTTGCCATAAACTGCCCCCAAATCGATCTAATACATTACAGACATGTCCATAATGTTTAGATCGATCTGCACAAAGGGTGCGCAGCCGATTCTCGGCACAACAATCTGCTGCGAAATCGAAAGGGAATCTCAATGTGAATGGGGGGCATAATAAGTTGCAATTGTTCTTTTTTACATGAGGGTTAAACAACCCTTTGATGTATATTACTGTAAATATGTCTCCCTAGAATCCTTGCATTATATGTATGTTTTCTAATACCCTAACTACCACTGTGACTCTGCAACAGATAATATACTGGACACTCAACGTTTATATTTTCTCTACTTCACACTTATAGTAATAAACCTCTTTTCTTCCAAAGAGAAGCTGTTGGACATTGATTATACAAGGAGAATCACACTAATATACTTACTTGTTTGCTGATAAGTTTGTGGACTGAAGTTAAAATGTTTAACTGCTTTAACCAAACCAATTGCTCCTCATTATTTTCTATTAAATCAGCGGTAAGAATCAAGCTCTGATCAAGGGTTAGCTGTGCCATGGGAGAAATGAAGCGCTTTCCTTGCAGCAAGTGGATTATATTCTGTTCAGATAGATGAAACAGATTTATTTTTAGGACATCATTATAATGAACATGTGATATTTATAGTGTACATGAGGAGGGTTCGTAGAACATCTACACGTTAACAATAGGCAATCTTCCTCCATGTATATTACAATTTTGTAACTATTATTCTATTGCCTCTTGACCTGTACTGGTGGGCCAGACCCAATTGCCCACACCAAGAAAAGAAATATAACATTGGAAATATGGTTTACCGACATTTGAAGAGATTTTAAAATAGCATATCATTTAATGCAATGGCAATAACTATGAATACAGTTCTATTACTACAAAACATGTAGGCGGATAGCCAGATTCCATTACCACTCCAATTGATTAAAATAGCCATAAATGCATTTTATGGTTTAACTAAACAGACCTTGACAATAGAAATCTCAAGTCAGGCTCAAGTCTGAATTTTTAAACACAGTTACAATCACCTGCCTGGCATAAGCAAGAGGACATATTTACTCATAAAATACAATATTCAGCATACTCAAAGATTGTACTCTTCTCTGTTCTTTAGTGTGAAGTTATGAGACACTAATATCAAAGTTAATGCTAATATAGTCTACTGTGTATAAAACATTTTCAAGGATTACTTTATTTACTTCACTGTTTGTGGGTTTTTGGAATTTCATTATTTGAGAAAATTGGGGCACCAAGTTTCTTATTTAACTTAGCACAATCTGAAGTGCATAATATAATTGTGATGCAGAAAACAAGCCTGTGATGGTATTGGATTACAGGTATTTTGCTTTTATTTATTATTTGATGAATATTTTACATTTAACTTGGTTTTATTTGGAAACATAAAAAAATTATATGTGCAAATAACATTGTTTTCTTGGTCCAGTTGCTTTAACATGGTTAATGCTGTGTAATAGTTAATTATGTATATATTTCTTTATTTCCACCCACAATATTGCTGCAGAGGCAGCAAATTGTACCCAATCGTATAATGTATCTGGAGTCTTTACAGATACAAGCTCAAAGTTATAGCTTAAGCTTGCCATAGACGGTTCGATTTGTGGCCGATTTGTGTGCAAGATCTGATGAAAATTAAACGCGCCCACCATAAATCAGGCCAGGCCATAAATCATTCTCCACACATATACCATTTAGACTGTTGACTCCATACCATGTGAACCTGACAAGATGCTAAGGTAAAGGGATGGAACCCCTAAACTGTATTCTACTACATAATAAAAGTAATGCCAACTTCAATTATTACTGTTTATTTCAACCATGATAAAAGAAGAGACAATGAAACACATTTAAATCAAAAACACAGAATCAGCAAAGAATGATATGCTTCATGACTATATAGCTCTTGTTAAGTGGAATCCATATTTAAAAGTGAATATCAGCCCTAGTGGTTTCCAACCTGGGGTCCATGCTAGAGATGGAGGGGGGACCAATCAGTGGCATCTAAAGCGGGATGACACCCTGTACTAAATTCCGCGCCCCCCCCCCCCCCCCCCCCCCCCCCCCACCTCTCTCTCTGTAAGTGCAGTCCAGCTCGGGGTGTTAAGATTTGCTGAAAGTGGAGCTGGACTCAAGCTTATGAAATGTAAACAAGCAGCAGTGTTTTATTCATTTTTACTAGAGGGAACTTAATTTTGAAAATGTCGCTTTGCGAGTTAATTACAAAGTCACTGGATATGGCACCATCCCCTGAAATGCTGGAGGTATAAAGAAGGTTTGTGTGCATGAATGTTAGGAGGAGGGGGATGTTACCCCAGCATGGGAGCGTTGTCACTTCCTGAAAAATGTCTTATGGCGGTAGGTCAGGCTTGGGGGTACCATGGCCTGTCTTGGACATAGGCAAGAGGGGCCTTAAGGTTGGGAACCACTGACCATATTCATAGCTTTGCCTGATAGATCTTAATGCATAAGGGATGTAGAAGGATAAAATGTGCACTATGTGTGCTAAATAAAGACAGTAGGAAAAAAGCAAAGAGCAGCTACCATAAGACTACAGACTGAAGCTGAATTTTAACAATTTTCTTATGACTCTACTAGGTAACAAAATTATATCTTCTACTGATGAGGAGAGAGAACGTATTCTCTAACTATGGAAGATGGTTAGAATCTAAGTTATTCCTTTTATACTATGGTTTTCCTTCCTACATTGTGAGATTCGACTTATTTTCACATAGGAACTAGCATATTAGCATTTATAGATAACATTAAAATGTTATCTGTGCTATATCTGTAGCACATGCACACAAACCCAGAACATTATCTATTTTTGTATAATAATGAATCTTATTCCAGGTAAACTTTACTATTCATGGGTCAAAGTTTTTCTTTGCAGAATAGAGCCACAGTTGTGATGTTTAAGATAAAAATTATGTTTTGTTACCATTGCTCATCTATGAGCTGATCTGTATGCCATGAGCTTGAATAGAACAGCTTAAACTAAAGATTTATGACAGAGCTGAAATTTCAGCGCTTCTAGGAAATAAGGCTATATTGTAATGTGAACAAAAACTGTGTGAGAAAAGGAACAAATTATGTAAAAACCTAATGTGTTTTATTCCACTTATACACATTTCCCAGCACTGTAGCCATAATTGATTAATGTTACACCCAAAATGAATAAGGAATTTCCTGACCAAGATTATTGTTGTTATTATGGGGGAGACACATATTTCAAAACACAGATCATTACTAAGCTGGTGCATTGATGTTATCTTTTAGAAGGCCAGGTACAGTGGGGCAAAAAAAGTATTTGGTCAGCCACAAATTGTGCAAGTTCTCCCACCTAAAAAGATGAGAGGCGTGTAATTTCCATCATAGGTACACCTCAACTATGAGAGACAGAATGGGGGAAAGAATCCAGGAAATCACATTGTAGGATTTTTATTGAATTAATTAGTAAATTCCTAGTTAAAACAAGTATTTGGCCACTTACAAACAAGCAAGATTTCTGGCTCTCACAGACCTGTAACTTCTTCTTCATGAGGCTCCTCTGTCCTCTGCTTGTTACCTGTATTATTGGCGCCTGTTTGAACTTGTTTTCAGTATAAAAGACACCTGTCCACAACCTTAGTCACACTCCAAATTCCCCTATGGTCATGACCAAAGAGCTGTCGAAGGACACCAGAAACAAAATTGTAGACCTGCACCAGGATAGGAAGACTGAATCTGTATTGGCAAACAACTTGGTGTGAAAATAAAATGTGGGAGCAAAAATTTGAAAATGGAAGACCAATACAAGACCACTGATAATCTCCCTCGATCTGGGGCTTCACGCAAGTTTGGGTCAAAATACCAGCAACAGTGTATGAAAACCTTGTGAAGACTTACAGAAAACGTCTGACCTCTGTCATTGCTAACAAAGGGTATATCACAAAGTATTGAGATGAACTTTTGATGTTAACCAAATACTTATTTTCCACCATAATTTGCAAATAAATTCTTTAAAAATCAGACAATGTGATTTCCTGGATTATTCCCCCCCCCCATTCTGTCTCTCATAGTTGAGGTCACCTATGATGAAAATTACACGCCTCTCTCATCATTTTGTGGGAGAACTTGCACAATTGGTAGCTGACTAAATACTTTTTTGCCCCACTGTGTATCTGAGTAATTGTGGGCTATTATAGGTTCACCACCAATATTTGTTATTTAACCTCCTGTGTATTCTCCCCGAGTTAACTTGGGTTGCATTTCATCCATCAGGAAACTCAATCCAAGTTAACTGCAGGGATGCAGGGATCATGACCTCCAAATGGGCAAAAAATTGCAGCAGCATTTTATATGCTTCACCACGATCGCCGTGGCATGCTTTTCAAAAAAGCTCCTATGTTATCCTCATTGGGTGTCTGGGTGCTGGAAACAGAATGTCCAGATGCCCGTGTAAATGCTCCCTTATTCTTTTTTTAATAGCTTTTAGCAAAAATGCTAAATTGGAAACAAAAGGAATTAGGAATTAGACAATATATTTTTCGAAAGTCCGTGTCATAGTTTTTGGATCATTATAAAAAGCACAAATAATAGAATACAAAGTATATTAAATAAAAAATAACAACAAAAAGTACAAATGGATCACTTTGTTACCTTTATAACTTAATCTGATAGCAAATTATTTAATAAGCTACCCTGGGGAAATGCTGATGGCAAATATTATATATCTTAAAACAATAGCTGAAATGAATATATATATATATATATATATATATATATATATATATATATATAACTGTGCCAGTGACCTTACATACCATTGTACCATTAAGATTGAAATCATTGCTTACAAATTTAACATGCAATAAAAATCTCAAAATATGGCACAGGAAGAACAGAAATAAAATAGGTTTCAAATGTTTCAATACTAAATTGCAAACATACTACATTCACATAAAAAATAGGACAATAGCCAAAGTATTTGAAAGTGTACCTGTAGAAGAAGCTCAACACCTCGTTTGGGATGGCTCTCTTGAATATCCAGGAAAGCCGCTTGTAGCATGAACTGAGCCTGAATCTCATAATCATTGAGTGTTTCCGACTCTACAATACCTTCAGTTATTAGAGCTGAGCCATCAAGCATGTCTTGGTCTAGAACAGATAAATAAAAATGTTATTTTCCCATAACAGCAATCTTGTTTTGAAAACAATACATCTGTCAGTACACTTGGATACTGTCAGTAAAGTGTAACAATAATGGCACAGAACTGTCAAGTACAGAAGAAGAGAAGAGGTAAAATTTGATCATTCAGAATATAACCAGAAGTCAGAATCTAGTAAAGAGAATACCCTGTGGAATGAAGGTACGGTTCCCCATTACACATTACTAATTGAAGCACACCTACCATATGTCCTACTCTCTAGTAGGCTTGTCAAAGAAAGGTACACTTAGAAAGAAAAAACCTAATAAAGATCATATGTACAATCAGTAAGCTACAGAAATGTGAATGTCTGTCAATGAACCACATGATTGTTCGGGAAAATTCATTCCAAGAACTATATTGATAAAAGAGGAAGATTATGAGGACACAGCTGGAAAGGCAGCAAAGAAGGACAAAGTAGACTTCCCACTGTCAGCCAGCATTGACTTGTGTTTTAAAAGAACATATTTTATATTGTTTCCAAGTGTCTGTCATATACTGTTGTGACCTTTACAAATCAGTATTAAAAGCATATGTCTCTATATCATGTTCTTTTCAATGCATAACATCTTCCCTTATGATGTTTCCCTAATAATGCCATTATTTATCAATTGAGCCAGGATACAGTTTACTCTTGAATGGTTTATGAACCTTTAAAAACATGGTAAACATGTTAATTTAATATTGAGTTGGTATGATTCACCTCCCTAGCATTATGGGCTTTTTGCGCCATTTTTTATGGCACAAAAAGCCGTTTCCCAGGCAATCACGGCGGAGTACAGCCGGCTCTCCCCCCAGGCCTCTACACACCGCCGGTGTCAATTAGATGCAGGCGATGTGGGGAGAAAGCGTCGCCCCCTCCATCTTTATGGCACTGGAAAGGCTATGTGTGCCTGCAGCTCTGTAAAAATGCTGCAGGCAAACGGAGAGCCAGCGGTTGCGTCCGATCCTGGCACGGGCACAGTTTGATTGATGATCAAACTGCGCCCGTAATGGCTTCGGTAGTAACGATAGGGAGGTTAAAGTATGGCAAATTATCCAAGGTGCTTGGCTAATATAAATTGAAGTCAAGAGGTCACCTTACAATCTTCGTACATACACAGTAAATAAAAAAACTGGCCAGAGAATTGCAATTCATTAACTTCCTAAATAGTTACCGTCTTCCTTGGAGAACTACCATTTTTTTTCTTCCAATACTTCTATTAATAATATGACAATGTGTTTTAAAGCATATATTACACTTAAAGGCCCCCATACACGTAGCGAGTTGAGGCCAATTTTGGCCAATGTGCGTGTGTGCCCACGGCCATCGGTTGGCGACAAAATTGGCTGCGGTTTGCGGGTACCCACATGGAGCAACAGATTGCTTTCAACCAAAAGCTCAGTCAGCCAGAGAATGGACATGTTCGTAAATCTCTGGCCAAACGTATGGCCTGCACACAAAGGATGCCCACCGATACTCAACGGAGTGATGGCGTTATCACGCTGCACTTTGTCGCTCGTCTGTCGGCCCCCACTCGCTACATCTGTGGGGGCCTTTTCACATATTACATTTAACAGTAAGCTGTAATATATACATTATATACTACATACAGTAAAATATTTGTAGATATACCCTATTTGAATAGCTTTCTGTTAAAAAAAATAAACTGAAACAGTTAACTGCTTTCTCAGTATTATATGTTCATACCTTTCACTGCTATGCCCTGTATCTGTTGTACAAGAGCTGTAACAAGGGCAAGGCGACATCGCAACCAAGTGTGCATATTCAGGCGCTCCCTGGCTTCTGAAACACCAGGCTGGATACTAGCTTGGTTATTGGTCTAAACATATTGGAAACAAAATGGAATGTTACACTAAACACAAACATTGTTAGAGTTATAAGAAATATTAAAACAAAGTATATTTGCTGTATGTCAAATGGTGATCAGTGAAAATGTGATTCATTAGACCAGACCATCTTCTTCCATTGGTTATCAGTCCCTTTCCAATGCTCATGTGCCTATTGTTTTTGTATTTGAAAATTAACAGTGGTTACTGACTTGCAGCAAGCATGCGTTTTGACACATTTCCTTCCTGGCCAGCATTTTTCTTGGCATTTTGTGCTACAGTAAGTAAATTGTGAGAACAGACACTACAGACTGGCTTTGAATATCCATGAATATAAATGTAGTGCAGATATTACAGTTTGAAGAATCTTTAAATATAGATTAAATTTGCCATTACTTGCCATTTTTAGTGCTTCATTAGCTTTGGCACTTTAAACAGTTGGCCCTTACTATCTTGCATATAATTTTGTTCCCTGGGAATATCATATTTACTGCTGGTATGATTACAGTTTGGGACTAACATTTAATCTCTACCTTTTCTAGAGCAATCAGATTTTTACCTTCCTCTGATAAACACTAACTAGAACTAAATGATGCCATGCGGAAACACTTTGGCTGTTTACTGCTTAAAGTGGTTCTAAACTTCCTGCTACACAAATAAAACTTACTTACCTTCTTCATGTTTTATCTGATGGTGGCAACATGTTGAATAAGGGCAGAGAAGATACTTCCTGATCGATTTTTCTCCGGGCAGCAGCTGACAACAACCCACCCCCCCCTCTCCCCCGCACTCCTACAAAGACAGAGACTCCTTTTGCAGCTCCATGTGGGCGAGAAGGGGTGTCCACTTGGCTGGATCCCTCTAGCTGTATGAAGAGAGGCTTCTCTCTTCACAAAGTCTCACAGATGTGATGCTGATGTCACATCTGTGAGACTTAGACACAGGGGCTTTCGGGAGTGAATTCCCAGTAACCCCTGCAGCTTGTTACATCTTGCCTAGGCGAGACGTAACACAGTGGGAGAGCTGTCTCTTAAAAGACACTCCTCCTGCTGTCAGAAATCTTTTTTTTTTTTTTTAGTCTGCAGTATCAGCTGAGCTGACACATGGTAGGTCCGCTTTAAGTTTTTGGAAATCTGCTTTATACATGGACCTTGACATCTTTTCACTTACCGGCTCATTCCTTGGAGTGGTCTGGGGTGACAGAGAGGCATTAACACTTGGAGTGTTCCCAATGAATATTTTAGCTTCCTGAAGCATCTTTAGTGCAGAAAATGCCATGGCCACACTACAATTGTAAAAACAAAAAATATATAATAGCCGTTACTGACCATATTGTCTATTCATCATTGTGATGTGTCACTTAAAGCCAACCTCTCATAGGAGAAATAGGAGACATGGCAAAGCTGAACTATAACTGAAAATATCCAGTGCCTGTTTGGTCAATGGCTTTATTATTTTCTAATGCACAAATAAAATAGGCAGTAATACATTCAAAACCATTTACATGGATGATTTTTTTACATTTGACTTATATCAGAGAATTAAAATGTCAGTATGGAACTAACATTCTCAGCAAGGACAACACCTATATTTCTCAAACAACTGCAATCCTTTCAAATATTATGGCTCAAATAGTATGCTTTTGCCTGGACATTTTAAAAGTAGCTTTTAAGCCGGCCATAAACGTCTCAATCCATGGTCGGCTTGAAGCAGACTCATTACAGCATGGTGACATCACCACGCTGTGATGAGTCGGCTGCAAAACTGATGGGAATACTGTGTACGCCACAACACAGGGATTCCCGGCACATTGTAGCCAATTAACCTGGAGAGGGAGGATACTCCCCCTCCACAGTAACGGACTACAACAGGATCGGCCACAAAAAATATCGTCCGCACAAAATGCCGTGCAATCCAACCTGTGGGCTATTTTGGTCGAAACTGCAAGGTAGGCACCCCTGTAGTTGCCGGCGACCGACCACCATGCTGCAACTACTGCCAGGAATCGCCACGTCTATGGCTGGCTTTAGGCTAAATTTACACACAGCCCAAGAAAACGAGCATTTGCTCTGGCAGCAGCCAGTGAAACGACCTGTCACAAGCATATGCAAACTTGTTCAGGTGTTTGGGTGTTGTTTAGATAAAGGTGAAAACTCGAAAACTGACTGGTGGACACCTCATGTCGCGTCCACCAGTCAGTTGCGTTAACGAGTTAGTGTAAACGGACCCTTAATGTTTATTGTGTAGTAGACATACAAGACTCATTTTTTTGTTGTTGGAAGGTTATAGTGAGCTAAAACTAACCAAGATCTCTTCATTAGATCAGGGCTTTGAATAAGGCAGCCTTTAAACAGGAGGTGTCTGGATGCCTCACCTTAATACACCTTACCATATAATTTCTGTAAAATCATCTTTTGTTTTTACCAAATCCATGTAATATGGGAACCTTTCTAAACCTTCCAATCACTATGTATTTAAGGAGGCAACTATACTACATAGTTGTTGGTAGGTCTAAAGGAAATTGTATGAAGTGATCTAAAGGTGTATGGGGGCTTTAACCAAATGAAAGTTTATTCTGTGCAAATTAATACTAGCACCTTTTTAAAAATGTATACCATGCATACAACCTAATATCAACAGAACCATTTATTTCACATTGAATAGTTTGTGTAGACTTGCTGTCCATTAGCTGTGTACGAATATCATGGTGTATAGAGAAGGCGATAAAAAAAAGGGCAAAAGTAAAATATTTGCAGGTTTAGGAGAGTTTGTCCTACCATGTCAGGTACATTTATCTCAGTAAAGTTGGCAGGAAACCAAAAGATTGTTGTGTAGCATCCTTGCTGTAGACAATGTAATTTTTCTGTTTATTCTCACATGTCAGTTTCAGGGCAGAGATAGCCATTAATAGTATGACACAAGTGAGGCATGCGTCTGTGTCCATTTACACTTGCCTTACTGCTGTATGATGCCTCTGCTGTGCTATTTCAGAGAGTTGATGTTTTGTTTGAATTGCCATCTCCAGGTCCACTGCAGAACAGTCAGAAATCCGGCTCTGGTATTTCGCTTCTATGTATTGAAGAACTGATGTTACTCTTTTTTCAGCTTCATTTAACAAAATATCCTGCGTTAAATAAAAGAGGTACAATTGAGTATACATACACAACTACACATACAGTGCATCCGGAAAGTGTTCACAGCACATCACTTTTTCCACATGTTATTTTGCAGCCTTATTCCAAAATGTATTAAAATCATTTTATTCTCAGAATTCTACACACAACACCTCATAATGACAACATGACAGTGTTCTTATCATAAGGCATTAAAGTAAAACATGTTAGTAATACTACCAGGATCCCCCTCCTACCCACCGAACAGAAAAATTACCCACTACATTTTTAACATTAGGACAATATTAATGTGTTATTCTCATACTGTTCATCGTACAGTGGTTTTGATCACTTAGACTCAAATTAAAGCTGAAGGGGAAAAACAGTTACAGAAACAAGGAAGGAAGAAATTGGGAAATAGTAAATAAAAAGTTATAGAAAGGGATAGGGGTTAGAATGTCAGGGACTATGTATGCTAAGTCAGGTGGAGGAAATAATACCAAAAGGATGCCAACCCAGCTGACAAATTCATTCCACTACTCTTGCTATCTAATAAATAATCTCAGGGACACAACTTAAAATCCAGGGTAACATAACGGTAATTTTGTTAACTTTTTATGTTCAAGATAAAAAGTGAAGAAAAATAAATGTTCACATCATTGGCTTAGCAGACCATCATGCAATTGCAGCTGTACATTTAACTTCTGTGGTACAGAAAGACAGTCAGAGAAAAACACCACCAAGTTGGCAAGCTTTATTTTCAAGGACCAGGTAAGCAACAGCAGCTCCAATAATCTCTCTGTTTTAATGGTTTAAAGAAAATTAGCATGAGGTATTAAATATGTTTCTATAGATCACTTTAATAATATTCCAATTAATAATTATATATTTAAGCCTACCTTTAGTAATGATACGGTAAGGTCTTGTTTGGCACTTAGTTGCACTGGTGCTTCATCTTCATTTTTAGATTCATCAGTTTCTGCTGATACAATATGTGATTTAAGATAATCAGATCTACAGACATAATAATAAATAATAATGAATAATAATTATTTAAAATCTAAAGTCACGCCTTACCATTTTATTATGCAATGGGTATATTTAGTTCCGTAGGCTAGTGCATGTGAAAATGCATGTGTAAAATGTATAGGTGGGAATGGGAGTAAAAATATTTGTAATAGTTTGAAATATATATAAATATATATATATATATGTATATATATTTATTGTGAGATGTATATGGTAAGCAAGCTTATGACTCCCACAGAATAACAGGTCATAGATGTAATTCTGTATGTTAAGTTTATTCAGAACTAATGTAAACTGCACACTGAGCATGTGAAGGATTCCTTTTCCATACTCACCAGTGTGCGAAGTTAAAATGGCAAGATCAAAGTAGCTTAACTACCCATAAACCCTTGCAATATGCTTTTACATTCAAATGAAATAACTCTTAAGCCAATTTAAAAAATATAAGCAGATACTCACTGCCTCTGGATTTATTGTTCAGCTCTAATTTTTATGTATGACAATCTTAGTATAAGTCAAACAGCAAAGCAAAATATTAAAAATTGTTTAATATGTAACAGCATCTGAAGTTCAAAGAAGTGTCAGTAGAACTGACTGTTTAGTCATTAGTGGTACAAGACCACCAATACCCACTGAGACGCAGCTCCAAGGGATAACCTACATGGAGGATCTGAGAGTCACCTATTGGAAATGAACACAAAGTTTTCCATTTCCACAATTAAGCTGCAATTTCTGACACTTATGTTGACATACAAATGACAATTTATATATTTTTTAACAAACATTAAAATGGCTTTAAAACATCAGACCTCTGATTTTTAATAAGACCAAAACTTAGTCTAGTAGGTGTTTCTCCATTGTGCTTATAGCTGGGGCCAACCCCAATAAAAATATCAGAAGAAGTCCTGCTAGGTCACCAACCCCAAGTGTGTCTATGCAGGGCTTTACTGGCCCAAAGGTTTGATCATGAAATAAAAATAAATTTTAAGTATAAAAATCTTTACTGCGTGTCATACAGGACCATTTCAAACAATGTTCAGGTGCAGATAAATAAGGCAGCAACGATGGGGGTGCCAAGATGGACAAACAGCTCACACCAAGACCAAATGGGGTGTCCCAGATAGTATTCAGGGAGAGCAAATGGCTATTCAGGGAGAAGAAATGGGACGATATCCACCACTTTCAAATGTTGCTGGGGAGGGCAACCATCCTCTCATATATATTGGGTTAATCTGGTCCGAATACATTTTTCAGTATGACACAGTGTTTATACTTCAGCGCCTGGATACAACACCCTCTGATTTTAATGTTTGCTTATTAAGTCTCAAATATCACATGATGCACCAGAGAAAAAAAAATTTTTTTAGAACATTGAGAATTTTGAAAACAAAAAATTTCTGCACAATACCCAGGAAAACGGGTAACTTATAGATTCAGCTTTATTTGTTAATTTTTTTTAAATGTTCTGTTACTGCCTGTGTTCCATTTGGGAAAAAAACATTTTAAACTTCTGCTTTATTCAGAACTTTTTAAGCATTTAACAAAGCAAAGGCACAGTACCTCTAGACTTGGCCCTTTAGCTTAATGTTTCTGCAGCAATTAATCAAAATCTCCCCAATGCAACCTCAGACAGCTACAAGAATGTAAGGGTTGACCTAACCTTTTCCTGCTCTGCCAAATACTAATTTTCTCTTTAGTAAAAAAAAAACATTCTCCAGCCCTTTACCTTGGTTCTTTGTGCTTTCCTCTGTTCCAAATCCATCAGATGTTTTTACGGCTTCAGGAATGGCATTAATTGTTGAAGCCAGCTTGATCATGAATTGTGTTTTAGCCAATGTTAGCTTGTTTACAGCTGTTTGATCACACACAGAGAGTAAACATGTGCTGGGTTTTCTGTTGAGAATTTCTTCAATAGCCTGTAATAAAAATCACATAGGCTACAAAAATGCAGTGCTGAAATGTTACTTTACTCAATTAATATTAAAGTCATAGAATTATTAACACTTTTTCCCATCCCTTTTAAGTTCCTTGTTAGCTGATAACTCAGGCTTTACTAAAGAATAGCCTTGAAAGCTACCTAGCAGGCTGTAGGTATCCAATTAAAAGTGCCTTAAGCATTACTGCTAAAGCCTCAGAGACAGGAACTACACCTTCGGGGAAACACACATCAAGCGCTAGATGTTCCTACAACTCTATAGAAGTTCAGACTCCCCTCATTTTAGTAACAAAAGCTCCAGGGGAAACCTATTTACAACAACAGACAATACTGCAAATAAATGATAAAAAAAATTCCTTGGGTAAACAAACTTTGTAAGTTTCCGTTACAAAATTACTTTTATGTTAGGCAAGTATAAATACACCTTTTAATAGAATGCATTTCTTAAAATTGTTTTTAGATGTGATTTTTACATACAAATTCTATAAGAACAGGTCTTGATATGAGTGCTTTGTAATTCTCTGCAAACTTGGAGGGTCAGCACATAATTAAGACCCCATAGATGCTTAGATCTGCGTGCAATTGGTCGGCCATTCGACTGCAAAATGTGATCGAGTCATCAACAATCGATCGTTCAAAGATCAAAGAGCACACCACTTATGGAAAACGATCCCCCCCCCCTCCCCGATGTGGACCCCAGATTGTTTGCCTGTTAAAAGAGAGGATTTATTTCTCTGTATTTTATGTAGCTGGCAGATAGGAAGGTAGATTAAAAAAAAAGGGTAGATCGTACAGCCAGGACACCAACGTCGTTTTTTTGATGAATGATCGACCGGAAACATGTCCGATCAGCAAACAAACTATCCTTTTTATGATTTCGATGGTCAATCGCTCAAGGTGGGCAGGCTTCAATTCCCTAACCACAATCAATCAGATCATTCAGCATGGTCAAACTTGAATGGAAAATCGATACGTATATGTTGGACTGTAGTCATGGATGTATTTGTTTCCGTGGTGTCAGTCTCATACTGCAGGACATACCTCTAGAAGTTGTAAGCTGAGGATAAAATGTAATCAATTTGCTGCTACACCTTTAACCTCCCTAGCGCACTTGCAAGGTCCAGATTTCTGTACCAAAAGCGCACCATAGACTTAAATGGATTTTTTTATGTTGTAGGCCTGTAACTTTCCAAAATATGTCCGTACAAGAGTCTAGTAGAAATCCTGAATATAATAATGTTTGAATCACAAAATTATGTAAAACAGTATGTATTCATATTTATATTTTGTTTATAATTAAATTTTTATTCAATTTGAAATGTGTTTTTGTGGTTTTTTTTTACTTTGAATTGTATTGGACAATACAGTACAATTCCCTTTGGCACCCTCTCTCCTCTTGTGTGATGAACACACTAGGTAACATCTGGGGAATCACACTGAAACAGTTTTTTGCATTCTGCAATTTACTTTTTGAATGTCCCGCTGCTGCCCGATGTGACATTATCACATATATATCCACTTCAGTGAAGTATATGCTGCCTGGGCTCCTATCTTTGACGGACCGCTCCATCTCGTCCAGAGCAGTACTGACAGGACAGCGCTAGACACGATGGTGCCGTCAGAAACGCTAGGGGGGGTTAATATCCAGCCAAAAAAGAGAGGTGATCCTGGACAACGATACACTTTAATTTACATAGAATACATACAAAAAAAGTTGAAGTTGGCTCTATTTCCATGGTGTCTGATACCATGTGTTTTCGGCGAGTTTTATTAAACACATGTTAATGCAATGGATGCATTAGGAGCCCATTCACACTATATGCATTTTTTTAGAGGCACATCTGTGTTTGCGTTTTCAAACAATCAATCAATGAAAAATACATGAAACATTAATAAAAAGTTTTTAAAACTCAAAGCATATAGTGTAAAAGGGGGTTCAGGGTGCGTTACAAAAGCTGCAAAAACACAAAAAAACATGGTATTCCATTTATTTTCTTTGCTTGAAGAGCTAAGCTACTGGTTTATGACAGCCTGCCTGATCTTGATGGTGTTTTTCCTTTTGACAAGTGTCTAGGCTCCTTTTGCTGTTTTACAATATAAAAGTCTAGGCTAGGCTGAAGTCAGGTGTTTAATTCGTAACTATCATTACAGGTATAGTAAATGAAGAACACAACCATCCAGTCTACATTGACAAACATTTGTGGGAGCATGCAACATCATATGGTGCCTCCTTCAAAATAAGTCTGTTCGCAAACTTTTATCCTTGCTACATTTTCCACAAGTAACTCTAAGTGGTATTAACCTCCCGATGGCTCTGCTGAGGTCCAGATTTCTGTACCAAAAGTGCATCATAGACTTTAATGGAATGGAATTTTTTTATGCTGTAGGCCTGTAACTTACCAAAATATGTCCGTACAAGGGTCTAATAGACATCCGAAATATAATATTGTTTGAAACACAGGATTATGTAAGTAAAAGAATTACATTTCATAATTAAATTGTATGGTATCCAGGTAAAGGTCAGGTAGGCATTAAATGATCAGCAGAAAACGGTTTTCCAGCGCGGTTTGCATTTAAAACTCCTGCCACCTCTGGGAGGGATCTGTTTCCCGGGGGCTAGCAGGATGTCTCCCGGAAGCGATCCAAGCTGCCGCAAGGTAAGTCAGCACTTCGGGGCACCTCTCAGTGGCAGACTAACCCAGTTTGTTCAGTGTACATTTTACACGTCCAGAGTAAAAGAACTGAGTTCGTCTTAACCGCTAGGGAGGTTAATGCAAAGTGGAAAAGTTCAGAAATAACAGAAGATGAGCCACAAGGTGGTAGATTGCATAAGGTCACTGTTTGCTAAGTCGTATATTGCATAACAGCCACAGATTATCTTTTGACTGAAGCTCATATTATAAATTATCATCTCACCTGCAAATTTTCATCGTAGAGGAGAGTCTTTGAGGGTGAGAATTTCACACGTGCCTGCAATAAAGTAAAAAGATTATAAAACAAACAACTTAATTTTGGCTTTCCAGGAAAACTGTGTGCATGCCAACAACTAAAAATTGTTATTCAAAGTAGTTTACCAAAGGCTTTTCAGGGCAGAATCCTTCATGTGGTCTTCTTGGAATACGTTTTCCACTATTGAGTAGCAAAAGTTCATGAAGTGCCTCAGCAAATAGGTGCAAATCTGTGAGCACTTTAATCTTAAAAAGAAAGAAAGTAATACAATTGTTTTACTCTTAAAGTAATTTTTTTTTAACATTTACTAGAGGTTACTGAAAATACCAACAGTACTAGAAACCTGTGAGATAGGGTGAGACCTGCACTCACCGTGCCTCCAACTGCTCCCACACAGACTCCCTCTCAGGCTCTGGTTAAACTGTAATGCTGGTGGACTCCAGGTGCGTGAACTGCCAACGTCTCGTAGGCTTACTGCATATGCATCCACAAAAAGACAAAAGTTCCGCACACCAGATAAGATTTCCACAATGTTTTTATTGCTGGTTGACCAACTTGACCAAATACACACAAAGTGATTCAATCACCCTTGGGAGTTACCTCATCCTCACGCGTCCTTGAAACGGTAATAAAAGCATTGTGGAAATCTTATCCAGTGTGCAGCACTTAGGCCTTTTTGTGGATGTTTTTGGAGTACCACCAGTACTAACTGGTTAAAAAAATACACATATTTTATCTGTTTGACTGTTGGATTCTTTTTTGGGGGTAATAGTGGAAAAGATGTTTTAGGTCACTTAGAAGTGTGTTAAAATGTAAGCTAACCCATTAAGTCACATGAAGATTGGAGGAAGTAATGCATTAGTTGGATTTCCTAAAATCTGGAAAAATGCTACATTTAAAAAAACCTAAGACAGCGGATGACCACTATGGCTTCTGATGCAATATCTGGGAGCCACAATGGGAAAAGTTAAAGGATGCAAATGCATAAACATGTCAGCCAAATAGGTCACCTGATATACACCATTACATTAACCTGGCAAATCAAGTCAATTTTCACATTACTCTAATGTTCTGTAATGTGTGTAGATATATGCTATCACCATTTTCTACAGCATACAGAACACACATACATCAGGCATTAATGCCTCCTACAGATGTTAATGCAAATGTTTAAAAAGGGCTCACTGTTTATCAAATGAACACGTTTTTTGCAAAGGTTTGCATATGTTCAGCACAGAAAAACAGCTCTGTGGCATTTTAATGAATCCACTTAAACGATTAAACTCTGCAACACAATAACAATTAACACAGCTGTAACTTTTACTGTGAAACAAACTGCCATCCGTTTACAATATCACCAAAAAGAGCAGTGATGCAAGAAAATAAAGTCAGTCATTGTAACTTATTTAATGATATTCCGTCATACCGCCTTGTGTTTATTCTGACATCAATAAGATTAACTTAGCATTTCACAAACCTTTAAAAGTCTTCCTTCCACGCATTTCACAGGGTCGCGGCACACTGTAGAAGCAAAATACTGGTACAAAGTAAGCAAAGGCAAAACCTGCAATAAAGAGATGTTTCCAAGTTTAAATAAATGCTTGTTTATTACCGTACATAAATATGTACAACATTAATATTCTAAATTGGTTATAAATTTTATGTATCATTCAGTGATTCAGTTTAATGTTTCTAGCATTTGCCCTTAATGTATTTCCGTCATCAAAGATGTGATTATTCGATGGTTATCATAAAATAAGTTGATAGGCACAGTTAAACGATTCTGAGTTGCTTGCCATCATGATTAGTCTCAAGACCCATTGCAACCAGGATATATATATATATATATATATATATATATATATATATATATATATATATATATATATATATATATATATATATATATTAGTACAGGACCGCTTGGAAGGTGCCATTAAGTGGTGTATCCTGGAAAAGGGTCCGGCATATTGGACAATAACAGTAGGTTACTGAGCATTATTGTTCAGTTTTGGTTACAGGGTCCAGGACTCTAAAATGGGAGGGAAGAAAATGGGTGGACCTTCCAATAACACCCAGGCAACAAAAAAATACACAAATGACAACTAGTATCATAATCATGATATCATATTCAATTTTCTACACTAATAGAAGAAGATACACATCACAAACATGTGAACATGAAAAAAACAAATACATCGATCAATGAAAAGGTTCAAAGAAAAGAACACAAGTCCTACAGTCTATGTTAAGACCCTCAGGTTGAAAAGCTTAGATATATTATATGATTATACATAGTATTCCTAAACTTATATGAGGGGGAATTGGAAACTGAGACTTTAACAGCATGAAGTTGAAAGGATAAACAGACATGACACTATTCAAGGGTTTCAGCATAGACTGACTATTATCTTTTTCTTTGAACTTTATTCTTTGATGTTGTTATTATATTTGGTTTTTTTGTGTATGAAAGAAGAACGTTGAAGAGCATTTCATATTTATTAAGCTATTGGTAACCTGTGTATTGTTTGGATACAGATTGTGTTATGATACTTGATTTTTGGGTGACTGCTGTAGTATTGAACTACTTTGTGAGATCTGGTTGTTGTTGCTGCATATTACATAAAACCACTTAAGAGATTTCTTTCTTTAAGGAAGAATAAATGAAAACAACCTTAGACAGAAAAAGATTTATAGAAAAGAGTGTCGGTAGACCACACCGACAAAGAGGTGGTCAACCTCTGGGACTTTCATGGCAATCGAGTGTTGAGTCGTGGTGGGGTCAAAAGGGTCAAAATCGTGAAATAATTGGATTCATTCTATGGCAGTGGGCAAGCAAATATATATCCAAGAACGAGACGATACAATTCTGAACCAATGATCAAAAAATATAATTCATGGTGTATATCGTTAAAAGTCACATAAATACATCAAATGCTCAGCATTTTTTGGGCCATTTTTGTCAAGATCAATGAGTCAAGTGTCCAATGTCGTTCTCTCGACGCGTTTCGCCCATGTAGTCGGGCTCCTCAGGAGAGTAGTGGTCCATATTGAAAAAATTGAGTTGGGTCCAAAAAAAAGTGCTATCTTACGGGTAGTAGAAGTGCCCCGAACAGAGAGGTAGTATCCATAAAATAGATCAACCCCTCCAGAAGCCAGATTCTGTTAATATAAATATAGGGCAATAAATCTAAGCGCAAGACAGAAAAAAAACTATTGTTTTCAGCCAGAAGGATAACAAATGTGAATTTGTAAATAAAAAAGATAAAAAGATTTTAGCATATTTATTGAAAGATTTATATTTGTTCTAACATAGGACTAACCATGATATTCTGAGCAACTGAATGAAGTTCTGAAATGAGAAAACCCAGACTGGAGACAACAGTGTTGACATCTGCTCTGTGTCGATCAGAAAACAGGTCAATCCCGGGAATAAGTTCAGTTATCTCACATCTTTCACCAATCTCATACAGTGCATAATCAAGGTCTTCCTCTGGATGAGGCAGGGACACGTAAAACAGTGACTAGAGATGGAAACAGAAGTCACATATTACATCATTTGCTTTCAGATGGCTTATTACTCTTCACACGAATACATATGGAACACAAATCTGTGTCTTACCTTGAAAAGTAAAGCGGAGAACAGGCAACATTCTGTTCTTTTTTTGACATTTGATGTCAAGATGTAGCTGCAAAAAGGGCATATAACAAGGGAGTTGAGAAATAACATCTTATGTTGCAGTGTACATGACTTAGTAAATTGCCAAAATGAATTATGACTAACACAAGTGCTGCCAATAATTATTATACGTAGTTTCTACTCTACTACTTATTTACTTTAGTTACTGCCTTGCAAAGAGCTTACAATCTAAGGTACACATTCCTTCATACACACATTTTTAAACTACCAGTATGTTATTGGATTGTGGAAGGAAACCAAATGACCTTGTTGAAGTACAAACCCATTGGCCTAGTTCAGTAGGGAAAGAACTGCAACAATCAAACGTCATCAAAACATGGGGTAATGCAGTATTGGCATATCCTCTTTCCACGGTTCTCAGGTTTACCTTCTTAACTACATATTAGCAGAGGAAATCTGTGAGATGGCTTTTGAACATTAGTTGTCTTTACCATAAACAAATAAAGTTAGAATGTTGGACATGAATGCAGAGAGTTTGGCATTTAATTAGCCCTTTATTAAGTAGCCAAAGTAATTGAAAAAGCAAATAACTATTCGCCCTAACGCCAGTTTTTGAGGTTCTGGATAACCACTAAAGAATTGCAGGGTTTAATGGCACAAGAGGGATTTGCAACAAAATTATTTTC
>CM070034.1:48303185-48380835 GCA_036250615.1 Ptychadena robeensis | reverse complement strand
GAAACATCTACACCACTTGAGGGGTTCACATACTTTCAAGCAGCACTGTATATATAACATGATCAAATTAATCCTTGTTGAAAAACATTAATAAGCATATATGATCACTTGATTTGGTACTTTTAAAAGGGTTAATGCAAGTCTCACCTCACCAACACCCATCCCTCCCCCCATGTTTGGGAGTGACCAGAGATGTTTTACATAAGTGAGCCCCCAGCTGCATTTTACATAAGTGAGCCCCCAGCTGCATTGGTTAAGTCGACCAGGTAAAAGACGCAGGGGTTCATGTACTGGAAAAGTACATAAAAGTACACTGGTGTCTGGCTGGCTAGATTTTCATGACCATGAACTGTTGTCGTGGGGGGACATATATCTAGTGTTTGTATATAGCTTTATTTTCAAGATAGCAGAATAATGGGGGTTATTTCTCTCATATACTCATAAGCTAGCCATACATGTTCCATGGCCGATCGATCACCCATTCGATCGATTCCGCGATGCCAGAGGGAATCGGATGTCCGATCGATCGCCCAATTAAGCCTGTCCCTACCACCTTGGGCCACCGATTCCTGGACGATTCCGTGCCCGATCGATCACTTCACAAATGGCAACTCCCCCTGATGAGTGCTGAATCGGATCAGAAAGACCAACATGTTGGTTCTCTGGCAGATCCGATTCTGGGCCCCCGATCGATCGGACGTGATCGATCGGCAAAGGTGGGCTTTCGCGATTCCGGGACGATCGTTTAGCGTGCACGCGCCCGGAATCGATCGTCCCGGAATCCCTTGGGAATCGGACCCGTGTATGGGGACCTTTAGACAAGTTTTTTATGTCCTTCTTGAAAAAACAATCTAGTTTTTCTTTAAAGTTTACCATGTAAGCAAACAAACTTTTAAAGTATGAGCAGACAGTGTGTTTCAGTAATAACTATATCAAAGGTTTATAACACGAATATCAAAGGTTTTATTTATTTTACCTTGACTGTAAGCAAGAAATAACATCAGTAGTTTTCTGCTGTGCTTAAGTGCTCTGCTTGAATATTTTGATTTCTGAAGACTATCCCGGAAGCAAGCAAATGTGTCCATCACATCTAGAGGAACACATGTAGGTGACTTAATTTGTTTACCATCTGTAAGGAAACACAAATTGTTGGTTATATAGCTTCTTACTGAAAATCTGAATTTAATTGGTAAGATGGGTTGTTATAATTTTCAATATACATCACTGCCTATGACTTATTTGTGCAGATGTACCCTCTTCTATTTACCAACTGAATCATTTATCTCTGAATTCCCACTGTGAATGAAACCAACACTGTGGTCAGAAGCAGGTGACTTCTATGCATTTTGATAAATTAACTGAATTTTCTTCGTAACAAAAAATAAACATAAGAAAGACGAAGATCTTGTTGCTTATTCGTGGAGTCCAATAAAGATAAATACATATTTCTATGCAAAATTTACGATTTGCAATCTTTAAATTTCAATAAGCGAAAATCTTCTATTGTTCTAACTAGACAAACTAAATGCTGTTTGCATCCCCATTTCATGAAAGATACTGAAAATGAATTTGATGGGAAATTCAAAATAGTCACATGAACAACTGTATAATCCAAAAATGGATGGCCGTTCTGACTAGGGCTTTATTCACACTGTCAGTTTCAGGGTGTCTGACAATCTGCAACAGCACCGGTATGCTGTATGCAAAAGGTGTACACATTGTAAGGGCAGATTGGGCCACTGTCAGTTGTCAAACAATAGATGTACTGTATTTTCCACACTTTTTCAACCCCAAAATCGGGGAGTGCCTGCGCCCTCGGCTAATCTCCTGTAAAAGAGATTAGCCGGGGAGCTGTCAGATGAGAGATGCCGGCCGGTGTCCGAATCTCCCATCTGAACTGTATTGCTTATGCCAGCAGAGCTCAGAGCCCTGCTGGTATTTGAAGAGATAGATAGGCAATGAGGAGAGAGATAGATGAACTGCCATCTATCCCTCTCTGTGTCCGTGGGAACTAAAATCACTGCAGCTTTCATGGACACAGCCAGAGAGGAGAGACTCTGCAGCTGTTCCCCCAACCGCCCCCCCCCCATCTCCCAGTCAGTGATGTTGTACTGCTGCTAGTGACATCTACTTGCTGAATTTGATATTGCATTAATTTAATCTATTGCATTATTCCAATTGATGTAAAAACCTAAACCCTGCTCTAAAAACTGGGTGCGTCTTATGTTCCAGTGTGTCTTATAGTCCGAAAAATACGGTAGTCATAGTTAGTAATACATACATTTCAAAATTAACATGCAAATTGCAAACCAATCAAGTAGAACTGCTCCATTACCCGGCTTCCCTTGATTGCAGGACTGTAGCACTTAGGCATTCTAACCTACCCATATGGACCTCACCTCTCTAATTAACTTAGTTTTATTACCTTTTAATAGGACTACATTTTGAGATCTGCTAAGGATTACACTGCGTCATACCTTGTTGCTTTGGTTAAAGAATATAGTTTCTTATAGACGTGCTGGTAGCCAAAATCATCTTGTACTTTATTGGTATTTTTTGGGATGGGTGCTAGGTTGTAACACACCATATATAGTGGGAATGATTCAGACATGAATTGAGCTATCCTAATTATTCACACATTTGGTTCTCAAAACATACAATAGTTGAGATGTATTAGGGCCTTTTCAAACTATATGTGCTGCTTTGCGTTTTTCTAAACGTGTGCTTCATTTTACAGTACCGTGTTTCTCATAGAAAAGCAATGTTACCATACACACTGCATGTGTTGCATTTTTTAAAACACTACGTTAGCTCGTGCTTTTTTTATATTGCCCTGTTGCATGCATTTTCTATGCTTTGTTTAAAGCACAAATACAGATGTGTAAAGTGCAAAAGCTCATGCAGTTATGTTCATATGCGTTAATGCATGCCTTTAAAAAACTTATATAGTGTGAAAGGGCCCTTAAGCACAAATGCGGTAGGGGTTTGGGGAAAAAAATGTTGGGGAGGGGGGTATGTAGCAAACACTAAAGGGGTATACAGGCACACATACAGACTGGGATAGCCACAATTAAAGGGATTGGTTTGCAGGTAAACTCGAGGATATATATATATATATATATATATATAACAGGAGGATATATATATTGTGGTGGTTCAGCTCAAAGGCGCCTGCAACGGTTCTGATTGGTGATGGGTACAGCACTGGGGCATGGGCGTATTTGTGTGCTTAGTCTTGTAATATGTAGGCACGGGGGGGGGGGGGGGGAGGATGTTTAGGGGTAGCAGCCAGAGGGTGGGATGCAGAGGGTTTGTTGGGGTTAAAGGGGGGGTGGAGTGAGGGGTGGGACATCGGGGCGACCAGGATGTTTATATGTTTATGCTATTGCACTCCAGCCACAGTGGCGGGGGTAGCCCGCACGGCAGCGAGCATAATTAAAGGGTTGTCTCCACAATGACAAATTTTTTGAATGTATCTTTCCACTGTACCCCACTTCATGGGGAGTTTTGTATGTATGAAAATCAATAAAAATCTATATGCTAAAAAAAAAGGCGTCTGCAAATGAAGTATATCCACAAAAACAGGGTTCTTTTTAGGACTCCTGCCAACATTTATTTGAGCACAGTCCAAAGTAAAGGGTTACCCTCGCAGGGATTAGAATCAATCCAAATAAAAAGTCCAAAAAATGCTGCACCACCTGGCTTCACACCTTTCAATGTAAATTGTCATCCTTGGTCAGCAACAACAGGCCTGGGCCTCACACGCTCTGTGAGCCCCCTGTAGCAGCTGCCCCAGGAACCACAGGCCTGGGCCCCACACTCTTTGTGTGCCCCCTGTCTCCACTCAGTCAGAAGCACTGACACTTTTGTGGAGACACACCTGGTTCCACTCACCTGCAAATAGGTGTTAACCCGTACAGTGTACCTGGTGAATAGGGAGGCCCACCCAATTCCATCCTCCCTATCCCAGAGTCCGGGAGCCCTGTAACAAAAAATCAAAACAACACACAAAGCACCCTAATGGTGCTGTGCAAATAATTCCCGGAGTCCTTGCAGGACACCACCTACTGGTCCATTAGATGACCAGTCTGTCACAATATATATATTATGAATGATGAGTGTAAACTTCCTATATATATATATATATATATATATATATATATATATATTGGAAGTTTACACTCATTCATATTCACACATTCAACATATCATATACATGTTAGATTGTGGGCCACCAACATACACACACAGGTCAGATAGGGGACAACCCACATGCACAATATCACAGCAGTTTTATACATACACACACATGGTTCCATACAGGCATATGCATTTGGATGACATGCTTTGGTAAGATATAGAAGAAAGAGATTTTTTAACCTTCCATCTCATACTACTTTTAATTACTACTAGGCCTCATCCATCTAATTGGCCACCAGCTTAGGGCCACCTTTTAGGCGAGGGTGCACATACAAACTGAAGTTCTTCAGCTACCATTTAGCAAGTTTGGACAACTGCTATGTACCTGCACCTTTTGCCAGTAATGGCCTACCCCCACTTATACCAATGCAAATGTATTACTTACTATATATGTTGCTAGCTCTGTTTAACCCTTTGCAGAGGTTCATTAAAGTGGTAGAGTCATAGATAGAAAATGTATGCAACCAAAACTTTATCTTTAGAAATAAGTGATTAAACAGATTAGGCTTTGTTTTTTTTCCCTCTGGCTGGCTGGATGCTATGCAAGGAATTTTATTCCGAGTGGTGCCATTTTTTTTAAATTCCTGTTGTATTTCTAGCACAGGAATTAAGGATACCAAACATGATCACTGCAAAAAAACAGAAATTGGTTGGAACCCTTTTCTATTATTTCTAAATCTATAAAAAAAAAGATTTAACTGTACGTGCATTTTAAGTTTCCATGTTGCTGCCTAATTAACTAGCCTAATTCAGCTGTAGGTTAGAAACATTTGACAAGAACTGTGATTTAATACACATTTTCGGGTATTCAAAACAAATGGTAAACAAGTTGGGGTCTTTAAAAAAAAACTAAGATAAAGCTAAAAATATACAGTTACAGCTAAATTTTAAATGAATTAGTATGTTTCTAATGATCACATCTAGTTTGAATTTTTGCAGTCTTATAAGATAATTTGAAAAATTGGGAACGGAGACAGAACTCAAAAGTGACTGCAATAACCTCACATTTACAATTTCTGATTATAGTGTTCTGTAACACGTATTTTGTGCCAAGGCTGATCAGAACACACCGGCAAGCATGGCTTTCAGAAAAGTACTTAGAGACTACCAATACAATTATATATTTTCATATAATCAAGTTATTTCAAAATGCCATTACACTGCTATTACTGAAACTCTATTTAAGCCAAAGCTTGATCGTACAAATTACAATGTTAACAACCAGACTTTTGTAACAAGGAAGGTTTAAATTTAGAATGCATGTACTAGGTTTTCTGGATGGAACTGTAGACAATCATATAACGTTTAGAAGTACATGAAATGTATGCTTTTATAACAGACATATTGCATAAGTTAAATTTTTTCCATTACTATCCTTACAGCATTGCATAACTTGTAAACAGCAACAAATTAAGGATTTACCACATCAATGGTCAAGTGAAGCTCCTCATTTGTCTGGGTGTGTCTTTTAAGAAGGTTGCTTTTACTTTATTTGAAAACAGCATTCTGCCTGCCCCTCCCCTCCAAGCCCACTAAGGACTGGCCTGGAGACTGATAATGCCATTTGTACAACAGTGGATACCATATAAGGAAACACAAAGTCCACTTATATAGAGTGAAAGCACTAGAATAGAGACAAGGAGAAGGCCAGAAGCTGATGGCAATGTCAATAGTAGCACCTTTTACACATATATAATAATAATTTTCTTTTATAAATGCATACTGATACAGTTAATGTAGCCGGGGGTGTGAAATTGCAATGTATGTATGCATGTGAGATCTCATTGTAAGGTGCTCTTCACACTCTTCAAACATGTCCATTAGCGTTAAAGAAACCATGCGTAAATGGATCCCAATGCACAAAGTCTCTTATACAAGTGTGGCTACTGTGAATGGTGCAGGTATGGAAACCTGTGTAACTTGCATTAAAAGCTGTGCTGCAACGCAAATGTGGCTATGTGGCTATTTTAAAGAAAAAATGAATTTTTGTAAACAAAAAAGAAAATGTCTTCCATAACATATGGCTTAACTGGTTAACTCTAAAGAGTAAGGCTGTGACTACACTATGTGCATCCAACGTAATGGAGGCTTAAATTGACGGGTCAGCAGCTATGATGGGCTTTGGAAACAGCCGTGTCATAGCCTGTTGACTTCTGTGGAGGGCTTGGGCACTACGCCAAAATAAAGCACAGTGGAGCAAAGCCCTTAGACTCTTTTCATGTACCATTTTTCCCTATGAAGACTTACCTCTGTTTCCTATATTATTTACAAATAGTGAGTGGCATTAAGCTGGCCATACACCTGCAGGATTCTCTGTCAGATTTCCTTCAGATCAGATCAGATCTACCAACAACCATGTAATATGAGGACCTTTCTACACCTTCCATCACTATGTATTGTATTAGGGAGGTCACTATACTACATGGTTGTTGGTAGATCTGATCTGATCTGAAGGAAATCTGACAGAGAATCCTGCAGGTGTATGGCCAGCTTTAGGCAATATTCGAATTTTGGATATTTTGCAAATAATTCTACGAATATTGGATGTGTTATTCGAAATGTGTGTGTATAGCCATGCATTGTATTATTGACACACATTGGGATTATCTTTAAAATTAATGGTCACATGCAATGATTATTATCGCGATGTTTGGCTATACAAGGGGGATCATGTATTTTTTTTTAAAAAAGTAGAATATTCAAAATCATGAATATCGTCACCGCCATATTCGAGTTATTTGCCAATTTCGCCATTCGAATATTCAAGCTCATCACTATTTGCAAAGTGTCTAACATATGAGGAATCTTACACCCTACTGTCAGGGCATGACAGATTAAGACCAAACTGCACCCAGACAGGTTCCATAACCAGCAAAACAGGACATTTCTATAAACATTCCTCATTTGTACAGAGTGGGCCATTTATATGGATACACCTTAATAAAATAGGAATGGTTGGTGATATTAACTTCCTGTTTGTGGCACATTAGTATATGTGAGGGGGGAAACTTTTCAAGATGGGTGGTGACCATGGCGGCCATTTTGAATCCAACTTTTGTTTTTTCAATAGGAAGAGGGTCATGTGACACATCAAACTTATTGGGAATTTCACAAGGAAATATCACCAACCATTCCCATTTTATTAAGGTGTATCCATATAAAGGGCCCACCCTGTACATTTATTTGCTTTATGTTTTACAATAATATGCAATATACTTGTGTCAGTTTAAGGTTGGGATTCTCTTAGGAGGAGTATCAATACTTTTGTTTAGAGAGAGAGAGAGAGAGCATCTCCATTATTTATACAATCAGTAGTTTTCCTTTCTACAAAAAGTAAAAAAGTACAATAACCAAAGTCCTGTGCAAGAGATGAAAAAGTAGAGTAGTGTGTTTCTGCATGCATTAGGGATGATGGAGAGAAAGAACATTGTGATTGTTTATTTGCTTAGGATACAAATGTATGTCAACTTAACAGATGTAATATAGCTCTGACCTGAATGAACATTGTGTCCTTTCCGATCAATATCGGCTCCAGAATTCCTCACTTTATTACCCACTGTGCCAACATGAAGCTGTTTTCCTATATAATTCCGACAATGCATCTTAAAAAATCAACAGAGAAAAGAATACAGCTGAAAGCTTATGTTAACAAATCTTTTTATTCAATTTATGGTGTGCATTTTCTTGAAATAGCATAATAGCAATGTGACTTTTCAGTTAATCCAGCGTGGGCGAGGCAAGCTCATGTTTATCTTGTCCTTTAGCAAAAATATCATAACTGCATTTTATGTTTCATCGGAAGATCTTTCAAAATGAATGTGTTATGTACTATTTTTTCTTTTTGTGTTAAGTACAAATTAAGGTTATTGGAAATCTCACGCCTCAAAATTTCAAAACAGCAAAAGCTCTTCAGTTATATTTTAAGAAATAGCTTTCTGTGTATAATTAGCATGTTCACAGAGATAAAGCAATCTAAAGCTATAAAATATTGAAATTATTGTACTTTTACTTGTATTTTCGTTTCAGGATATCATACATTTTGACTAGCTGACCAAAATAGTTTAAGATGCAGAGAAGGGTTTTAGGCACCTTTCTAAATAAAAAAAATGGTTCTAACACGTGGTTTATTTTGCAAAAGTTCAAACTCTAGTCAAAACTTTTTAGGCCAACTTAACTTTGAACTTTTGCAAAATCTACATACTATGATACGATGTTCATGGACCTTGCAATTAACAAATTAGCAACCGCAGCGTCTATTTTTGGCCAAAAAATTTATGAAAAAAAATCCCTACTCTGCCAGAAGGTGCTCCTGCCTGGCAGTGCGGGAGTTAAAAGAGGTGGGAAATCAGCTTTCCATTCCCTTTCTACCATACACAGCAGTGCACTGTATATAACATCAACAAAGCATTACTCTGTACAGATGGTGCTTTATCATGTCAGTTTATGCTCCAGCTGACTGTACTAGCCCTGCTCAGCGGGTGGCTGGTAGCAAGGAGCTACCAGCCATTGGTAGAGACTAGGGGGAGGACCAGAAAGTAGACCCGCCTGCAGGGGAATCTTCCTCCTGAATGCTTTCCCGCCTCTGGGCTTGGCTGTGGAGACAGAGGGGTACACAGAGTGCGTGACCACCTGTTACCGAATAGTATTTGGCTTAAACTTGAGTATATACAGAAGCACCCAGCATTTAGCATTTAGAGACTAACCTTCTCATCATCATTGCCTGACTGAATGTTGATGGCATAACCATGTGGTCCTTTCCATTCAGAAGAATCGTCAGACAGCATCCTCTGGGCATGAATCAACAGTGGGGCTACTTGTTCTATAAACCTTTCACTGTTGTATAGACAAATAAAGTAGATTTTAACATCAATTGTCAACAAGCACTATATAAGCTACATCATTATTACACATAACACATTATGTTTTATGGAACTCTGATTTTTAAAAAGTAAGAAAAAGAAAATAAGGAAGACTGGATCTGTATCCCATTGCAACCAAATTTATATCTATCTGTATATCTATTTTTCTTCACCTGCTGTTACCAATGGAAAGATGATGAACCAGAACCAGTCACATTTTAATTATATTGTTTTGTATGTTTTAAAATAATATTCCACTCCTTAAAGGAATTATCTAAGTAAAAATACTAAGGACATACTCCATCATTTATAGGAAATATGTATGCTATTTTACATTTATGTGTCCTAATTTTGGGAAAACATATTCAGGTTTAGATGTGGTTTGATTAGATAAAAAAAACATGATGGTTGATTACATTAGTGTTATGAAAAACATATTTTACACTGGTGGAAATTGGGAAGAACAATGACTAGATAGAGAAGAATATTTTTGGTGTCTGTGATAACTATAAGACGCACTTCGGGGGGAAAAAGTGCCTGCGTCTTATAGTCCGAATGCGAAACACCCCACGGCCGAGTGGTCACGCCTTGGCTCCCCGCCAGCTCTGGAGATTAGCCGGGGAGCTGGAGGAGCTGTCAGATGAGAGATCTACCCATGGCCAAATCTCACATCTGAACTGTATAATTGCTTATGCCAGCAGAGCTCAGAGCCCTACTGGTATAAGCAATGAAGAGAGAGTGAAATATGAACTGCCATCTATCCCTCTCTCCTTGTCTGTGGAATCTGCAATCACTCTGCAGCTTCCACGGACACAGCCATAGAGGAGAGAGGGAGAAGATCCCCCCCATTCTCCTCCCTATCTTATTCATTACTTTTTCACACCATAACACATACTTTTTTCTTCCAACTGTCTGCGTCTTATGGTACAAAGGTGCGACCCAAAGGTGCGACCCAAAGGTGCGACCCAAAGGTGCGACAAAGGTCTCGCCTTCGCTCTATGCAGGCACTCCAGGTGGAGGAACTGTCAGATGCTATGCTGACATAAAAAAGTAGCAGAGCCAGATGTAATATCTGTCTGTGGGTGGCACTCCTATCTGGCTCTGCCTGTTTATTTGAGAGCAGCCTCACACTGCCCGCTTTCATATACACACATATATACATGCATACATATACATTCATATACACTAAAGTATTTTTGATGAAAAAAAAAACAGAAAGACTTACTGAGTCAGTATGTTGAACTGGATTGCTACATGAACCAGTGCTTTCCATCTCTTCATTTGATATAAAACTTCTATTGTTTTTAGCACCAGATCACACGTCCAGTGCATGTCAATAACCGTGACATCATCAAAGGGGTATTCAAAAGTAAGATTTGATCCACCTTCTTCATCAGCAATGCCGCCCATGGAGCTAGGGACACTAAACTTTTGATTCTCATCAATAACCTAAGAATGTAAATTGAACTATGTTAGTTGTAAGCAATAACATTGCCAAGAAATAATATATACTGTACCACAATTTGCTATATGTAAAATAGCTGATATATACATATAATTCCAAGAGCACAGCTGTAAGCTTTTGGATACAGTAAAATTCATATCAATGGCTTATGAAATAACCACCGCTCAGCAAGATTACTTTTACTAGTCCATCCAATTGAATAGAGCTAAAGGAAAATATACAAACTGATGCCTTTTTCTTTATGTTCCCTTATGATTTTACTAGGAATATTTAAATTACCTTAACTAAAAGCCAAACTGAAAAATATCCAATTTATGTGCACTCCATATTTGCATACATAAACTAGCACATCCATAAACATAAATTTTTTTTTTTATAAATAAAGACCAATGCCCATAGCAAAAAGAAATCTGGTCCTCCGGACATATTAAATGTTTATCTAACTTATACCGGAGGGCATTTTAGTATATTGCATAGTATATGGCTATATGGATGAAGCTCTCACCTTCTGTGCAGGTTTGTAAACTTGTATATCTGAATTTACCATTTTACATGGCTAGATTCACTAGATTCCTTAGCACTTCTATGTTTTATAATAAAAGTTCAACTTTCATAGAGAAGTCTGCCCATCATACAGCCATCTTCATACATCAATTTGTTAAAGATATAATTAAATAAGATTGGATTATTTAATACCCAAGAAATATCCATAAGGATCATGTTCAATTCAACTTAATGTGATTATAGCCATAGATGTGTTGGTTTAGTTTGTATTGTTTTTCAGGTAATTGAAAAATACTTTAAAATTCACTCAAATAATACCCAATCATGTGCAATAGAAAGATAAAAAAAAGTTCGTAGAATTTCGGCTTGAGAAAAGTCATTTAACATACATACTTACAATCTTATCTGATCATGTAAGATACCAACCCCACCAGCAATCCAGCGCCATCCTTTTCAACCCCATACAGTCTCAGTGGAGCCTCTGTGGCAGGTAGCATGGCTGAGGCATGTCTCTCCCACTCTGGCTGAATTACTGTTTGGCCAAACAACATCTCCAGAATCCCTGTGGATGTGCTATGCACTCTTCGAGGGGCGGGATATGTTCAGTTTGAATTTCCTGTGCCCCAATTGGCTGCAGAAGCTTCACTAGTAACTGCCTACAAATCCTAAAGTGGGTCAATGTAATTGGGCAAACCACACATTTAATAAGGATCTGTCATGCACACTATTGAGCATTATAGCCATTGTATAGAAGTGTGCTCCTGTGTTTGGTTTAACGCCCCCTCCGAAGCGCCTCCTCCGCTCCTCCAGTGACCTACTAATGACATCCCCACTCATAACCTCATCACATGCACGGCTCCAAGACTTCTCTAGGGCCGCTCCTACTCTCTGGAACTCCCTCCCTCGCCCCATCAGACTTGCTCCTACCTTTGCCACCTTCAAAAAAGCTCTAAAAACCCACCTCTTCAGTCTCTCCTACCCATCTTCTTCCTAACATCACCACCATGCCAGTCCCATCCCCCCAACCTATTGTATACCTTGTTCCCCAACCTATTAGATTGTAAGCCCAACCGGGCAGGGTCCTCTATTCCTCCTGTGTCATTACCTGTACCTGTGTGTTATACTGTGTTGTATCTCCACTCTAATTTATTGTACAGCGCTGCGTAATATGCTGGCGCTATATAAATAAAGGTAATAATAATAATAATAACCTACCTAGCATTCTGCCTGTACTGTTTTTAACGGTGCAGATACGGACAATTGCAACAGTGTAAATAGTACACTGCTTAGAATTCCCCCCCCCCCCCCCCCCCCCCCCCCCCCCCCTGCCCCTTCCAAGAAAAGCTTTCTGGAGATATGCAGGGTTCATGGGAGCCCAACTCATCCAGAGTTTGTTTTTTAAACAAATACTACTAACGAGCTGGGCTCATTATGAACACTTGGGAGGTTAACAGTCCTTCTGCCAGTGTCTTTGTTGCCAACAGTGACCCAGCCTGATTTGTGACATTGCTTCAACTCTGCCTGCCCTGACTTAAGATTGTCCCTGACTTAGTCTTCTGCCTTATTCATCTGTACTGTACATTTATGAACTGACCGTTATGTATGACCCTTGGCTTGTTTTCTGGATTACCCAATAAAGTCGGTGAATTGGATATCTGGTGTTGGGAATGATTGTATGCCCAGGCACATTACAGATCAACTTTTTTTTATATTTACAACCTTTATCTTAAAAGTACTGCTTCAAATTAGTTTTTTAGTCACTTGTATAAAAAAACAAAAACAAAATCTTAATCTTTAAGACCATGAAACACCACATTCTTCTTAAATTGACAGCGCTACTGCCCGGGGGAGGTGGGGCTATAGTCCACCTTTCAAGATACAGAAGTGTAAAACCAAATCCCCCCTAAAGTAGGGTGGGTGTTACTGACTGGATCACCAGCAAGAAACATATAAAAAAAAGAAAGGCAGAGACCTACATCTAATGAATGGTAAGTTGTAATACATTAAATGTATTTTGGATTAGACTGACATTAGGGAAAAGTGTCAAAAAGGCTGTGTAGTTCTTGCTGAATATTCGTCTGTACAGAGCACTATTTTAGCAATAGTAACAATTTTCATTCATGTGAATGGTGAAGAATTTTGGGAATATTCCAAAACACATTTCAGAGGACTGACTGGCTTTAAATATTTATATGCATTGTACTAAAACAAAGCTGAAATTCTTCCCAAACACTACAATTCAGACTTTGCCGAAGCTGCATTATGTATGACAGTTATTTCTCTATTATTTCATTCTTTCATCATTACTTCTCTTTTTCATGTATGCCTAAAAGAATTTGTATTTTCTTAAAACACAATAAAAAAAATGACCTTCAGCAAGAACACGTGTGGATTACTGTGTCTTGAAGACATAGGTAAGGTGATTTCTGTTCTTAAGCAAACATATAATAAAGGCTGTTTACAGTCCACCCTTCATAAAACAGGCAGCGAAGAGAAGATGAGACAAACACTAGCTGAAAGCACTTTTTATTGTGTCTAAAAATAAAGAATCAGTACGCAAGTGTAAAATGTTACTGGGAAAGAGTAATGTGTGTTGGCCTTGTACCAGAATTTGTTCAAGACACTAATGAATCATGTGTAGCATGAAACTAGTGTTTGCCAGCAGCTTTATTCCTCTGATTCTCTCCGCTATATGGACATTTTTAATTGACTGTAGTAAATGTAACGTTTTATCTTCAGCTGTCTGGGACAGAACTTCATTTCTCTTGGGAGTGCCAAATATTTACTATATAAACATATCTTCTTTGGGGACACATTCACATTTTTATAGTGTAAAATGTATAATATTGCAGTTGGATTCCAAAGGCAAAAGCAGCACCATGGAGCTGATTTTTTACAGTTTGATGAGCAGAAACCATCAAATAACAGAGAGATGTTATTTTCCTAACACAAGCCCTAGAGTTAGAATTATCTAACTGTGGTCTTTACATGGTCATTATGCTTGATTTAGCTGTCAAGGCTGAATGTCACTGGCCAGTGATGGTAGGACATTGTCCCTGAGCATTGATACTCAATATCCTAGACATTACAAGAATCATTCCTCCAAATACTTGCTTTTACATTTTTGGTAGATGATGCAGAGGTAAGAAGGACCCAATAATAAATCATGAGTGAAACACATACCTTTAAAGATCCAGTGTTTTGTAGCACAACTATCATGTCAAGGATTGAATCTGCTGCAAAGTACAATGGAATCCATATTTCACTGTTCAGATGTTCCCTTGTGATAGTAAACAATTCTTGAGCTGCAGAAAGTTCTTTAGCAGTCACCTGCAATTCAAGTATAAGGTTCCAGAGAACACGACACACATTCTGGAGCAATGTCCAGTGTCCTCCTCGATGTGCAAGTACCTGGATATTTAAAAGACAAAGCTTTATTACTCAGTGCACACTATAAACTACATCACCTACAGTAAATGTAAAATTTTTAGCTTACTGAATTTACAGGCTACACGATACCACTGTGGATGATCCAAACCCATGATTAAGCTGTTAATATATAACCTCTAGTATACATATATGTATCCATGCCTGCGAGACCCATCTATACCCACTTTAACTTGCTAGAAGAACTTTAATGAATTGATTGACTTAAAGGAACAACTGGTTCCTCACTTTCTATGAAAATTTTTACTCCCATAGTTAAATCCCTTCCCTTCTCTTTACAGATTTAAAAGATGTTCGGAAACCCATTTATTTGTCCAAACCTGTGAGAATGCATATTTGTGCATTAAAATACTTTAAAAATATCTATTGAGCAGAACCATTACCAAGATCCATTACTTTGGTGTTGACAATCTGTAGGTTAGTGATTTATCAGACATTAGAGCCAGTTGGTCAATAGTATAACCAACTTTTGCCTAAAGCAGCCTCTGCCCCCCTCATGACAAGTTTAAATGATTTTTGCATCCATTTGTCAGTCACAAGGGTACATGTTTGTGTTGAAAATATCTTCTCCCAAAAGATATGGCAGACCTATGAAACTCTCATATGGCCCTAAAAAAACTGTGCGTAGGGGGCTAATGCTACTATTCTGCTTTACCCCATATAAAATATAATGGTTAAATGTACAACTATGAAATAGAAAGTAAGCATACAATCACTTTAACAGCAAGTAACACATTACAAATTGATACTGTGGTTTACTGCTACTTTAACCATGATATGGGACAACTGACATAACTGTAACAAAACAAATACCGGTAATAATTGTTGCATGCTAGACTTACCTTTTTCTCTGCTTTTATAAGTTCAACATATGGTATTCTTATGAAATTAGATATATTGTAAAAACAATAAAGAACGCAATAATAGGACTCCTAAAATATCGAAAACAATTGTCAACCAATCATCTTGGTTACCCGCCCTTGGCAAAACTGAAAAAATGCAAATCCTGAGCTCTGTAAGTCCAGACACCCTGACAGATTATGAGCGTCTAACCCTCATGCAATATTCATACATCTGGGTGACTGACAACAGCTCAGTGAAGCACAACCAAGAGCAGGGAGACCTTAATGTTGGCATCATCAGATTGCCACTGACAGATAACACATCTAACATCTGATGGAGCTTGTGCTGCACGAACTGCAAAACAGAGACATAGCCATTGAATTCCTCATTATTATTTCATTTTATTACTTCATAAGGAAGTTAAGTTCAGGAGGCAGACGATTCAGAACATTTAGTAATGTGTCATGAATTTTGTAGGTGTAATTCAAATATCAGCAGCAATTTATTTTAATACGGCAGATTCTGTTCTTTATGGAATTATTACAGAAAATTCTAAATAGATAAAAGCTGTTACAGTTTTGTTGGGCTATGGTAATACCAATACCACAAACCTAATCAGCTCTTTAGAGTTCTTCATGTAACTATCCATTCCATAAACACATACTTATATATTGTTTCTAATGTGATAAAAGCAGACTATTACAATGCATCTTATGATTAATTCCGTCTTTTTTATTAAATGGTCTAATCAAAACAGAAAGTATATAAAAGTCTATTTGATCAGAAGCAGATATTTCACATGCCCTACCATTGCTTTTTTAAGATGATCAAAAACCTTCCCAAGATGCTCCAAAAGTATATCTGAAGACATGTTTAATTTGGCTTGCTCTTTTATAGCAGGGATTGACGTCTCGGTGTCATTGGTCATCTGAGTACGAGGAGTATCCATATCACTTCGTTTTGTACTGGGCTCAGAAGAGTCAGCTGAATCTAAATAATGAGGGCCAAAAGAGATGAGAAAATGCTAGAACCAATGCATACTGACATACATACTACAAGCCAAGTGAACATTCAATTCAGCATATGTCTAAGGTTAACACTTAACAGAAAATGCATAATGCTGAAGCACTGTGAGATACTCCTAGCATTACATAGTACAAAGAAGAGTGTTCTATAAGAGTGTGATGTCTCATCACTGTTCACTCATCTCCTGCTTGTGACACATGTGTATAATGTAATTAAAATAAAGCACATTGTAATACAAACCTGTGGTTAAGCAAACTCAGAGATACAAAGCAGCAGTTAAAGTTTTCCAATATATCAACTGCTGCATATATTCTCATGTCACTGCCATCAAGCCAACATTCCCAACATTACATTGTCTCAATGTGTCTAGGCATCGTCACTTGGAGGTAGACATGCATACTTATTCCTATGTAAATATCAACTTTGAGAAAGTCACTATTTGCATCATGTTATAAAGTTTCAGCAGCGATATGTTGGGGTCCTATTTTGACAGCTTGAGGTCAGTGACTTGGTGCTGGTATTTGATTTGTCATTTTGGATTTTAAAATCAAATTAAATGATCAGGTTTTTGTAATCTGACGCAAAAACATGAACAGATTTTATGACCCAAACCAGGGGCATGACATACAAAATGCATACACAATGGATTGTCAGCATGCTGCTGGTATTCAAATTCTAACAGCATTAGGAAATGAGAGGTCAGGGCTATGTGCAGGGAATGTCTACTATCACTTCTGCAAATATATTCCTAACTTTGGGTATAGAAGCTTTATAATGCTGTAAAACACAAAAGCCCCACATATACGCTTCGATCCATGGCTGAATGACCTCGGCCTTGTGCGCTCGCAAATTGAAAAGCGTCCTTAAATCAGGCCATAAATCGACCCACAAAATGATCTAAGACATTATGGACATGTCCGTTATGTTTAGATAGATCTCCTGACTTTTGGATGGGGACCAGCCACGTCCCAATCCAAAGTAAATGTGGTCACACAAAGGGTGCACGGCCGATGATGTCATCACATGCGGCTGATCTGCCGGGAAATCGACAAGGAATCTCTGGTCCCCCATCTAAAGTAAAAATATCAATCTGTCGATAATTGGGTGAAAATCTAACCGTGTATGGGGGGCTTAAGTGTTGTACTCTGTCACTGGTTTATTTTTTATTTTTTTTTGGGGGGGGGGGTGTCTGCTTCAGCTGAACCGATCACCTATCTTATACAAATTTTGGTATGTTTTGGCGCTATCTAACATTGCCCAAAATTATGACTAAAAATTTGAATAAGTTGTTCATCGCTGCACATATTCACTACTGCCTCTCCTTGCAAAGCATCTGCACTGAAGTCAATGGTAAACAAATTCACCATTTTCTTTCTCCTATTTCAAAATCTATTTATTGCTTGCCACCAATGTAAATTTTTTAGTTTGATCCTTTTAAAATAGGGTTGTCACCAAAATTACTAAAAGGTCAAGATGATAGTGAGTTTATTGTGAGAACATAAAAAAAATGTGGATATTTCATAAATCGAAGTCAAAGCAAAGTCAGGAAAACACACTTCTTAAGCTGGCAGGATTTTTTTTAAATTATTACTTTCAAATGTGTTTGTTGTTATGCATAAGGTTCAACTTAGCTCATAATTTATTTTTGCCATGCTGACACTTTGAGATAAATAAGTGGGATTTGGGTTTCAGTTTGGGTCTCTAAAAGGTTCGCCATGATTGACCTAGGTCCTTTACCTAACCAGGTGAGCTGAATATCTCTACATAGTGACATTGTGTATTTACTCATTCAAGAACAATCCATGTAGTTTTTCTATAAAGCAGGAAGAGCCTCTCTCTAATTTTACTGATGAAGATATTCTTTTATTTCATATCAATGTGATATAAACTTCTTTTAAACCAGAACTAAAATTTAACAGCCAAAGTTTTAGCTGCCATTAGGCTTTTAACTTCACATTTTTTTTCCTTTTGTAACATTCTTTATGAACAATTATTTTTAGTCTGTCATTCATTAATTGTAAATTATCCTTTTTTTGTTTTGTTTTCCAAAATGGTTTAAATTAGACTGTAGAATTTTTCACTAAAGAGCCATTCGATGTCAGACAGACATTTGTATACTCTCTCTGACAGTTTGCACTTTTTTGGGATGTGAAAACAAGGCAAAAAGTGATTGTTTGAGATCAGCCTTCAGTATAGGCAAACTACATTTACACTCCAAAGGAAACATTAGCATATTACCTAAAGTAATCAACTGACAAAGGGCTTTCATATATTACATCATCAACAATGGATTAATAAAAGTCATCCATCAACTGCCTACAAATTGTGGGTTGTCGGCACAACACTGTTTAAGTGACTTGAGCAGCAGCACATGGTGAAAAGCATGTCTTTTTTTCAAAACCCTCACTGCACGGTCGCTTAAAAGTGAAGCTATTACACAGCCAATTTGCAATTCAATGGAGGCATTTCGAGAATGCAATTACAATCGTAATTAAATGCAAAAACACAGAATAATATTGGATATTGTGGTTGAATTTTATAAAGTGTTTACCCGTTAGCTTGGCATCTGGTGGAAGATCTAGTTTAAGTGAGGGATGAAGGTGACCTGGGCTAGACACAAGCTCATCCGCAGCTTTTGTTTCAGTTGCCATGACGACAGTGCCAGCGTGATGCAAAGTGAATAATTCAGGATCTAGAAGTCTATAGCTGCACACACACAGAAAAACACATGTATGGAACCAAAACAAATGTTAATTCCAAGTAATTAATTCAGTCACAACAACTTTAAAAAAAACTTTAAAAAAAAACAGACAGTTTTCCACTTAGCGAACAACTTAAAACCAGACAGCAGGTACAATTGAAGTGGGTTACAAAAAAAGCCAAAGCTCTTCCAAAGCAAGATTCTAAAAATACCCAATACTTATCCTTAATGTTTAATATGAGCTTTGGAGGCACTTCCAGAATGTGAAAGTTTTAGCCTGGAAGCAGATTGTTCTGTCTCTGTCTAAGATGCTGTTTTCTTACAGCATCATGTTGGCATTGTTTGAGAATCGTGTTATCAGTGTTATCCTGGGCATGCATTTCAATTTACTGCCTGCTAAAACAGCTTTCCCTTGTGTGTCCATGCATTGGGTATTCCATATAAGAGAAGTATCAAGCAAATTCAGACTAAAGCCTCAGATGGAATGATTTTCCCAGCTAGCCCATGGTATTTACTTTCTTCTCATCTATCAAGTAACCTGACAAAACAACTAACATTAGAATACGAAAAATACTATTTATAGTGTTTTTTTTATATAAAATGCCTCTGTGAAATGATAGTATGCAGGATTTCATATTCCTGCATTTTTTTAAGTATATGCCAAGGCAGATAACGTCTAGTCTGACATAAAGCTTCTCATACAAAGGCCAGACTAAATGGGTTTATATGAAAAACTGGCTGAGAGAAAGTCTGATATCTGACTGGACAGGAACCAAGAGAGATGGAAAATCCAGCTGTACAAAGGTTGCATCTGGCAGTTTATGAGATCAAGGGATATCTGCCTTTATTGTCCCTTGTGCAATCCAGAGGTCCTGTCTGGCCAGATTTGGCCAGATTTTTGAAGACTGAAAAAAAAAAACCTAACAAATTTCAAGCACTTCACCTTGTGGTGTATAATCATATGTCAAAAAGATATTCATATAACCACATATATACACATATATAAATATACACATAACCACATATATAAATATGACTTGATACACCATTATAGCTTTGTATTGATCATTCAATAGAATACATAAATCTCCTATTACTTGGAGTCTGTGCAAAATGTGGGCAAGTAATCATATTAAAAACTATACACATCTAAGACCATAAACCATTTCCGTTTTTCTTCTCTCTAGCATATTCTAGAAAAAATATCGCTTGAATGGTGGCCATACATCAGAGCTGTCAAGTTTGAAAATGAAAAAAAATGGGGGACATACTGGAAGTGGTGTCAGTGACGCCACTTCCGGTATGTAGATCTAGGTTCTTCTGCGTTCCACGTACCGGAAGTGACATTCGCCGGGCGGACTTCTCAGCTGAACTAGCAGCAAAAAGCGGGGTGGGACATTAGCAGGGAGAGTAACGCCCTCTCCCTGCTAATGTCCCACCTCGCTTTTGCTGATAATGTGCGGAGGCAGGGAGAGTAACGTCCTCTCCCTGCTAGATCAGCTCGATTTTCAAGAATCCGGGAAAAATCTGATATTTCTTGAAATCGGGATTTGGCCGGGAAAGCCACATGAAAAACTTTACCAGCCAAAACGGGAAGGTTGACAGGTCTGCCATACATTCCGGTCCAGAAGCCAATTAATATGTTCAGGTGACTTTTGGACAGATTCCTGATCTGATATCTTGTTCAATAAAGCTTATCTGTTGGATGCTTTGACTTTAAAAACTTGCTAGAACACCTACTTTTCTGATGAGCTACACCATTGCGCTTAAATACTTGAATAAAAGTTTTGATTAGTTTCAACTAGTCAGTTTCACAGTCCACAGTTCACCAGTTAAGGTCTGATGATGCAGCACTTTCATCAAGGTATGCAAGTAAAGTGCATGCCTAAAAGAGTTTAAAAAATTATAGCTGCTACAGGTAAAGTACATTACAACAGTGATAATTCAACCTTAACAGAGTCCAGCCATTACACATATCTGGTAATGGCTTTAAGAGCCTTCTGCAGATACTCATTCCCACAGAATGATGCTTCCACCAACAACTTTACAATGTAGTAGGCAAAAAAAGCTTAATTTTAGTTTCACGATACTAAAAACCTTTCCTAGCTGACTTCAACATCTACCATATATTTAAACAGGAAAAATGTTGTCAGATTATCATACCAGAGAAGACACCAATTTTAGTGGGTCTCTTAGGAGAAATTACCGTATATACTCGAATATAAGCGGAATTTTTCAGCACCTACAATGTGCTAAAAAAAGGTACCTCGGGTCAAGAAATAAAAACATTTTGTAGGTGGACTTTATGAGTGAGTTGCAAAGCCTCTGAACATGATGGCATCACCAAATTTGCTGGAGATGTAGAGAAGGGTTATGAGAACAGTAAAAAAAAAATTATTGCTCCCTCACATGTAGCTTTTGTGTAAATAAGGTTCAAAGTCAAGTCAAAGATTTTAAAGTTGACTTAATTTGAACTTATAATTGTGCAAAAACTTCATAAGCTAGAGCAATACTTTTTTCTTTACAATTTCTCTACATCTGCAGCAATTCTGGTGATGATATCATGTTCAGGGGCTTTGTAATTAACTTACAAATCTGCTGTATTGAATAATAACATCTCCTAACAAAAGCACATTTGCTTCTGTGTTTCTGAGCCTTAGCCCCCCCCCCCCCCTTCTAGCCTTCTAGGCTTATACTCGAGTCATTTAGTTTTTCCAGTATTTTTTCTAAAACTAGGCTAGGAAACTCTGCTTATACTCGAGTATATACTGTACCTTCCCTACTTTCCCCTGAGACTAATTTAAAATCTGAGCCAATGTCTAGCTATGAAAGCAAGGTAGAACGCAACACATAGGAATATTTGAAGATAAAGCCTAAAACAAACTTTTTTGCATGGTAAGTGGCTTGTGTGTATAATATACTTTAAGACATAGATAACATCTATAATGTGATCAATTTAAGTTATGATAATTTTTAGTATAAACCTTTATGAATAATCGTCATATGCCTCTTTTAGAGCTTTCTCATTTACATTATGACAGACACCTTAGGCAGAATGGTCTTGTCAAGTGAAACTTTCTCTGGCTTTTTTTGATATCTCATAAAAAGTAGATCAATAGCTAGAGCTCTCGTAACAAATGTAATAGCAACTAAAAAAATTTTCAATCTGACCAAAGTAATTGGTTTAAAAGCGGGTTGTGAAGATTCATACAGAGATCCCAAGAGATATGGGGAAAACAAGAAGGCCATTTTCTAATAAATGTCCTAATAATAGTGGTTAAACCTGTGTGCAAATCTGCTTTCTGGGGGCTGAATTTATTGGATGTGTCAGACAAAATTGTGTATTTTTAACTGCATGTGGCATTGAGAGAAAAACACAAGCGCAAAGCTAAAATAAGAACTGTAAAGTGAAAGTCTCAAATTAAACTTAAGACCTGTTGTATTTAAAAAACGTGTGATCTGTCACGCTAAAAAACTTTCCTGTTTCATGTCAGAAAAACACATTTCTGAAAAGCTTTTTTAATTTTAGTTCTTAGTTATTAAAATGTCCTTGAAACATATGTTAAGCCATTAAAAATATATGATATTGTCCCTTATTCCATACTTATTTGTGGTGGTTGCATTAGATTTTTTTAAAGTTTTCCTTTGATAAAAAGGAAGCATTATCCTCCAAGGACAGGTCCCCATACACCTTTAGATTTCCTAGTCAGATTTGCTTTAGATCTCCTTTTGTTTTACCAAAACCATGTAATACCAGGGACTTTCTAAACAATCAAGTCTACCTGTGTTTAATCGCAGAGGACCCGGTACTACATAGTTGTTGGTAGATCTAAAGGATATCTGACACAGGGATCTAAAGGTGTATGGCCAGCTTTAAGGAGGTTTTTGGCGCAAAATATGTGAAGGAAATTATCATTTTAAATAACTGTGAAGTATCATATTTATTAATGCACTTCCATTTTATGTACAAATATTTTTTTAAAGATATGGTGGCATCCATATGCCACTTCCTTTTTAGCAAAAAAGAAAAATACACCTTGAATATACCATATCTATTGAGGAGCAAGATTGTCTTCCAAGGACCAGAGGTGGGTTAGAACTACAGAACATCTCCTCTTTACCTCTACAAGAGCATGTGTTCGATAGTTAAATAGAAGACAAGTTTAGAAGACAACAAATCTATCATGTTTTAATAACTGAACATGCTTCTCCAAGAAAATACTAAAATACTGATAACAAAAATTATGTAACAATTGAAAAAGAATAATATGAAAACCCTTTAACCTTAAAATGTGTCAAAAGCTGAAGCACCTGGAGTGGTCCTTATCTAATGAATTCAAACATCAGCATCACCATCTGGGAGTTGATGTAGCAACTTCTTAGCAATATGCAGAATAGTTTGTGCTATAGCAGCCAAGAAAATGTTCTGACTAATCTGAAAATCAATGCTTGATATCCATTTGACATGCTCTTTTGTGTAGATGAAGATGTAAGCAGTAAAAACTTCAACTAAAAAAACTATTTGCATCATGTAAATGTAAGTCTAGTTGAATGATGGGTGAGTAAATTTAGAAGCTTTTTAACAATAAATCCATTATACATTCTGCTCACAGTCCTCATTTTGAAATGAGAGAAGAATAAAGACAAAAATATTTTTTTGTCATTTACATGATAAGATTGATGAGTCTTGGTACTGCTCATTACCTGCTTTGTATCCTGTAGTCACTGTGTTAATGGTAAAAGGACTGGAACAAGTGGGAATAATAATGTGCCAATATTCTATGTACAAAAACTACCAATAATACTGGTTGCATTTGAAAGGCTCAAAATTGGAGAGTGTTTCTGCTTGATTTGCATACTGAGCTAAAGGCTCGGTTTGTCACTTTGCCAGGGTCTTCTTAATTTTATACACATGATTAAAAGATTTACATATAAATGAACATTAACAGTTTGATCTCTGCCCCAAGAGTATTAATTAAAATTAAATCTTATTAAAAACCAAGAAATACGTAAACTTAAGATTTTATAATAGACACTGAAAGGTGGTATAGCTGTAGTTACTAATCACTTACCTTACAATAGAAAAGTATAGTCAGATTAACACTGCTACTGGATATACTGCAAACATTTTAGACATGTTTTAATGTTTGGGACAAGGTAATGATACATATGTTAATGCATCATGTTTTGTACTTGATTGTATATCCTTTGCAATCAATGACTCTGATTCTGTGATTCACAGACATCACCAAATGCTAAGTATCTGGTTGTGCCCTGTTAAGCCTTTTCTGCAGCTCGTGAGATTTTCCTTTTAAATTTCTTCTTCAGGATTTTAGAGCATTTCTCCATTGGATTTTAATCAGCTGGCTTGGCCATTTTCAGCTTTGAACTTTAAGTGTGTTAAGCTTATTGACTCAAGCCTTGAGTGGAAATGCAGCTACTCTATGCTATTTTGCTCCAGGAATGATGGAGTGGCACATACAGGTACCAGTATGGCAAATACAATACCCTACTGTGTATTACATTTTAGAACAAGGCACTTCTTGTTGTTGTTGATACAAAGCATGGTGCTGTAATTACTATTGGTACCTGTAGGGACTAACTGGTACCTGTAGATTTGGGAAAGAGCAATACATGGCCAAGACATAACACCTCACCATGTTTAACAGATGAGTTGGTATACTATAGATCTTGGGCAGTAGTGAATTGTCTGAAGTAAAGTGTCCCAAACATGATTGGGCCATAAAAGGGGGGCTATGTATAAAAAGTGTTGACATTTCTACATGGAGGTACTTAAATTATTGCTGCAACAATTTTGCCCACATAACTGAAGAGGGGCCTATTGGTTGGTTTCTGAAGTAGCTAGGGAAAGGGTTATATATTTGTTAAAACTCACTCACTTAGTGCCCATTCACACCTCTTCAGTATGATGCATTGTGGAAATGTAAAGGTTAACAAGTGTTAAATGTATTAAACAAATGTAGCAATATTCATTGTTGTTGCTATTCCAATGCTGCAATCCCATCGACCACCATCACAATACTGCAGCTGCCTACTATGCATGATAACATATTATCATGTGTTCAAGTACTTCAATTCAGAGAAAATTAAGTTTATTTTTTTCATTTTGAAATTATTTGAGGGCTGAAATTCATATGCACTGGAATGGGCATGTAAATGCAACCTTGGTTTAACCCTAAAGCTGGCCCTAGACGTTTAGATTTGTGGTCGATTTTGCCGCCGATCGACCACTGTGCATGCTGACGGGGGTCGATCTGCTGCGAAATCAGCCGCAAATCTAGTGCTTATAAGCTAAATTTGCCCGTATATCATCTGGGAAATCAATCTAAGAAATTACAGACATGTCCGTAATTTCTTAGATTGATCCCATTACTTCGGATTGGGACCAGCGTCCCCATCCAATGTAATGGCCGGAACAGAAAGGGTGTGTGAGTGATTCTTTGCACGACCGGCTGCATGTGATGGCATCAATCACGCACAGTCAATCTCATGAGAAATCGGCCAGAAAAGGATACGTCTATGGCCGGCATAAGTGACAGCGTGGTTGTGACTGGCAAGCTGTGTGAATGGCAGAACCAGATGGACAGAAAAATATTCTGTTGTGTTTCGCGATTTACCTTTAGCTTTAAAAGCAGACAAGGCATACAGTTGCGATCATCAAAAGCAAAAGTTGCATATGAAGCTGTGAAAAATAGCAGAGACTAATGGCCTCGCCTCTGAAGCAGTGTTAAGGAGAAACACTACAATATAACAATATTACAAAGTTTGTGATGGTGTGCCCATTAACAGACTGCAACAAAGTGAAAAAGAAAAGGTCACACGATGGCCAATTTGTCCTTTCAGAATTAGAGGGACTAACAAGACAAGATAATATTTAAGTTTGTAAACTTTAGGCCAGGGTCTGCCATGTCTCTTCATTACCTGCGGATCTAACAGTAATTGCTTGCTTCTTGCTCATAAAATGAAAGAATACTAATGAAAGCCATTCGTTGTAAAGCAGCTCACGTGTTGTGCTGTGCCTTACCTGTTAATGCTTTGGGTACACACCAGTTCTTCACTGCACAGCTGACTAAGCTTTTTCTTAAACAAGCTGAAGTGAGTTAGTGCCAGGATTAGATTCATTTGAGCTCTCCATGGCATTTCTTCTATGCTGGCTTGTATAAGTCTTTTACGTTTTATATATCTACCAACAATAGGTGTCAGCAGTATGGTCAAGGTTGTAAAAGCTTTTTTTTCAAGCTCTTCTCCTGAAAGTCTAAAACAAAAGAAGAAAGACAGGTTTATACAAGTATAGATTTCCAAAGTAAAATGCTGAGAATCACAAATATTGAAGGATTCTGTAGCTCTGTGAAAGAGATTAATGGTGGAGTAATTGTATTGCAATGTGTTCCATATCATAGTTATTATAGCTTTGTTCTATGTGTATTTGGTTTTAGCCCCAACTAGTCTATTACCTAAGCAACTGCCATAAATAAATAGCAAAAAGTGACTTCATTTATGCTGTGAAAATACCTATTGATCCTGCAAGAAAATCAGTAAGCTTCTGACTTTAAGCTTAAAATGGTGAGCAAAATTCATGTCTGTTAAAAATAACTTTCCCCAACAGTCAGAGTCACCAGTAATAACAGATATGTAATGAGTAACGTAGAGTTAATAACATGTAAAATTTGCTGAGAGCTTATGGCAGAATATCATTACAACATAAGAAGACATCCCTGGCACTGGTCTACTCCTGGGAAAGCATCATTAGTCTCATAAGCTAAATCTAAACTAATTGTTCAATTGTTCCCACAAGTTCAGCCAGCCTGCTGGTGTCTGTGGTATGACGTACACCTTACAATGTTACCATACACTTTCTGTACAATAAACTTTTGTTCTACCAAAACTATGAGGACCTTTCTAAACCTTCCAACCACTATGTATTCTATCTAAAGCCCCCCATACACCTTCAGATTCCTCCATACAACTTCCATGAGACCTACCAACAACTAAGTAGTATAGTGAACTCCCTGATAGAATACATAGTGATTGGAAGGTGTAGAAAGGTCCTCATATTACATGGTTTTGGTAGAAGAAAAGTTGGTTGTACAGAAGTTGCATGGTAATTGTATGTGGTGTATGGGGGGCTTTAGAGGTCACTTTGCTACATAGTTGTTGGTAGATCTAATGGAAATTGTATGGAGTGATCTAAAGGTGATTGGGGGGTTAGAATATAAAAATAGAAAGTATCGCCTGAACCTGACTAGTTGGAACTGTAGTCCTCACAGATAAAACAAATAGGGCATTGTCAAAAGAGTGTAATTTACACTTATCTGTTTCCCTTCAGCCTTCAGACCTGACCTTTCCCTGCCTTGTTCTTGCCATCAGTATAAGACCAGAAAGTGAAAGGTGAAGCAGCAGACTATTGGCCTAATGTCCACAAACCTTAATATATGTATTTATCATTATAGGCTAAAACAAACATTGTAAAGCCTTTTTCTGCAAACAGAAACCACATAGTGGTCCTACCAGAACAGTTGTGGAATGACCCAAAATATTGGTTTTCACAATGTTTGCTGCTTCAGTTTTATGATGGAAATTTGCATATACCACAGAATGTTATGAAGATTGTATAGATTAACTGCAAAGTCCTAAAAAAATTTATTCCATGGCATTTCATAACAGGAGATCACAACAGGAATATATTAAGCCCCCCATACACCTTGAGATTCCTCCATACAACTTTCATCAGACCTACCAACAACTATGTAGTATAGTGACCTCCCTGATAGAATACATAGTGATTGGAAGGTGTAGAAAGGTCCTCATATTACATGGTTTTGGTAGAAGAAAAGTTGGTTGTACAGAAGTTGCATGGTAATTGTATGTAGTGTATGGGGGGCTTAAGTTAACACAAGTGAGAGTGTTGATGAGCACAAGAGATAATTCTGTCATGCTCATTCAGTTTGAATAGCTCATGGTTTAAAAATAGGGTAAAGCTTGAAATCATTGTTCTTCTCTGTTAACCATGACTACCAGCAAGTAAACACATGGAGTCATTGCATTTCATATAAAGGGCATCACAAGCTTCTGAGATTGCACCTAAAGCAACCATTACTGAATCATCAAGAACTTCAAGGAGAGAGGTTAAATTGTTGTGAAGAAGGCTTCAGGGAAACAAGAAAGTCTAGCAAGCACCAGGACTGTCTCCTAAAGATGATTCCGCTAAAGGATAGGGGTGCCCCAAGTGCAAAGCTTGCTTGGGAATAGTAACAGGCAGGTGTGAGTGCATGTGCAAGCACAGCGAAGACTTATGGAGGATGTAATGATGCCAAGGACAGAAAAAAGCCACTTCCTTCCAAAAGAAACATTGAGGGCAGGCCGATTAAAAACGTACAAGGGTTAGACTGCTGAGGACAGTGGTAAAGAAATTTTGCCAGATGAAGTCCCCTTTCCGAATGTTTGGGGCATTTTGAAAAATGATTGTCAGGAGAAGAAATGGTGAGAGCAACCATCAGTCCTGTCAAATGTCAACAGTAAAGCATCCTGAGACCATTCATGTGTGGACCTGCTTCTCAAAGAAAACATCTACGAATAAAGAAAAGTACAAAAACATTCTTCTATACTACAGCAACATCCTACCATCCAAGAACATTTTGGTTATGATAGAGCACCGTGCCATATAAGCCAAAAGATTAGCTAAGTGGTTTGGGGAACAAAATATTGACATTTTGGGTCTATGGCCAGGTAAATCCCCAGACCTTAGTCCAATTGAGGCGAGTGTTTGGAAACAATTACCCACAAATTCTAACAAACTCTGAGCATTAATTATGAAAGAAAGGGTTGGTATCAGTCAGGTCTTCGCACAGAAGTTAATTAGCAGAATGACGGGACAAATTGCAGAGCTCTTGAAAAAGAAGGACAAACACTGAAAATATGGACTCTTTACATAAACTTCAACACACCACAGAAACAAATGACAAAAAGATCTAAAAACACTAAAGCAGCAAACTGTGGCACAAATACTGGTTTTCCTTCTCAAAACATTTGGAAAAAAAGTGTCATTACCCAATATATGACCAAGCAGATTATAATCAGTCCACACTCCCATCCCAAAATATCATTTGGACAGGATAAACTCAAGTTCCCCTCCCTAGGACTTTAATTGGAGGGTGGACCTATGTACCACTTAAAAAAAACTTGTCTCTACAATGTGTTGGATTTTTGCTGCTTTATTGAATGATAATAAACAAATAAAAAAATAAAAATAAAATGAACTGTTTTTATTTGTTTATTATCTTTCAATAAAGCAGCAAAAATCCAACACATTGTAGAGACAAGTTTTTTTTAAGTAGTACATAGGTCCACCCTCCAATTAAAGTCCTAGGGAACTTGAGTTTATCCTTCTTAAAACATTTGTTGATTGATCTCTTCATTCCTGATGACAACATTCTGCAGGCATATATTTTGTCTGCAACGGCGCCACCAGTTTGAATATGTTCAGATTTCTCATACAGATTTCAGATGAATCCTGAATACATCCATGACTTTCTCGATCACCTGATTAGTAATGTTAGGCCCTTCCAGTCAAAAAGCAAGGACCAGCAACTGGTTACATGACCAAAATAGGTTTGGTATGGATTTACTGACTCATTATTTCTCTGTAACGATACATTCTTTGTCAGAACGTTCCTTATTAGCAGATCGGTACAGCAGTACAATTTACAGGCAACTGCTGTTGCTTCTCCCTTTTCTTATCGAAGCTTTGCTGTACATTGTTACGTACAAAAGACAGGTCAGAAATACTGTATGTGCCTATAGAATGTACAAAGGTTGATACAGGTAGATAGTAACTATGGCGGCATTAGTAGAAATATTAATATTTAATAGTAGCATAGAAATATTTCTGAAATATTTATTATTATTTCTAACAACCTTAACTGATTGGATATTGTCCTAGATATCCTATCCTCGCTCTATGTAAAGCATCCCCACAACCGATGAAGGCAAGACTCTATCAGTGTGCACTGCAGGTAACATCAGACATCTGAACTGTACAATATACTACAATGATGGTGAACAGTACTAACATGTTGATGTTCAGACAAGCAATAAGTTGGCGAGCTTGCAGTATATTTTCCTTAAAAGTAAAAGTTCTGTTATAAATTGCTGTGTTCATTAGATTGATGAGCTCAGACCATGGTTTATGGAGACAACAACACAATTACTTCTAATTACACTAATGACTGCATACATTTGCACTAAAAACATCATTTACGCATTACTTTAAATGCTTATAATTTCCTCTAGGAACATATAATTTAAAAATATAACCACTTCTGAAATTATTCTGAATACACTGAAATTTCATGCACACACAAAGCTGGAATAGAATCTCGATATAATACAGACTTGTGAAGATGCAAGCTCTGAGTCTTCTTCTTTGGCTGTGCTTTGACATTTTCTGATCTTTTTGTCACATTTTGCTTTCTTGTCTGCTTGACTGTTGATGATGCCTGTTCCTTAAAATAAAAGAGATGAAGGTTTTATCTAGATGCCAAGCAGACCTGCAACAATAGGTTTGATTTTTAAATGTTGGAGGAGAGCAGTGTCTGCGCTGATAAAAAGAGACAGACTGACTTTGTAATGCAACTCTGAAATTAAAGGAAGATGTTGACTGGTGGCTATGCACCGGTTATTTCCAGCCACAGGTCCAAGTTATTCTGGTTGTTTGAAGTGCAGTCTATTCTAAAGATCACAACATTCACAGAATGTAAGATTAAACCCAGTAAAATACTTTGTTGTTTTACCAGTGGCAATCTAAAGTGTGGGGGTTGATGTAGTACAAGGGACATAACATTATGGCTGAGCTTGACTATAAACAGGGGTGCACATAACTTTTTTAGTGAGTTCCTCAGATGAGTACCAGTAGATAATGTAACTCACCCGAAAGAAAAAAAAAAAAAAGAAAATGCCAAACACCCCATATGTAGCGTGGTCTACTCACTCTCTCTGTTTCACCCTCCTGCATGGTAGATTCTGCTCCGATTAGCTGTCTCCATCCACAGGTGACCGTGTTTGAATTAGTAATTTGCATTCCCATTTACACCCCTTACTGCAACCTTTTATAGTTTTTAGGCTAAGTGTTACACGGCGGTCTCGAGCTGCTTTCAGCTTGGAAACGCCAGTGTGCTCCCGCAGGCCGCGGAATAAAACGACTCCCTGTGATCGGCTGCAAAACATGCAGCGATTACAGGGCGTATATTAAGGACCCATAGAGTACCTATGCACGGCCGCCCAAAACCGACCGACGGACCGCCAATGTGGCGTCCGCTGGTCGGGTCACGTTAAACGGTCGTTACACCTGAGGTAAAAAAACGCCAGTGTTAACTTAGCCTAAAGCTTCCTCTGCGGTTTTTACGGTGACATAAATTCTATATGTTTAACAATAAAAATTGTCAATTAAAAAAAACAAAACATTTACAGTAGTGTTTAAACACACCCCCCCCCCCCCCCCCCATCCCCACACACACAGAAACACACCCTACCCCTTAATATCAATCACCCCCTCCACACAGACCTACCCCTAATTACCCCCCCCCCCACAGGCACACACGTAACCCCCTTATCCACCCCCCCGCCCATGCCTCCCCTTCCACCCATAATCACCTCACCATCACCCCCTTCCCCCTGATCTTTATTGACAGACAAGCCCGGATCATCCCCCCCCAAACACCACACACACCTAACGTTCTCCCACCACACCACTCACCACAGAGTGAAAGCAGAAGAATCTCACCTTGGGAACACAGTGGTCTTGACAGCAAGGACTCCAAGGCTAAGCCTATCACCTTCCTCCTACCTGATAACGCCCCCCAGCTTAAGCTTGCTTGCAGTCAGAAAGCTAGGGAGGACCCGTCACTATGTCCCGTGTCTGTGGTCCGCAGATGGCGATTTAGAGGGACAAAACCGGTAGCAGAATGGGTTTTTAGACCTGTATGCGTACCAGCGGACCAGTTACAGTATGTGCACCCCTGGCTATAAAGTAAATACAGTAGTTTACAAGGGTTGGCAAGAAATAAATCACCATAACTGCTACCCTCTTTGGCTTCTGCCACTCCATTGAGCTGCTAGAAGGTAAGAAAGCCATGTTTAAGCTCTGTTCGACATAGTGTCTTTCCCTACCCACAAATTGCAATATTGGGTACCTGCGCAACCAATATCATGCAGGAGGAAGCTCTGCAAGTCCATAGTTCAAATACATAAAAAGTAGATGGTATTTATTTTTTTTAGCTTTTTTGTAACACAGCCCAGCACTGAAAATCAAACCTAAATACTATACAAAACTTAATAATTGGCAGTTCACAGGGTATTTTGCAATCCCAACGCAGTTTCATTTTCCTTTTGGAAGGTTTAGCATTAGGGTTGAGTGTACTAACTGATTTCTTGCATTTTCCCATTTTCTTTTTACCTATTATTTTTGGAATTTCTTTTCCTTTTTCTTTTGATTTATGTATCAATTTTTAATGTGTTATGTGTTATTTGTTTTATTTTTGTATGGTAATATATTAATAATCTTTGTTGCAAATAACTGCCATGCTTTATTTCAGAAAAGTTATTTTAGTGTGTTTTGATATGGGAAATCTTTTGGCATACATGTAGATGTAGAAAAACGATAAAATGCATTTTTCAAAAGGTTTTTGTCTTTATGAATTTCTTAAAATTTTAAAAAAATCTTTGAAAACAATATTTCTAATACTGCACTGTACGGGCCGTTTCACATTAGCCACGATGCAATGTCTACTAGCAATGCCCTTGTTAGCGTCAACTCTAACATGCACTTTGCCAGTAAGCAAAACCTGTGTTACTGCATTGCATTACATAGCCAATACTAGTGTGTGTTGCTTTTATTTTTCTTCTTTATCTACAAACATTTTTTCAAGGCAATACATACAGTAAAAGATGAGAGAATGGAAAGCCCCACTTCTTTCAATATACCCAGACATTTTACATGGCATCATTAGGAGGCTTAGAATTTGAAAGCATTGTTCTAAAAAGTTCTCATTGTACTGTCAGTGACTTATAATAATAGGAAATTGCTGGATAATGATGAAAACTGGTCAGAAGTAGTAAGTTCCATATATCTACCCTGACAGCCTTTCTTCTAAGTTCAGCCATGTTCATAAAGTAAAGGATTACATTAAGTATCATACCTGCTCATACTCAACAGGAGCTGTAGTGTTTCTTCTAAAAGAATCATTAGGTGCTGGCACATCATTTGCTTCATCGCTTTGTTTTTTTCGAAGAATATTTTCATTCCTCCTAAATAGAGAAAAAGGATGTTGAATGAGCTTGCATGATCGAGATCTTGCAGAATCTTGACAGCCACATTAATCTCTGCACAGATGAGCTCCTCACAGCAAGAAAATGAGTAGGGGTAAAGTATGACACAAACTTTTATACCTAACTTTAAGAATGGAAAATCTAAAGCTGGCAATACACCTTAAAGGTAGGAATACACTGCTCTATATTTGAGCCGACAGACAGCTCTCGGCAGTAGCGTGATGACGTCATCACGCTACTGCCCGGCTTACCCGATATCGGGAGCCAGCTGTCAGCCTGTCTACACTATGAATGGGGAACCGCGGTTCCCTATTCAAAGTGTAGAATATTGAACAAGGTTTACCAAAATGTTGGTAACCTGTTCGGCCGAGTGAGATCTATTAATCTCGCACGGAAAACAGCACACACGGGTCGATTTTTTCTTAGATTTCTGCACAGCAACAACAACTATGTAGTGCCAGGTCCTCTGCGATGGAACACTAGTGAACTTGATGAAGCCCCTCAGATTTCTCTGTCAGGTTTCCTTTAGATCTCTTTTTGTTATACCAAAACCATGTAATATGAGGTGCTTCAGCAAGTCTACTAGTGTTCCATCTCAGAGGACCTGGCACTACATAGTTGTTGGTAGATCTAAAGGATATCTGACAGAGAAATCTAAAGGTGTATGGGGACCATTAGTAGTAGTGTGCGAGAAGGCTACCAACTCTTAAGCTGGCCATTGACATTTAGATTTGCGGCCGGTGTTGCCACCAAACGACCACCGCGCACTCACGGCAGAATTTGGCCCGGAAATCGATCTGAGAAATAACGGACATGTCTGTTATTTTTTAGAACAGTCCCATTACTTTTCTTCCTTTTCTTCTGCTCACCTATCCACCAATACTGCCAATCAGAGGCTCCTGGATCATACTATTACCTCTGTATTACCTCAATACCGGCAATCAGAGGGAGAAGCAGATTTATTTTATAGTCTGGTGCTTCTTCCTGTGTGCGCACAGGGCTGCATGCATGCAGTTTATGTCCAACTGGCGATATTGAGGTAATATAGAGGTAATAGTATGATCCAGGAGCCTCTGAACAGTATGATTCAGGAGAGGGAAGTATGTATGAGATAAGGTGGTCATAGACCAAATGGTTTCATCTTCGTCTGAATAAATAAGTCACAGAAGGAAGTATGTGAACCAGGTAAGAAATTTAACAAATTTTGGAGAATGTCCAACTCGGTCTGAGATGGATGGAAAGGAAAGACCAGGGAAGGGAGGGTCACTAGGAAGGATATGATATTAGTGAGGGTCACTAGGAAGGATATGATATGAGTGAGGAGTCCTCAATTGGAAGAGTATGATCTGGATGAGAAGAACAAAAAGGAAAGAGTAAAATGGGAGAGAAATTGACAAAATGAAGGGTATAATCTAGATGAGGAGATCACAAAGATGGAGGTATGAAGTGAAGGGTAAACAAGTTACTTTAGACTAGTAGGTATTTAACTGACCTAATATACAACAAACAATATTGTGTACCCTGTGTACCCACTCACAGCAACCAGGTGATATATGCTTCTGTATAATGTGTAGGGTACCAATTAAAAAAATGATTGGTTACTCTAAACCAAATCTCTGCATGTACACCGCTTGCACACAAAGAAAAGAGAACAAGACTATGTGATGACATCAAATCACAAATGGACAATACTTTAACCTTGGCGATAGATGAATCGATCTGACAAAATATTAAGTTGTTAATACCATTATATGTATATATAATATTGCAGTTAATAGCCTTTCAGGGGAACTATGCAAGTTCTATGCTTAGGTTCCCTGTAAAACGCAGGGAGGGCTGGAAGTGGTGATAAGGTGGGTGTAGACAACTTTTTCTCCTCCAATAGCACCCCTCTCCGTGGAGATCTGAACAGAAAACAGATGGCGACCATTGGGGTTGCTGGGTGGAAGTGGTGACAGGGGGGGGGGACTTACTCTTCTCCTCCAATACCACACAAACCCCCAGTCGGCAGCACACGCTCTTCATATCTCCATGAGGAGGAAAGGCGTCCGTGTTGGAGATAAAGGCTTCCGGATATGGGAGGGCGCCGGGGGCACCTGGGGTCCTATTCACAAGTATTTTCTGCATAGCATGAGAAATGGCCATAGATATGCATATCTATATATATTTATCTGTTAGCAATTAGACTTAAACAGGTTTCTTTAACAGGGATGAGATTTATAATAAATATATAGCTAACATACATAACATTAGGGGGGGGAAATATATTTTTTAAATCTGTTTCTTTTAAACAGTTTAGAGCTCAACTTTTTGCTAAGTGACATTTTGACCCTTCATGAAAATCTCAGTGGTATACAGAATTTGGCTTTTGTCTGCAACTATTTCACTGAATAAAAATAGAATTACATTACAAATTAATACCCTGCACTACTCGTGCAGGTAAAAACAAAATCAATAGGCAGGTGGTTGTCAACATTTCACTCTCTTTGTACTAGTGTGAGATGACAGTTTATTGATTCAAATCTATTTAGCTACTTCAATTTAGAAATCAATTTCACAAAGTGAAAGCAAGGCCCATAACCCTATGAAACTTTGTCTCTATAGAAGTGCAGATAATGTAAAAAAAAAATCTGTATTGCAAGTTAATAATCTGTTAATGTTATAAATGAATTACAGAATTATCCACTTCTATATTAATATATAAAACACAGATCATTTATTTCTTAGCTCCTTATGTTAAAATGTAACAACTTTATTTAAAAAATTGGGCTGTATAGGCAGTATTGAATATTTTAATTAAGCAGTAATAACCCAAAATAACTTTTGATACCATTTCTTAAAGCCAAACTTCAGCCTTTTGTTCTGCCTTGCACAGTTGTACAAGCTTCTCTCCAGAGCTGAGATAGCTTAATCTGATTTACATGAACATAGTCTCACAATGTAAATTTAAAGCTGTAGTAAATGTCCCTATACACAGGTCGATATCCACTTGATTGATGAATGGTCAAGCACAGCGTGGTGATGTAATGACGAAGTCACCATGTTGTGCTTGAGTGTTCGTCTATTGAATGGTGAGTCGATGTGCACCACTTTGCGCAATCAATGCCTGTTTAATACTTTAGATGGGGACCCTGGTCATGGCAATCGAACAGGAATTTACCAACATGTTGGTTCCCTGTTCGATCGAGCGGGTGGCCACATTCGATTCACAACATATTTTCATGTTTAATGTTTTGGAATTCCAGTTTGTATATAGGGTGTATGTATATGGGGATGTTTACTTCATATCATATCATAATTGTAAATATGTATATGATGTTATACCTCTGTGTAAATTTACTGTTTTAATAAAATCAAATATAACCTGATACTTTGCTGTTAAAGTCCCCTAGTCCCTGCCAACAGGGAGATCTCTTTGGAAATATGTTTTTCCTCTTTTTCTATTTAAAGTTAGAGATGGTCGAATTTTTGCATAAATAAGTTCAAGGTCAAGTCAAAATTTTGAAAATCTAAATTTCAACTTTAAACTTATCTTATAACTTTTAACTTAATGTATGCAAAACCCACATGTGCTAGAGAAACACTTTTTCAAATGTTCCCACAACTCTTCTCTACATCTCCAGCAATTTTGGTGATGATACCATTTTCAGAGTCTTTGCAATCAGCTCACAAATTAAGCAAGTCAAAAAATTCGGCCATCTCTATTAAAATCAGGATGTTGACATACAACCATGTTGGTAGGGTGGATTATCATATATTGTAAATACTGGTGTCAGAGAAGCTGCACTGAAAAGTCAGGAAGAAAGAAGGCAAAGAACTCACAACTGAAAATCACAACTGAAAAGAAGAAGAAAATTGTGAAGAAATATAAGCGTATCATTCATGTGACTGATCTTATGAATAGGCATGTCAAAAGGGACCATTTTTATTTTACAAATAAAAAGTTATACACTCTTCCTTCCAATGAGAGAAACAGCAGCAGGGAGCTAAATACCTCATGTTCTTATGGATGGGGACAAGATTTAAAATTTTTGTATTATCTTTTGGTGAAAAAAAAACAGGAAAAGTATTGGTTGGTAAAATACACATATTCTACAATGCTTTTTTTTTTACCATAAAAGTGTTAGGCAAGAGGTGCATTGGGAGGTTAAGAATGCATTATGGGTATTTTCATTATTTCCTATGGAAAAAACAGTAGTTAAAAAAATGGTCAATTAAAAGTTATATTCTCCCATTAAAATATGTGTCATTATTTTAGGTTTGACAATATGTATAATACCATCAGGATATACTGCATCTTTCTGCAATATATGCTTGAATGACCATTTCACATTCTCTATCCTAGTAACCATCCAAGTTTCTGATTACCAGTTGGTTTGAATGAACAGTGCCACCTTCTTCTCTACCTGAACCTTGTCTGCTCAGGGACAACCTACATAAAAATGCTTGTTGTTGGAGAAAATCAAACTCAGTTTGTTGTCATGGATTTTTAACTTTTGTTTTGATATATTGGAAACAGAGAATGCACTTTGGTATTTGAGCATTTGTTGAAGTTATTTTTTTTATTGCTAAGATTAAGCTGCAATCACAGGGCTTATACATGATAGAGTTGTGAAAGTTTTCAATAGGCCTATCCATCTGTCTTAGCAAGAAAGAGAATCTGAAGCCATTATCTCAGAAGAGTCACATACTAGACAATATATTGTGGGGGCATCTGAAATATTACTAAACGAAAAGATTTACTACTTCCAGAATGAAAGTGTGTTCTCTTCCAATGTCTGAAATGTGAGCTGTTTCCTGTTGTTCACAAAGTTTATTACTTTTTAAAGAGCAAATAAGACTGCAGAGTGCCGGAGACACTTCACCATATTGCCAAGCTACCAGGAGAGAGATGGCTTGAAAAGGGCATTATCTGTTAAATTGTCAGTATTAAAGGAGCACTAAAGCTAGAAATATTCTATTCTAGTAACTGTATTTGGTAATACCCATAATGATAACATTCAATATATCAATTTATTTTTTATTCCTTGTATTAATAGTTGTCTTCTCTTTTACTTCAGACCAAGCTATCAAGCAAATGTGACAGTCATCAGCTGGGACAAACAACATGATACTACTAGATACAGTATATCCAGTAACAGTCCGTTTTTATTCATGTGCTTTAAACTCTTTTTTCAAATGAAAAAAGAAAACTTGTTTTTACTCTCAAAGGCCATGTGTCCACAGCTGATTTCTGATGTATGTCCAGCACAGGGAATCAAGACGGCTTAGGGCACATTCACGCGGGCGTGCCCTATTGATGCAGCAGAGGAAAGACGTGGAAAAACAGCACCTGAACAGCATAGGGCACTGTTTTCCCACATCTTGGAGACACCTCCCACTGCATCGGCGGGAGCATGTCCTATTGATACAGTAGAGAAAAGACGCAGAAAAACAGCACCTGAACAGCATCGGGCTCAGTTTACCCACGTCTGGAAAACACCTCCATTGACCACCGTGCAGTGCTGCCATGAAGATCTGGCAGCCCACTGCTTCGTAACAGCACCACGGGTATGCCACTAAGCATCCACATCCGCAGCAAAGAAAACGACGCAGAGAGGACACTTCCTATTCTCTGTGTCATCTCTGTGTACTATCTGCCCTGCACTAGACTTGGACACATGGCCTTATATGTTTATAGCCTTCTATAAATTAAAGCTAAATGCTAAATTTTATAAAACAATTTAACAGTTCTGTTTTAACACTGTTAAAGGAAATTGTAATTATTAGATCTATAGGTGTGAATGCTAATGATATACATCATATATATACAGTACACTCTGTCATTTGTTCTTTGTCTATAGTTCCAATCTATCAAATTTGAACTACCAGGCATGTGCAAGTCTCTTTTAATATTAAAGCTAAAACTAATATCAAGTAATGGTAAAACTAGAAAATGAATGGATTTTAAAATATCTATCTACTGCCTATCACTTCATTTGGTATCACATACTGTTATGGTCATTAAAAGTATTGTCCTCATTATTACCAATCCCCACACCCCCTGGGGCCTAATGGGTCATGTGTTTCTGGTTATGTACTTGTACATTAAAAAACTTTTTCTCAAAAGGGACACTCTGCGTTTTTTCCTTATTGCAGCCCGCACTGTTATTCCGCGGCATTGGCTCTCCACTACACCGCCGACTGTGTCTGGTTAGCGGAATTAGACTCATTAGACTTTATTCCGCACCACTCCGGCGTTTCAGGCGCTTTTGTAGTTGGGGGGTTCTCTCCTTGTTTTCTCCCCTCCCTGCCTTCCCTTTCTTTCCCCTCTATGCTTATGTGTCTCTCCTTCTGTGTGCGTTAGTTTTCACGGTAGATGGAGGCCACCGGTTTTCCCTTTTTTTGGTGTATGCTAGACTTGACCACGGCTCCCCCCCCCCTTTATTGTGGGTGGGGGGGGTGGGTGGTAGGTCGACACGAAATGCTTGACCCAGGGCTTTGAGCTTGGCATTAGCTGCTCTCGTTCTCTGAGTCTTGCCCTGCCGGCTTTTTATGTTTTTTCTTTTTCTCTCAGTGGTTGAGTCTTAATTGCTGCTATGGAAGATGGTGGGGACTCCGGCCTTTCTATGTCTGTTGTTTTCTTTTGCTTTTCTTGTTTAGTATAATGATGTGTTTGTAGCTCCTTTTTGGAGAGGGCAGATTGTAGACTATGATTATTAATCACGGAGGGTGAACTTGGTGCCCGCAGCGGGGTGGGGGGGGGGGGCTTGGAGGCCCGGGTACGTTCCCCTGGTGGTGGGCTCCGGGTATGCCTTGTATATGATGTATGATGTAATTGGATGTAATTGGTTTACTTTGTTATGTTTGTCTGCCTGTATTGCTTATAACTGTGAAATAACAGTATATCTACTTCAAAGTACCTTTTTGTCACTGTCACTTATATCTTAGGGAAGACTACTCAAAATTTGTGAACCAATCACACAAACAAGATGTTCATAAAACCAATGGTTTACAGAATATCTCCAGGTTTTTATTGGCTTTAACTTGTTTTATACTGTAGAGACTGCGGATAGAACATTATACTTGTACTATATTTGATATTCTATATTGATTTTTTCAACAAAACTAAAGGGCTCCAAGATAGATTAGATAGATTAGATAGATTAGATAGATTGATTAGATAGATAGATAGATAGATAGATAGATAGATAGATAGATAGATAGATAGATAGATAGATAGATAGATAGATAGATAGATAGATAGATAGATAGATAGATAGATAGATAGATAGATAGATAGATAGATAGATAGATAGATAGATAGATAGATAGATAGATAGATAGATAGATAGATAGATAGAATTACTGACTTTTTTCCCATTGCATATCATTTATATAAAAGTCACAGGAAAATGCATAACTTTACCTTTTCAAATAGTCAAGGACAGTTTTACTCCATTCAAGTACTTTCTGGTGCTTTTCCTCTGATAATACTCGCTGTAACAACTGAACAAAAAATTCCAGAAAACGAGATTTCTTCCTAAATTTCATGACTGCATTTTAGAAGATAAAATAGAAGGGTGTTTATTAGTCTAAAAAAAGTACAAGATATGTAAAAAATATTATCCAAAAATACCAATAGGACCACCAAGAATGTACCCTGTTTGTGAAACATATTTAATTATACATGTTAACTAAACGTGACCTATAAATGCAGGCCAAGTAGGTGCCCTTCACCCAATACATGAACACAATTGAGTGTTGAATATTGAAATGTTTTTTTAGATTTTATGGAATTCGAGTCACAATGGATTTACTTTGCTGACTGTATACACTTCTATTAAGTTGATATATAGTAGATACACTTTATGGCATTTAATTACATAATCTGAGTTTGTATGTTTTTTTTTTACTTCTGCACATCTGCAAACTGAAAATTTTCCTCAGTTCTAATGGTAAAGCCACTCAATTTCTGTCTAATCCTGAGATTGATTTGACCAGCCCAGGACATTAGCAATATTGTTTCTAATAGGTCATAGGAGCTTGTGGTTCTGTTTTTTTAAACAGACAAGCTGTCTTTCTGTGTTCAGATTTCTTGCAGGTTGCCTATTTATTGCTGCATTCATTTTAACTTGTTACCTCAAAAAACTTTGAGGACCTACTGCTGTTCTCGGCTCCGTCACGCCCCCTTGCGCATTCCTTGGTGGATCAGCTGAAAAATCTAAACATGTATGGGGGGCTTAAGTCTGATGGGCATAAATCCAAATTGCACTCATGTCTTGTCTACATTTAGTGTTATTGATGCGTAATCATTACGTGTCCATTGTGCCGATTGGAGGGCTCGGGCCATGTTTAGGGACTGGGTCAGGGGTGGGCAAAATGTTTGACTTGTGGGCCACATTGGCTTTTTTATTTGATAAAGGTCATCTTTATAATTTCCCTGAGATAATTCCTAGAGACTGCATGTTGTCACCATTAAGATGCACTTACAGTGTCATGCTCACGCCACTGCATCGTCCCCAGACAATGTTTGGACACCACTAGGCATAATGTGCACTCACTGCAGAGAACAAGCAGAGGGAAGGTGACAAAGTACAGAAAAAGAATGCTAAAAGGGGCAGATCCAGCCCCCGGGCCTTAGTTTGCCCACCCCTGGACTAAGACGCATCATTAGCTTAGTATTAAAAGTGTCTTTCACATGCCTTTTTCGCAGTGAGGACAAGCTAGAATGATAGACTATAGAACCAGCATATTTGCTAACATATGATTTGATGGTCCTCCATTTTGTGCTGCTCATATCAAAATGGTCATTAACAAGTGCATTGTTTTAATCTTACTCAAATGACAGTTATAGACATATATCAGCTAAAACTATGTTGTCCTAACTTTGTCTTGGTATATATATCTAACCATCAGGACAGATACAAGTGGTCTATACACATGCAGATTGTTCCCAAACAGATAAATGCTCTAAACAGTATGAGTATTTCAGAGCTTCAGTGAAGAAGGCAGAAAGAGTAATGGGATGCTGACATTTCAATTTATATACAAAACTTGACCTGTGTTATAAAAAATATCAATAATGCTTAATTGGTAATATACCTATAATATTGATGTTCAGTTCACTGATAAATACCATTATATTGAAATGAAACTGGCATAAATCTAAAGTTGGTGAAGCAAAGCTACACCAATTCCAGCATTGGTAGGTATTCCAAAAACTAGGGAAGAGTGACATCTTTTGGTCATTGATTATCACTAGAAGTCTGACTTGGTCTGGAAGAAGCTTAAAGAAATCCACTTTAATTTAAATTTTGAACACAGCTTCACACACCACTTTCAGAAACATGATGAGTCTAAGACACCTCCCCCCATCGAAAATAAAGCCAGACTCCGTGCATATCAAGGATCACCGTAGCATCTTACTTGTGAGTGTTATGGGAAACAATATTGCCTGAGGCAAGACAAATCATTTAGTTTCTAGTTAAGTATCTTTGGAAATCTTTAAATATATCTTTTGTTACAGCTTTAAATATTCTTAACATTATTTTTATTAAAAAATGGCTTAATCGAGAATCAAAGTTACTTTGTTTATGCGGAAATGTGCTCTTGATGGGGAACATATATTTCATAAATAGTGGTAGAAATAGAGTCACTTTTTGAACCACTAACAGGTGAAGAATATAGCACTGACGAGATATCTACTGTGAGTGCTCTGAGGCAAGGGGTTTGAATGCTGTGGACGGTCAGGATAGAAGTATTGTATTAGACCCCAACTAGTTACAATGTAGTATAATGCACCAAAATGCAACATGCAAGACTTTTTCTTATAACATATCTTAAATCAACACGTTGATGTTTATATGTGAAAAAAAAAATGTAAAAGGACTGAGCAGATTATAAGTTTTAATATAGATTAACATAATTCATATGGTATATAAAGTATGGCCTACAATGTGTTAATACACAAATAGGTTCAGAAGAGATACCAGTGAAATACCTACTTTCTTTAAATGCTGCATTTGGGGCCCAACATGAAACCACAGAATGAAGAAGTATTGGATCTTCTTGTCCCGTTAGCTCTGCTCCATCTACTATAAAACAATAAGATACTAATGAAGTACTTCAATAAGATATATTAAAATTTACTGACTTTAGTTTACTAATATAGAAAGGCACTCTGAGACGGAGCAATAATACATTTGAAAGCAGCTCTGCAATTTCAGCGCTTACGATTCTGTTCCAACATGTGCGCTCAGCGAGTGGTAAATTTACGTTTTGCTGTGTCAGCTTGTTCTTTCCAGTGGCAAGAATCTCTTAATTGTTTTTTTTATAGGGGAGCAACAGAGTGAGAAACAACATTATGATGAAGTTCTATATATTATCAATATAATAACTTATTTTTATTAATTTTTTTCTTAAGGCAAGCCACATTGATCAGGAAATATCATTTGTGGCCTTTTCTCAAAACTGGTCCAAAAAAAATAGATTTTGCCCAGACTTTATAGTTTATCTCTTTCTTGAAGTCCATTGAGTAACACATTATTCATATATCTTTGGGTTTAGTTGCTCAGTTGCTAGTTGTCCAGTCAGAAGGAATGGACAATAGCAAACAAAAACCCAGGCAGCCATCTTAACACCAACTGTTTCTAGTATGCCATGGTAAAGCAGGGTACAGAGGGCTTAATATTCGAGCTCTCCGATGTACCTTGCAGCAGCGTGATGACGTCATCACGCTGCTGTCAGATATCGGCTGGCTGGGGAAAGACGGCTCTGCTCTCTCCCCGGCTCAGCTGAAGCTTTGCTTGGAGACCAGCGGCCTCTAGGCAAAGCATCGGACATCGGCTGTAATTACGGTCATGTCTGACAAAGCTGTTTTTGAGCGGAATTGATTTGTGCCGCTCGAAAACAGCGGTGGGCGCAGATCATATGGGTCAGATAGATGGCCGTGAGCGCGCACGGCGCTCGAAACAGCCATCGATTTGACCCATATCTCCACCTCTGTACCCTGCTTCAGTTCTTACAAATATCTCCTTTCCTTTATTTTCTACTGCGTAAAATAGGATTTATATAGCTTTGGGACTATTTTAAAGCCCCCCATACACCTTACAATCTTACCATACAATTTCTGTACAATCAACTTTTCTTCAACCAAAACAATGTAATATGAGGACCTTTCTAAACCTTCCAATCACTATGTATTCTATCAGGGAGGCCATTATACTGCATAGTTGTTGGGAAATCTAAAGGAAAATGTATGGAGTGATCTAAAGGTGTGTGGGGGGCTTTAGAAGTTGGTGTGTATTTGCGTGTTGGGGGGGTCTTCCCTTCTGTAGAGACCCAACACTAAAAATCTCATCCGAGATTTGATGTAGATGTTTCTCTGCATTTTAAATCAGCTGTTTATTTGGTTTGTGCTGTGTAGATAAAGGGAAGGCTTTCCATATTGCATATGTTCTTTTTAAATTAGGTAACAAGTGTTCCCTGTGTATTTTCTACTTGCTAAAGAACAGTGAAGCAAAACATTATTATAGTAATGGAGAGAAAGAACAACTGAACATAAGTTATTCAATTATGATGCTCCGATAAACACGTTTGTGTATTTGAAGATGTAAGGATAAATGGTTTTGATGGCAGATTTTACACCTTTTCCTTGTAAAGCTTTTATGTAAATTAGCAGAGCATTATTTTTTCCTTCAATCCCTATTTAATGCACAGTTCTGTGTAATGTGTTGGAGCTTTATGAATAAATGTTAATACCATTGATAATAAAAAGGACAGCTGACATTTTTTCAAGAATAACAGTGACTTCATAATGGAAACAAGTATAATATATTTCACATGCTTCTTTCCCCCACCTACCTAAAAACTTTATTTAAACTAATGTAAGGCAATCCAAATTAAGTATATAACTTTTTTTTCAAACTTAAGCTGAATAACAGGAAGAAAATAAAATTTACATATAATTTACATCAAATGAATTGATATAATTAAAATTATGACTGGGCACTTTACATGTAAAGAAGGGGGACTGCTTATTACTTTGCAGCATTGGCGTTTACTTTGATCGTCTGCCGTCTTTACGCCTTTCATACCATTTCAGAGTTGTGCGGTATATGTGTTATGGTAATCAGCTCAAAGTTCCTTGAGATCAGTCAAGATGAAATACCAAGTTGTGAACTTCTGTTTGCTGTTTAGCAGTCACCAGAATTCCACTACTGGAATTACAATATGCAGGGCAGAGCTGTCAGAACAAAAGATTCATCCCCAAAGCACTCAGGAAGGAAGATGCATTATGAGAAAAGCTTGTGCAGGAAGAGATTATTAAAAATAACATCAATTTAATATTAATTTCTTCATCCAGCTCAGGGCTTTATACGACCAATAACCTATTATATCAATGAAAAATTGTCAACTCACATGCACATTGTGATTCTTTAAGCAAACATTATATATATGCAGCCTTTGTCTCATATTTTATTTTTTCATAGGTTATAGTATATATAGTATACCAAATTATTACTTTTTCTAGTAAAATTTGGGGGTGAATAATTAAAGCCATCTGATAGTTTTGGTGATTACATTTGGTTAAATTTTTGTTACATTGATTACATTTGGTTAAGTTTTGCGTTAAAACCACTAAAGGATTTTGCTAGCAGGAATTTTATAATCCTGGAAGAGCAATAAAAACCAGGAACATATGACTATGGCTAGCAGAACAATGTATTTTGATTTTACTGCTGGTGATTTTAAAAAAATTTCTACAGCTGAAACATAAAGCCATGAATATCGGTGAAATGCCATGAATCTGGATATTATGTAGGACTACTGTATCCAATTAAATATCAACCAGGGCATTCCGCCTTTGAGGCAAGCTGAAAACCATATCTCAGACATTGGCCTGCACATAAGATTCCTAAATATCTTAGATACTCAGTGGCCTGCCACTCTAAAGAAGCCATGAGTTATTGGAAAAAATGGTTTGCTATTTGAAGCTGTGTTCACCTCTATGTCCCCACTTTAGCGATCTTCCGCAATTCTAATCATGGGGCGATGATCGTTAGCCGTTTTTATGGCAAGGGAACTGGAGTGATCTGCTGCATTTTAAGACACAATCCAACTGAATGGGGACGCATTCAAAAATCGCATCTCAATTCATTCATATTGAGGGAAGTTGACATCTACCGCAGACAGTTTAGTTCCATCCTTGGCCTCTACTACAGCAGCATAGCAAACCCTCCACCACCCAAATTATTACATGGACAATGCAATAGTAACATTTAATTAGCATTCTGCTCTCTTCTGCTGTCAACATGTTCTCATGGCAATGTCAACAGAAGATCAGATCTCCAAACCATCCATCTTCCAGGTAAATTTTTACAGGAAGCAGATTGAAAGCCAACTGTAGGTACTTTTGTTTATTTCAATTAAAAATACATTTATTAATGTTTCAAAAAGATATCATAGCTCAGCTCCCCAACTTTCATGGTAGCGCAGACATCATTGCCTATACATTTTGTTTTTACTGGGCTACATATTCTAGCATGGCATAACTGAAGACTGAGAACAAAAGCATTTTTTTAAAGGGCTACAGCATGGCTTCACTGCTTTCAGCAACTAATAGTTTTTTTAAGGTTCAGTGCCACTTTAATAAGAAGATAGCAACATGAATTGGTGTTTTTATATTACAAACGCCTGTCAAACATGTCAGATATACCCTATGGGTTTCAAAAACACTGTCACTCCATTGTCAATTCCCCTACTCGCCCCTTTGAAATGTTGGTGTCAATGCACACACAGTTGCATATTCTGATTTAATTATTATATAAAATAACCTCACAGCATGTATTTTTATCTCATTAGGCAAACATAAACATTAGGAATGAAATGCTCTATTTGGTTGAAATTACAACCATGGCATATGACCACAACCAAGGTTTTAAATATACTTTATGAAAAAGGAAAATATTAAGGTTATTCTGAGCCTCCTGCCATTACAAACTAAATCTACTCTATTTTTTTTATAATTTAATGACTAGAGTGTAAACTGACTTAATTAATTCATCATATGCTTCAGCAACCAACTTGCATAATTAGCTGATTAAGATGCATATCTCATTGATTTAGTTATACACTTGTTAATTTAATTGCCACAAGTTAGGCTAATTACATTTAGGAGAGTCCCCACAGTTAGATATTGTCCTTTGTTAAAAAAATGTATAGGATATTAGGAAAATTATAGCGAGGTGTCACTTGGCAGAAAATACATTTATATATTCAGAACATCATAAACAGTTTACAAACCAAAAACGAAATGAAAGTCATTTCTGTCTATTTCTGAAATAAAACAAGCACTTGTATTCATGCTTCTCATTAAATATATTAATATATTTTATATTTATGCTTTCAACATAATCATTATCAGTGGCATTCAGAATTAATAAAGCATTACACTGGACATAGAAATGCAAACATATTAAAGATGTGCAAACCATAATAACAAAAACATACCCATGCAACAATAAAGGCAGCCACTCAACCAAGATGTCCTGTACAATTAAGCCAGGCAAAATAGAAGCATATGCTCCACGTATCTATGTCTGTAATGCCTGTTTTAAATTAATAAAGGAATACTTTATCGAGCACTTGGCCATTCGTCACATTTGTCCTTATCTTGCCTGGTCTCTTGGGTACCTTCACCTCTCTCTCACCTTCTGTGTACAAACAGCTGTGACTGTATATCCTTCAAAGCTGCACCTCCTTCACTGACCACTGACCACCGCCTTCCATAACATACCAGGCTTTTTCTAACCACAACATATGTCTATTATAGTGGAAAGAAGGGCCCATTCTACTTAGAAAATCCAATACTTCTGGTTGGTTTCACCTGCTTAGAGATCTTTCCCCTTTGACCAAGTAGAATAGGCCCTTTTTTCCATTTTTAAAATCAAATTGTTCCCCCTTCTATCTTTCTTTGTTGATATGTCTAGTATAGTGGGTTTTTTATTATTAGTATCATTATTATTATTTACTATCCAAAATATTAAAGCATTTCTATTAAATGAATGACAATAGATAGATTTTTACTATAATTAACATGCTACTGTTTGTCATTAGTGATGAGTGGCATAGGCAACATTCGTATTCGAATTTTATGGAAAACATTTGGAAAATATTTGCATTCGGCAATATTTGTTTTTTTTATATGCGAATATTGGCAGTTTTTATTGCCAATATATGTTCAACATGGCGCAAATTTTTATGAGAATTTTCAAAAGTGACGATTTTCGCAATATTCACATCACCCCAATATTCAATTAAAAAACTGTTGATGGTCGTAGGGAGTGTTGCTAAGCTCTTGTTGCAGCCTTCCCATTCATCCAATTGCATTGAGAGGCATGTGTAATGGAAAAAAAATACGAATATCCGGAATTGCGAATATTTGGCAATATATTCACCATCTTCGCGAATTTCCGAATTGCCGATATTCACGATTAATATTCGGAATCCGAATATTCGCGATCATCACTATTTGTCATTTGTACTAAAATTTAAATATAGTTGTACAAAAAGAAGTTTTCCATTCACCTCATTCTGCACTTACCATTCCATAGAATGTATAACCACGTGGCCATATGTTTACTGAAGTTGCTTGGTGGCCCTATACTAAAAAGCAAATCCACGCTCCATCTAATTCAGACCTCCATAAACTAATATTATATATCAAACTTGGAAAATGTAACTGCATTTTGGAGGAAATCACACAATAGCCCATTTTTGAGAAAGTCTGTGAGCCTTGACAACAAGCTTCAGACCACCTACAGAGATGAGAAACTCCCTTCTCTCTTTCTACCTGGACTGTCCTTTTTTCCTTCATGTCTGCCTCACACCTGTACACCTTTTCAGTTTGACGCTTTTTATGTGTCTTTCCCAGCCCCATCCTGATTTCCAAAAATGCCCGAAATTTTCTGGGAACATTTCACTTGCCAGATGCAAAAAGAAGTGAAATTGCAGAGTGTCACTTCCCATATTTGGAAAGCGGAAGTGACACTCTGTGACACAACTTCCTGTATGTTTTCCCTTAGTAGTTAAGGGAAAACTAGACAGGTATGGTCACCTATATCTTTCCTCTTAATCCGTCACTGGAAAAGGTAGAAACTTCCTACACAGTATCCTTCCCCATAGCTTTTATTAAGAGGTTTTCATTAAAGCAATGCATTTTCTCTTCTTTTCTTGTTACGCCTTTGCATTATTATGAATTTGTTATCAGATAAATAAGCAAAGAGTCATAATATAGTCCCTAACAAGGCAGAAATGTTAACCCAAATAACAAATCCACATATACAGTATATCAATAAAAAATAATATGTATTCAACTTTACCTAAAAACTGTTTGAAAGTGATCAACTAACTGCTTACACTACAGTATATTGAAATCAATGGGTTACCTTATTATACACAGACACCACATTTCACACATTTCAGGATGCAATTCCTAAACGAGCCAGCTTGTTTGTTTGTATTATAAGCCATCATAATCATAATTAGAAATAGCTAACCTGATTTAGTCAATTTTAGAAGGTGTTGTTCCAGTGCAGATAACTGTTCATTAACACTTTCCGCTACAATTAGCTTCTTTTTCTGGTGCTTTTTGTGAAAGGACCCCTACATTTCAAGAAACAGAAAATAAAATATGCTTGTTAGGCTGAATCTAATCTCTGAATCATGTTAACATCTTCCAACCATTGGAGGGAACGGCACAGGAGTTGCAACATTCAGGTACCCAGCTTAAATTTGCAGCACCCCATAGACATGAGGAGTATGCACTGGGCATTTACCTGGGACAGTGTACACAAACAGTGCAAACAGGTAAACAAATAGGTCTGCTAGGTACCCATTAGGGTCATCTGAGAGAATTTATAGCTGTTTATAAGAAAATAACAAGCTAATAAAGGCAGGTGACAAATTACATTTTTTTTTTCTACAAAAAACATTTTGTAAATGCAGCTAAAGCCCCCCCATACACCTTAAGATCGATCCATACAATCTCCATTAAATCTACCAATAACTGTGTAGTGCTGGGTCCTCCCTGATAGAATACATGGAGATTGGAAGGATAAGAAAGGCCCTCGTATTACATGGTTTTGGAGAACAAAATTTGATTGTACAGAAATTGTATGGAAAGATTGTAAGGTGTATGGGGGCCTTAAAGAATAGTAACACCAACTAGCCATTTTTAAACAAAAGTTTTGGAAAATGGATATAATTGAATTTTTTGCGTATTTTGTGCATTTTAAAATATATCAGACCTTTTCCTTTTCGCCTCCATCCTTTGTTTTGTCAGGATCACCACTGCAGGTTGATTTCAACTGATTGCCTTGGACAAAGCTGGCTGTACTTTCAGTGACATCAAGTAACTTTTTTCCAATCTCTATTACACATACTGCCATTTCATATTCCTCCCATAACCGGAGCACCTGCAGAAAAACAATCCCGCCAACAAGATAAGTATTACAGGAACAATTTATCATAATCATAATTTGCATTTTACACACATATATATATATATATATATATATATATATATATATATATATATATATATATACACACACACACAGACACCCGCTTTCCTGGTTAATTATAAGCTTCAGAGCTAGAATGCTCCAATACTGAATGTTAGAGTTCCACAAAACCCATAAGTGCAGGCCTACACCCCCTTTCTTGACCATTTTAATGTGCTCATTACTGTGATTGCCAAGTTAATTATAGTAGGCTAGTCCTTAACTTCATGAGAAGGACTAGGAAATTGTACATCAACTAAGACTAACTAAGATGTATTTATTCATTCATTTTTAGAAAGTAAAACTTTTAAGCAGGGTACAGACCGGAAGATATGGGCCAGATCGATGGCCGCTTCGAGCGCAGTGCGCGCTCGCGTCCATCTGATGTCCGATGCTTTGCCTAGAGAGCGCTGGTCTCCAGGCAAAGCTTCGACTAAGCCGGGCAGAGAGCAGAGATGTCTCCCCTGCTGTGCCGATATCTGACAGCAGCGTGATGACATCGGACGGCTCGAATATCGAGCCGTCTGTACCATGCTTTACTTGAACAAAAAAGATTGCTTAGAAATGTGTGGAAAAAAAGACTTTATATCCTTATGCTGCATCTACACTATGGAATTCTGTGTGGTTTTCCCGCAAGTAGACCATAGAGAAAACTGCGCAGTGAAGCCCCTGTAGTTTGGGGGCGGCAGCAGGTGCGGATTTACAATGCCTGGCTGGACATTGGGGATTTGGGGGCATCCACACTGGAAACACGTACAATGCCCATTGGTAAATTGGGTGTGGTGTATGACACACACAAACTGTGCCCGATGTGTTCCCAGGTGAGGTTTGCTAATAAAAATGTATAGGACACAGTATTGCAGACACAGCGAACACCATGCCCTATACAAAAGGCCCAAACAGCACCCATGCTAAATAAAAACCCCTTCTCAACAGCCAACCAAGTGACAAACACTCTCAAGGAGGTAGGCATATCAATAGGCAAGTCTACCATAGACCATCATACAGAGAAGACTGTATGAAAGTAAATACAAAATGTGCACTGCAAGGTGCATGCCTTTCATAAGCCTCAAGAGCAGAATGGCTAGATCAGACTTCTACATCTAAACATCTAAAAAAGCCAGAAATCTCTGCCAACAGATACTGGTAGACCATTTGTTGTAGAGAGTTCTTCGTAAAATTTGTAACAAAAAAAATTATTGTATCACAAAACAAACCAGTTTGTGCCTGAGAACAACCTTCAGCTTATCAGTTGAGTACTTATCTATATTAGCAGTTGCAAGGAAAATGTAGACAGGTGGGAATAATGTATGAAGAAACAAGATGTGTGTAAAGCACATTCCCAAAGGAAGGCTATTGTGTATTGTCATAATGTATTCATTTCTGTTATTACTACATTTAACTGTAAACGATTTCAATGTGATTTAGGTTATTCACTGCGCTATTAAAGAATGTATTATCTGCCAAAACAACTGCTACTCTGAGGCATGCTATTTTCAGATATTGGATTTTATTGCTGAAAATAATGATTTTTACAGCTTTGTGACTGGAGTCTACTGTTATAGTTGTTTTAAAAACATGCACTTTTAAAAACTATACATCATACCCATATTAACAGTTCTGGCTGTGAAAACATTTACAGTGGGGAAATAATTATGGCCATCTTTAAGTGTATGTCCAGCTAAATGTTGCAGAACTCCATTACAGCCATTGTCCCTTACTTCTGTGACAACACTTTCTTAAAGTGGATATAAACTAAAAAAAAAAAACATAAAAAAATAAACATACACACATTACTCACCTACATTGTGTCTTCATCCAGAGACAGCTACCTCTAACAAGAAAAAATAAAGACTTACTTATGCGGGTTGCTCACTCCCGCGCTGCCAGCATGATGACGTCATCATGCTGCTGTCAGATATAGGCAGAGCTGGAGAGATAGCTCAGCCGATGCTGTGCATGGAGACCCGCGGTCTCCATGCACAGCAACGGACATCGGCCGTGATTAACGGTCATGTCCGATATCCCAGTTTTTGAACGGGATCGATTGGTCCCACTTGAAAACTGGGATGGCCACATATGATATGGGACAGATAGATGGTCATGAGCGCGCACGGCGCTTGAAGCGGCCATCTGGCCCATATCTTCATGTGTACCCTGCTTAACTATTTAAATTTTTTTACATTTGCTGATAATAGAAGGCAGAATGGGAGGTGGTAGGTCTGCTTTAAAACAGAAAGTGAGAAAATGTACAAAAAGGTTGACAGAGGTTCTAGCCTACCCTTCTATTCTTTTATTTTTATTGAATGCATGCTGGATACGTGCTACACAGCTAACTCCAACAGGACGGCTGATTTTAGCCCAATCCTCGTCAGTTGCAGCCTTCAATTCCTGCACGACCCAATCCTTAAGGGATGCGGGAGTGCGCATGGCATCGGATCGGGGATCAGATTGTGCAAGAATTGGTACGTGTATGCCCAGTTTTAAGGCTCATAGTTCTGTATGTAAAAGTTGTGGGTATTGGATAGCAATTAGCTCAAGGCACCAGTGCCTATAGCTTCAAAGATGCCCACTGGACTCTGCTTGAAGGGATTAAACTAAATAAAAGATAAGAAGAAACAAAAAGAAACAGATCAAACTACTCCAAAATGAAATGATTTTGTGCTAGCCTTAAGAAAATCAAAAAAGTTCAAACAATATTAGAAGAGACCTTTTGAACTCTAATCCACTTTAAAAAGCACATTTACTAGAACTTTAAAATGATCTTTTAAACTAGATTTTCACATTAAAGTCAGCACCTAGTGATTTATTTATTGGCGCTCAACAAAACTAAAACTTCCTAAATACTTGACTGCCTTATGGCACAAGTACAAGTGACAAACTGTCCAAAGTGCTGCATAGGACATATTTAGGGAATTGTGTTTTTTTTATCTAGGACCCAAAAAATTATTGAAAATTAAATATGATTTAATATCTTTACATCATCTCTTACTTTGACCTCTATAATGGAGATGGGTAACTATAAAGCAGTTAAACTGACAAACTAGAAACATATTGTTAAACTACTCAAATATGCATACACATACTTAACAATGAGCAGCATTCACTATATAAATAAACATTGGTAGACTTCTGACCAAAACACCTACACACTTAGTTTACATCCCATTCTATACTCATGTCCATGCACAATTTGGCCAAAAGACCCAAGATCTGGTACTGATGTTGAACAAGGCAGCAATTGCAATTGTTGCTTTTCAGTCTATGGCTATGTCTCCACGGCGCTATCGGGTCCATCGGCACCCCTGCGCTAAGCCTGATCCACATTACCTGCCTACATCACCGGCTGTTCCCACTGCGTTATGCCAATCCACCGAACAGAGGTTGATGTACTGCACTATATCAGCCTCCGGCCAGCGGATTAGCAGACTGCCGTGGGAACAGCCAATGCTGTAGGCAGGTAATGTAGATCACCTCAGTCTGGATCACCGCCAAGGAATACACTTAGTGCATGGGGTGCCGACGGACCCGATAGCATCGTGGAGACATAGCCTATCCTTTACATGTTTATTATTTGTTGATTGGTTGAAAATCTATGGCAGTCCACATGGTTAGATCGACCTAAAACTATTAAAATCTGGACAAGATTGGATTTTGATTGGATAAGATCTGGACAAATCTGGATTTTCCATTCGATTGAATGGAAAATCTAGATGCCTTAATTTATCAAATCAACCTTAATAGACCTGGATTTGTGGTCATGAATATCAATAATTTTGAGGGGTGTATGCATGCTTTCAGCCAACTGAAGAATACTGTGAGGATGATGGTCATTACAAAAAGGTGTCAAGAACTTAATTTGTTTGAGATGTCCACTGTTAAATCAAGGTTTATGGGAGTTTATGTGACATTTTGTGGCAAGAACATTAGGATCTATACCATTGCATTTGTTTGTTGTAAACCAGAATCTTTACTCTATTCTCTAGGAATAAGCAAGAGGACACTTGTGCATAGAAGGCAGAAGAGATTCAAGTAAAGGAAGGTATAGACTAGGCTGTTTCATGCCAAAGCTTTTTGACATTCTATATTGAACCAAAACTCTTATCTTACTTTAGTTTTTAAAATGTTATATAAGTGGAGCCTGGACATGGTCTTTTAAGCCTAGGCACATATTTAAATATGTCCCTAGACCATTTGTTACCCTCTTTGTATCATCTTCTTACATTTGGTTTTAAAGCAAAAGTATACTCAAAATCTAAAACAAAATGCGTAAATTCAAGTTTGACTTACTTCCATCTGGTATGATGGTGGTATAGAGCTCCACAATCCCCCAAAATATTATCTGCTGTTGTCTGGAATCGTATGAAAGATTCCGTATGTTGTGTAATGTTTATCACATTACTATGTTGTGTATATCACATTACTATAAAAAAATTTAAAGCTTTGGATTTGGAACTGTTTCTTCTACCCAGATCAGCCATGCAGAACAGACCTAGAGTGTCAGCACAGACCACCAAGGAAGAGGGTATTAAACAGCTACAATTTCAGAAGCCACTAGCCATCACCTTTGGATGTTACGTTCCTCATGCATTATAATCTGCCACATCAATTATAGCAAAGCCTCTTGTGAAATGCAGCTTTCAATAGTTCTTCCTGGTTTCAGCTGTATACATGCAAAGTGCGTATAACCGGCTTTAATGTGATGCCAATCCCATGTGCATTTCAGCCTTATTTTCCCTTCCATTGTAGCAGGGTTATTCATTATACTTTCCTAACAATCTCATTACACCATACATCAATGAACTGCCACAGCAAACAGAATATTGTTTGCTGTATTCTGTCCTTCATACATTTCTAAAGAGATGAAAAATATCACTGCCATTAGGCCATGTCTTTTGATCTTGCTTTAAGCAGGACAATTACAAACCATTTTCTCAGCACCTTACCAATTAGGTACGTGTACAGTTATGCATTTTTATAGAAGAAAAAATAATTCTCTTTGAATCAACAGGAAATGCTTGATAATAGCTCCACAATAACCAAATCACATTATCTTAGTTTTATTGATTACTGCTAATATAGAAAAGTACATTAGCTTATTGTTATACACAGCTATCAGGCATATAATTGCATTCCACATAACAAGCTACTGAACGTATAATTTAGACATATGACCAATGCTTGTTAGCAAGCAAATGTGTTTCCAGTTTCCATCAACATGTGAAATCCAATGGCTATTAGTTTGCTAGGTAGGCAAGTTATTATTATCATTCATTTATATAGCGCCCAAATATTACGCAGTGCTGTACAATAAGTAAGAGATGACACAAAAGATAACATACAAGTACAGAAGGAGTAATGACAAAAGGGCTGAACAGGGTTGCACTGTAGATATATCATATAGGAGATCATGTTAGCTAAGGCAGACAACGGTTGGCTATGATTATTTTTAATGTATCAACCTCTAGAATGTACTGTTAGAGGCAGTGTACTGTTGATTTTTATTCCCAAATACATATTTGGCATATATACCAATTAAGATAATGGAGAGATAGCGTTATAACTTTTTTCAACTGCATTGAACCTTAAATCTTCATCTCTCTAATCACTGTTCACTATTACCGCTCATTCCCTGCTATTAATGTTACTGTTAAATTTAGCCATACACAGAAGACATAAGGGGGAAAGTTTGCGCAATTTGTAGATAGCTATCATTTATTAGGAGTCTGCAAAGCAGTCAGTATCTTGTTAAAACAGCTTGACATATGCAGTGTATCAAAATGTTTTTTTTTAAGGGGCTTATTTACACGAGCGAGCAATAAACACTACGGACCAGCGGATGCAACATTAGGAGTCCGCTGGTGGCTTTTTTTTTTTTGGGATTCACCCGATAGAACTTCCATAGGGTCGTTATCTAGATGAAATTGTGCAGGCACTCGCAGACAGTCATTTCCCAGGGTACTGCCAGAGCGCCCGGTCATTTCCCAATCGTGTAAATTTAGCCTTAGGGACAGCAGCAGTTCAGGGCCAGTTGGGAGTAGTCAATGGAAAGTGGATAAAACCAACAAGTTTGTTCATTATTTATCCTATGATGTTACTTTATGCTATTTTCAAGCGTTTCATCAGGTGTATACCAATCATGGGTCTATATTACCATATCTTCCTCTACTCCTCCTGCTCTATGATTTAAGGGAATATTTCCACTAGGGAAGTTTACTCTCTCCACCAGTCTTAGTGACAACTTTCATAAAGACCAGGAATGGAGGAAGAAGTCTTTTGTTGGTGACAGGAGGCTTGCCATATTTGCAAGAGATTTTTTTTCTGACTTTGTGTTGTGTCTATGACATAAATTAAAGGATAAATCCCCATGGCACAAATTCAGGGAAAAATTTCAATGTTTAACCCTTCTTATTCCAAAATTTAAAAAAAATGTATATATATATATATATATATATATATATAAAGTAAATTTTTTTATTACAAAAGATATGTTCATAATGGCTGACAATTGTAAAAAAAATTATGTCAGTGTATCTGTAAGTAAAATGTAAAACTGCCATAACTTATAGGGATTTAGATATCAAAAAACAAATATCAGAAACACAAATCGGCGGCAGCAGGTTACTGGACGTTTGCTTTATGTTTCAGAACATAAAACTAGTAATCTTTGCTTTTAGAAAACCGGATCTTTTCAGACTCCTACAGATTTTTCCAGGCTTTGTGGCAGCAAAGGAAATATTTATATCATGGTATTAGACAAAGTAGATTATTAAATGCACTAATCCGTTAATCATACACAATATTTACACAGGCTCATAAAAGGGTCACGACTCAGAAATAATTATATGTTCAAATATCAAAAATACATAAGTAACAGGAGAAGTGTTTGCTTTTAATGTCATCCTAAAATAGCAATATAATAAGTATTCTTTTGATTGCCAAGTTGGATGCATCTAAATAAGTACCTTGGCTACATAATACACGATGCAGGCTGTCATGTGCAGTACGCCCTCTGATACACCAGCCTGTTTTTTCTGCCAGGTGCTGCTGGGGATCTCTTGAAAAACTGCCAAGCATTTAATTAGGATCTGAAAACATGAAGAAAATGTGAATTATACAATAAAGTATTAACCTCTTTGTTGCTAGAAGAGAATTGGTACTATTTATTACTATAGTGATAGGCATTATACAAACTAGTTTGGTCAATTTCCTACAAAACACACATTTTTATGCTTTCCAAAAAGTTCCTGGTCACTGTAATTTGGCTTCTTTCCCCAAATGAAGCAGTATATAAGTGAAATAAACTTGGAAAGTGAAGCTAAAGTATACATTGAAAAGAAAAATCCAGTTTTGATCATAGTAATTTTGTCACATGGCAACAGTTGGTAATATCTTGGTCACATGATCCTATAGTCTTATGCAAGTTAAGGTTCTTCAGTGCCAGTTATATTTGAATGTACTGTGATTCATAATCAGCAAGACTAGCCCTGAGGCTTGTTCTGATAGTTAGAGATGGTCAATTTTTTGAGGACTTGAGCTTGACTTGAATTTATGCAAAAACTATATATGCTAGAACAATGTTTGTTTCAGTAGTATACCCTCAACCCTCTACATCTCCAGCAAGTATGGTGATGATACTATTCTCAGTTGCTTTTTAATTAACACGAACTGGCTGCAAAGTCGAACTGGCTGAATTAAAAAAAATTATAATTTTGACCATCTCATCTAATAGTAGCATAGCTTCACTGATTTGGTTATTTCAGTAAAAAACCTTCTCATGTGCAGTACAGAAATTACTCTGGTATGCTCCTTGGCTCCTTGGTTCTACTCAATTCACTCCCAATTTGGCCAGCTGTTTTGCGAATTGTGGCAATAAAGTTTAAATTTTCAAGTGGGCTGAGCATAATATTACTGAGTCAATGTAACATTAAACAATCACAAAGTTCTGATATGCTCTTCCAATACCTAGAATGTTGTGACAACAATATAAAGTGTCGTTTGGGATTATTGCTGAGAACATTGTAGAGAAAACAGTGGGCAAGGCCTATAAAAGTGCATCTGTAGGAGCACTTTTATCAATGCATTCACTACATCTCCAGCAAGTATGGTGATGATACCACACTTAGGGGATTTGCAATTCACTCACAAAGTCGAACTGGCTGAATAAAAAAAATCATAATTTTGACAATCTCTTCTAATAGTAGAATAGCTTTACTGATTTGGGTAATATGGCTTCACTAACAATGACAACAATGTTCCTGGTTACATTCTTTTACAATCTCATTCAGTACTATACCCTCCACACTGGTATTTCAATCAGTATTATATCAAAGGACTGAGCAGCCTACCACCAAGTTTCATTATACAAAGGGAATACTTTTGTGGATACACCCTACTTCCAGCAGAAGTAACTGAATTTGTGTCAAATGTGTAGCCTTCATTGCTTTTTCTGCACATTGATAGATGGTGGAATTTGGAGACAACAATCATTTAAAAAAAATTGTCATTTATTTATTTGTGAGAATGTTATTTTTATGTATAACTGATTGTAACCACTTTTAGCATACCCTTTTTAACAGACACTGAAAAGCTTTATCTGGCATATCTATAAACCCTAAAATTGGTATTTATGTTATAAAACATAGTTGTATGTTTTTTTCCACCTATTCGGTGAACTACAGTAAAAAGCAAGTAAATGGGATCCAATCCCAGAAATCAGACAATGGCCATCTGATTTTTATGGTTATTTCAGCACAGTCAATCAATCCAAGACATCAAGTTAATACTAAATTCCAATACTATAACTCACATACAATGAGCTTTATTGATTGCTGAGATTACAGAAATGACATCAGCATCTATACTGCAAGAGAAGTAGAAGCACAGTGAAAAATGACATCTGGGAGATAAAAAATCCCTTAAGAGAAACCAGACATACCTACTTTGGCTGAGGTTTTGTTCTGTATTACATTCTACACAAACTGTACACACATACATAAAAAGTAAAGTAAAGCATAAATGACAACACAATATGCATAAATAAGTCGTAAGTCTCAATGCTAATAAGTCATAGACCTTAAAATAGGTAAACAAAATATGTGATCATTTTAAAGTGTAATAAAAAAGGTGGCTGCCTAATGTAGAAGAAACCAAACGGTGTTTGGCTATTTTAACAAATGAAGAGTGTCCAATTAGAGATCTCACTTGTATAGAATGGCTTCATTCACCCGCTGTGTGGCACCATACTTGGTGCTGATTACTTATGTGTGTTGTGAAGCTTCACAACAGACCTCTCCAATATTAATTGGTACATTTACATCAGCCTGGAACAAGTGCGTTACTGCTCGTATCTGAATGGCTTGTTGTGTTTAAAGACATAAATATAAATGATTGCTTATCATGGTTGCAGTGAATCTGCGTGGGCACATTTCTGCTTACCTGCACTACCGGAACAGAAGGGATTCTGTGATAGATTAGTGGAGCAATCAGACCATAGCATTGAACGACAGCTTGAAGGGCATAGTTGGCATCGCTCAGCAAGGCACTAACATCAAGAGCCACTAACAATCTTTCGCATTCAGCTATCCGACAAAGCTAAAGATAACAAACAGATATTTAGCTCAGTGGAGCAGATATTTCTGTAAAATCATATACAAAAGGGTTCTGCCAATCTAAATGTAAATACTTTTATAAACTCTATGTTTCCTGCAAATCAATTTGAAATACATAGATTTCCCTTTGTGGATTATATAAACTTTGATTTTACAAATTGCCTGTTGTGGTTGTCTCTTCAAGTGAGTTATTTCAGTAATAACCTTCTCATGTGCAGTGAAGAAATTACTATGGTATGCTCCTTGGTTCTACTCCATTCACTCCCAATTTGGCCAGCTGTTTCGCTTCTTAGATTCTATAATACCCATCACCTCCTAATACAAGTGTTGTTTTTATTTTTGTTTTTTCCAGAGCGGTTTGTGGCAATAAAGTTTAAATTTTCAAGTGGGCTGAGCATAATATTACTGAGTCAATGGGACATTAAGCAATCACACAGTTCTGATATGCTCTACCAATACCTAGAATGTTGTGACAACAATATAAAGTGTTGTTTGGGATTATAGCTGAGAACATTGTAGAGAAAACAGTGGGCAAGGCCTATAAAAGTGCATCTGTAGGAGCACTTTTATCAATGCATTCACTACATATTTGCAGGCAGTGGGTAGTAACCAAAAAGCTCAATTCATGTTTATAAACATATATCATATCCTATGTGGGTTGCAACTCATTTGTTTCTGTAATCTCAGTATCTGATTTAGATGTTCCTTTTTAAATTGCTGCTCACTTCCTTTTCCTAAAGGAAGTTCTCATAAAACCTCAACAGTTTAAGTGCTAAATGTCAAGTGCATGTTAAATGAATTACCTGACAAGTGTTCCTGTTGGTTAAATACATCAACCCCTCTTCTTCCCTTCTTCTAATATGTCTTGCACATGCCATGAACGGTTGCTTTACCTCCCTCTATTTCTACCTGGAGGTTTATGTTGTACTCTCCCATTGTTGCCAATGCCAGAATCTCACTCTAACTTCAGTGTGGTGTAACATTAAATACTAAAACACTTAAATTACATAAACATTGATGTCTTTACATTTGCATCTTTTATTGAAGACATGCTTGTCCTTCTGCCCCATAAGTAAACAAGTCCCACTAAAGAAGCTGACAGTGGAGACATTGTTTAATTTAATAAAACATTCCTAAATAACATTGGTAAGTGAAGTAATGAGATTGCATAGAAGAGCATCCTGCAGGAGGGAAGCAGTGCACAGGTTGCCCTATAAGAGGAAAAACCTTTATCCAGATGCAAGGAAACGGGCACCTAAATGTTATAACAGAGCTTGTGGGGAGAATACAGCTTAATATACTGTAGTACCAGGGCTTCATAAAACCAAGGTATGGAATAGTAGAAATCATTATTGATGCAGGAGCTGGACATTGAAAGTGTGATCAGGGTGGGAATGTTTAAGTCATTTTTTCAAATTGCACACCCGAAAGATTATAAAGAGACGTATTAGAAAAAAATCAAACTTTCCCCCTCTGTACTTTTTTATGGATATCTTTTTTTTGTAAGCAGACTAGAGAACTGGCATACTGCTGCTTCATTATAAAAATGTATCAGAGTCTAAAAGATAAATTGAGTGACATATGAATATAACGCATAATGCAGGGGTTGAGTAATGTATTAGAATGAGGCCTGGACCTGGAATTCTATAGCCAATGAACTAAAGAATATGGAACAAGTTGGATTCCCGATTCTAATAAATTCCCCTCCTGATTGTTGTGCCTAAAACATGATATACTGGGTGCACTATGCAATGTGGCTGGTAACCAAGAGTGTCATTTTTCAATTCAAGGGGTTGAAGGAAAATAATATAAGGACAGATATCATGAAGTTACACTTTGAGCATTTAAAAAAAAAAAATCTTGATTTTTGTAATACATGCAATGAAGCGTTTTATATTTATTCGAATTTTATGCCATTGCGATATGCTAAATATGCTAACCTCAATCATGTCAATAACATAAGCACTTTGATTTTGACATTAATTATAATATTGTGAAAAAATTTATCTTTTCTTCAATATTTTCAAAGGATCCGAGGTTATGTGTGATCTGATATTAATTATCTCATATTAATTTTAATCTAAGCCATCAATATTATAGCTGCATGACATTCCCTTTTATATATTTTTAATTATATTCGGTTGATCAGTCCTCAGTAATAACAGCTATCAATTTACTTACTTGGCCCCTCCGTAGAACACCTCCATCACATACAGAGTCACAGTAGAGTGCTCCTTCTTTTATGTGTATTTCACTCACTGTAAAGACACTTCCAAGGAAGAGTTGTAGCAGTATGGGAGAAGACTTTGATATGGCGTCATTACACAATCTATAGAAAAGCAACAGTTACAGATATATATTTAACTTTAACAGTAAGGATACTAATTGTGTCATGACTATAAAAGAAGATTGGTTTCAGCAGAAGATGAAAGATGTTAGAGATTAGTAAAGGCTAGCATTCTACTTGATAACAAGAATAAGAAAATGCTAATTATAAATTTTTCTATATGCACAGCAGGTCTGTGTTGGCTATTATAGTTACCATGGAAACATTTGGTACTCATCTTTTTTTTTAGATAAGAAATAAATTATAAAGTGGATAGAACAATCTATGTGTTATAGGTTATATGAATAATTGTATAAGTACTACTGGACATTACAATACAGGAAATAGGGGACATTGCCTTCTAAATCCATAAGAATGAATAGTGTTGGGTCCTCCTTTGTGCCTACTCTTCCAATATGGCTTCTCTTCTGTTCTAGTTCATCCCAAATGTGTTTAGTGCGGAGTGAGTTCACAGTGGGCCAGTTAAGTTCATTCACACCACATTTGCTTAAATTTATTTTAATGGAATTTTGCACTGTGCACACAGTCCTATCACAGCCAGCGCTGTGTACACCCGGTGTTGTGATGGGCTCACCCCCCCCCCCCCCCCCCCCCCCCCCCCCCCCCCCCACACACACACACACACACACACTGTGCACGGAAGCTTGTGCTCGGTTCCCAGCTCTCAGCCTGTCAGCTGAGAGCTGGGATACAAGAAAGGGGGTGGAGCCGAGCACAGGCTGCTGTGCGAGTGGAGCCCCCCACTTTTGCAGCCATCCTGTGTCTGTGTCTGTGTCAGCTTTCAGCCAATGTTTTTCCATTAGGATAATATCTCTCAACACCGGGTGTACACAGGACAAGGGGTGCCTATTGAATGGGAATCGATGTTCAGAGTAGTGCACATTGATTCCGGTTTGATCAAGCACATCATAGTGACGTCACCACTCTGTAATCGATCGAAGGGGTATGATTAGCCTTACTGTTGGTGCAATTCACTCAAGCAGGCACCATTCTTTTGCCATTTGCGTATGGTTAGCCTTACTGTTGGTACAATTCAGTCAAGCAGAACTTATGCACATATGGTGATGGCATTTTGATGAAATGCATGGATTAAATAATTTAGCATGCATTTACACTTCTTTCCAAATTTGATGTATTTATAGAGAAATGCATATCAGGTTATGACTAAACCATTATTAAACAAATGCTAATTCATGTGTGTCAGTAAAAAGTGCCAGGTCAGCCTTAGTAAAGCTGCTTAATCATCAACTTCATTCCTTTTGTGGTATATATGCTTTAAAATTGAAAATATAATGTCTTGATATATATTATAAAACTACAGCTTCTTCTCATTTATTACCATCTTATCCTCTATGCTGGTTTTAATCCTCATGTTCTAATCATTTGACTGATGGAATGTATTTATTACAATAACCTGGCTTTTTTAGTTTGTACTTATTTGTTCAGTATACACTTGCCTATAGTATACTTTAGTAAAGGAGTTAAGGTAATACCATACAGTAGTGATGAGCGGCATAGGCAGAATTCGTATTCGCGGCATGCCACAAATTTTTTGGAAAACATTCGGAAAGTATTCCATTCGGCAATATTCAGGGTTTTTTTTATTGCGAATATCTGTAGTTTTTGTGCAAATTTTGCACGCGCAATATATGTTCAACATGGCGCGAATTTGTGTGCGAATTTTCAAAAGTGCAGATTTTCGCAATATTCAGAATATTCGCATCACCCCAATATTGGATTTAAAAACTGTTGATGGTCGTGGGGAGTGTTGCTAAGCTCTTGTTGCAGCCTTCCCATTCGTCCACTTGCAGTGAGAAGCATGTGTAATGGAAAAAATATACAGAATATCCAGAATTGCGAATATTCGGCAATGTATTCACCATCTTTGCGAATTTCCGATATTCGCGATTAATATTCGGAATCCCAATATTCGCGATCATCACTACCCTACAGTGGCAAGAAGCAACTTATTTCTCAAATATAGTTTGATTATTTCAGTTAAAAAGGCATCACCTAAGCACCAATCTTTGGAATTAACCAATGGCAACAATGTACAATACTAATGCTTAGTTTTAACAGTCCTGAAATTATGGATTAAGAGACCACTCTGAGTATCCATCATAAACCAAAACTGAGGTGAGGAAAACATGACCTGGACTAAAGGACTCTTAGACAGAATTGTCTTAGGGCCATTTCACACTAACTGTTGTGTATCTTTCATGCTATATCAGAGTTTATGTTTATCAGAGTTTAACTGCCCTGCAACATGCATTTTTGCAGATGCAGACCAGGCACCTCCCATACACATGTAAAGGTAAGAGACCCACTAGAGTCTTTTACCGCCAAAAAAAACATTACAGCTGCAGGTGTGAAACTCAAAGCAAAAGAAACTTAGGTTGGGATTGAATAATTTTTTTACTATTTTCTGTAAAGCAACCCAAAGCCCAGTAAATCTTTAATTTAATTTTTAAAACTTTAAAGGCCTCAAAGCACACACAAGAACACAAGAAAAGGAACAAGATTGTTTTTTGGATTCCTATCACTTCATGATTTGGAATGCGAAGACAGGCTATAATATGAATAGATCCATGGACATGTTTCATATAGTTATTTCTTACCTCATTTGATGGATATAACCTTCCCTTTTTTCTGATATAACCAGATCAGTAGGCAAAACAAAGTAGTTCCACAGCACAGAGAACGCCTTCTTAGCCACTTTATAGTTGCCGACATGATATGCACTCTGTGTCAATAAAAAAAAAACTTCATATCTTAGCAGAGACTGGAACTGCCTAAAAACACACATACGTCTGCACAGCCAGACATGCCTAGAAATAGGATTCTATTAACATTTAAACTCAGGCTGTAAATACTGACATGTTTGATACCTGAATTGTATATGTGCCACATCAATAATCACAACATATCTTTGAGAGCATGTCACTGGTCTCTAGCAGTGCCTTGCAGAACATTGGTGGACAAGAATAACCTTTTGCAACATGATGTTGGCCTCTTGCGATTGATTGTTGGCCTTTAACAGTTGCTTAACAGCTGCCCAGTCGAGAGCAGTGCATTGACGTCATCACGCTGCTCTCAAGCTTCATCGACATCAAGGCTCAGCACTGCTGTGTCATCGATGGGGCCACTACCACAGTCCCCAACCAAAAAATGTAAATCGAACAAAGTTTTCCAATATGTTGAAAACCTGTTTGGACAACCAATCCTGCTCGAAGGAAGTCTGAATGGCTCAAATTTCCAGAACAACTGGAAGGGTACATGGAACGCACAGCTTCTTTTTCTGATTACTGGACTAGACGTCACTGATGTCACTTCCGGATTTTAAAGGTCGATTTTTCCCAGATTTCTGCACAGCCGAGCGCCGAGAGATCTGGGAAAAAATCTACAAGTGTATGCTGTTTTCCGAGCGAGATCTATAGGTCTCGCTTGGCCGAACAGGTTACCAACATGCTGGTGAACCTTGTTCAATATCCTATACTTTGAATAGGAAACCGCGGTTCCCCATTCAAAGTATACACCGCCTGACAGCTGGCTCCCGATATCAGGGAAGCCAGGCAGTAGTGTGATGTGACGTGATGTCATCACGCTACTGCCGAAAGCTCTCTGTCGGCTCAAAAATCAAGCCGTGTATATCAGCCTTAAAGCTGATTTCTTGCTACAGACTGGTGTCTCTAGTGAAAAAATTCTTCCTCCGTCCAGATCTTTCTGCGTCTAATCCTGCTGGCAGAAGAACAATAAACTTCTAGCTGGTGAATGGGGCGTGGCAAACACCCATACCATTCGCCGGGAGAAGCGGACATTCCATGTCCACGGCCTTGCGGACAGTTCGGCCATCACTACTGAACATGTTAAATTTAGCTGGTAAAGGAAAATACATTTTATTCAGATGGAATGGTGCTTCTATTGCTCTTTCCACTATCTACAGTATATAAATACTGGCTGATCAGAGCAGGCAGCTGTTTACTACAGGAATTCTAGTATTCTATACATCCAATCATGTTACTTCTGAGGACTGACTTTATTTTGTAATTTTCAAATTTCACAATTTGTTCATGTGACCAATGCTAATAACAATAACCAGAATGTAATGAGAAAAAGAATGAGAGGAATTCTTCTACTTTGCCAAATAAGGCTGGGAGCAAAAAAGCTGAACCAAGTAGTAGTAAAACAGGAAGCAGTAGTATGATCTTCCTATTTAGTTTCTCTAAGTTTCTCTTAAGTAAGGACTTGGGTAAGCCACCAGCTGACACATATATATGTACTTCAACCATGTACTTAACTGTTTGCATGGCTTCACCTGTGTTACATAATAAAGAAACCTACCTGTAATAAGTAGGCCCATGTGGCAGGCATGGACAAAGGTGGAAAGGCAAGGATTGGTTTAGTTGTCTCCCCAACTGAATCCCCAATGAGATGTCCATATTCTGAATATGCCGCTACAGCAAAGATGTACCTTTCATTTTTTTTCAGGCCCCTAGCCTCCAATACATTATTGCCATTTGCTGGTACCTATACAGAGATATGAAAAAAATAACATGCAGGAAAATCCAAAATGAATGGCAAAAACACATTTTGTCATGCACATTTTAATCACATCAGTACTGTAAATATCTATTCCTGTTTGTGGGTCTCTGCTTTGTATAATGTATGACTGAATATAATGTATGTGTAAACTTTGACAATAACATATTTCACAGGTTGCGGACTTATATGAACTGACCCTGACACAAAGGTATCACATTTACATGTTGACCAGATATAAGATTTAATACATTCAGCAAGTTTCACAACTCAGTTTTAGTAAACGCAGATTACCTCCACTCCTGTTCCTGGAAGATGGTGGTCATTTAGCCTTACTTTTAAATTGGGTCCAATAACACAGCGTCCAAATAAGCAGTACCAGGCCACCTGTGTAGCGTTCAAAAGACACAAGAAACTGTATAAATGAACTGAACTATAAGGCACTGATATAACAATGGATTCAGTGACTGCTGCCCAGGTTGTTTATGAGCTTGGTTACCTTAATGTCAGATTTGAAAGGGGCCGGCTTAAACACCATTGAAGTGTCTGTTCTGTGAATTAAGATAGGTGGAGGAGGGATGGTTATTTTACCACTTCTCGCATCTGGTTGTTGAACACAAGACAAAAAGACTGACTTTTCCTCAGCTTCAGCCTGCTGAATGAGTTTTTCAGAATCCTGTGTACACAACAACAAAAGAACATATATGAGATGCAACTAATCTTTTAACATTACTGTTTACATTGAACTCTAAACTGCAGACTCACAACTTCAGCTCTCATGTGGTTGTGTTTAAACAGCCACACTTTACCAGAAATAGTGGATTTTCATAGGTTATCATTTGTTTCATTTACTGTAACAGACAATTATTTCCCTTACAGCCTTACAGGCTACATCTCCCACATCCCACAATATCCAAAACTGATAACATTATGGCTCTGTATACAGTTAAACCACTAGAAGATTTATAGAGTAGGTCCCAAGAACGTCAACAAAGAACTCTTATATCCTGATCCTCTCCCCATTCTACTATTGCTACTAATTGTCAGTATGACAGTCAGCAATTGCTTTGTATTATACAGCAGTAGTGGCTGTCAAAATGCATTTATTCTTGTTTACAAAAAAAACTGTGGATGGTGTGCAAATGTTATTGATTAAACACAATGAATCAATACATTGCTTCTTTAATTCATATAATATTATCCAGTATCTACAGTAAAACCAATCATGCCAACCACAACCACATTGAGCATATGTTAAAAGAATTACTGCTGCAACACCAACATACATAGTGTGATAATAATTAATTCAAACAAAACATGGCCTCCTCAGAATTACCTCCAGAAGCTTATTAGGAGAACTTTCAAGTCCTTTAGTAAACAATACTGCCTTCTGCATTAAAAAGATGGCTTTAGATAGGTTATTCTTGCTGATGTTATCAAGTATCTCTGATTCTGCAATCCAAGAAGAATGAATATATATAGTAACTTAAAATGTGTATATCAAACTGGAAATAGTACATACTTTATATTTTAAATAATTATGGCTTCATGTTACCTGTGGGGAAATGAATAAGTTCATTGTTGCTTTTGCTCTGGCTGCAATTTTTAGTTGATCTTATCTGTTCAGCATTCACTATAGAAAGACATGGGTACATGTTACTACAATTTTTCAAAAACCCAAGATAAAAACAATTGAACAACTGCTGGAAAAAATAACCATCAATCTTGATGGTACCCTTGAATAAGGGTACAGAGAAAGACTGGAAGAAGTAAGCATGGCTGCCAGAAGAGAGGCTAGCTCCGAAACTCGGCACAGGACCCTGAAACCTTCTTGGAATCCATTTTTTGTACCTACTCTACTGTATATTGTAGAAACAGCTCCAATATATAGATGCTCAGATGCAAAGGGTAATGAGATTTAGGGGTGGATGTTGGCATGTCCCAGAATTAAGTATCTGATACTCAAGTATCTGATCTGTGGTGGGGGTGAGCTAAGGTAGTCATACACAATGAGATTTTTCCATTACATAGACTTAAAAAAATGGCTCGCTTAAGTTGATCATTTGACAATCAATTTCTTTTTAACTGAATCGATCTGCCAAAAGTGATGGGAATGGAACATAAAATGGATTGAGCAGGGAACAGACATGTTGGTAAAATTAAGTTGATCGTATCTGATATTTGATATTTTGATTGATTCTGGATTCAACTGTACAATTGAACATGCACACAGGGTTTTGGAAAGGAATTGATCAGTTTTAAATTGATCACATTATATGTGGTGGTACCATTGATAGATGTTAGACTGACTGTCAATATTTTAATTGCACAAGCCGATCAAATCCAAAAATTAACAAACAACAATTAGCAAAAGTTGTCGCATGTATAGCTACCTAAAGTTACATTGGGTTAGAGTAAGTTGGGGAAGGAGAGAGTTTTTTTGCAGTCTTTAGTAAAACCACAAAATTCAGTCAAGTTAGACAATATTTTAGTATAAACACTGTTAAAATGAAAAATAAAATCACACAATATTTGTGGTTGTATATTTTGAGATGGAAACATAGATTTCAGGGGATTTATCCATATTATAAATCATATTATCTGAATTAGCATGTTAATTAGTTTGATTGTATGAATTGTTGATAGGCACTGTTCTAACAATGATGTCTTTAGAAAGGTATATCACGTCAGGGTCACCTGATACCTTACCTGATAGACGATTGAGGATTTTGATTGACACGCAATGCTGAGCCACAATTAGCTCAAGCTGTAAATCCATCATAGTCACATTATGTGTGAGCGACTTGGAGGAGCTTCTCTGCTCTTCAGCTGTGTTATTTTCATGCTGTCCCTTTACACCCAGATGATGGAAAACACAGAGTGAAAGGATTAGTATGCATTTGAGTTGTTGTTTTTTTAATTAGTTTATAATCCTAACAAACATTACTTCAAAGACAACTAAGAATTTACAAATCATTAAATATTCAGTAATCAGAAATATCCATAATAGATGCCTTTTTATACATTCATCTGAACAAGAAGAAGTAAATATGAGCAAGAACTACAGGTTTAGATAGGATTATTTTTCCAGATGTCCAGTGTACCCCAGATTTTAGCTGGTAGAATGATATGAACTACCCTGAAAGATGTTAGATAGATGATAGATATTAACTATGACCAAAGTATATGTTACAGTCAAAATAGTAATGTACCATAAGTATGCTGCTAAAGCAATAAGGAATAATGGAAATATACTTTAACCATTTTAATTCTCATATTATATCCCCAGATCAATTTTTACATTTCAACTCTAGAACTATTTATTAGTCTTAAAGTATATATGGTATGTATTTCTTTATTAACAAAGAAGTACACATTTTTTTTAATACAATTTCAACCATATATGTAAATATATATTATTAAATATAATGGGGAAAAACAATATTGTAAATAAAAATTTATTTTTTAAAATATATATAAAATTTAATGTTAAAAATATATAAAGCAATATACATTTTATTAGACAATAAAATGCACTAAAATTTGGTTTCTGGTGCATTGCAAACAAATTTTCTGACCATTTCTTCATGTCTTCAATGCAAACCTGCACAATTTAACACATCCAAGGGTGTGTTTGTAGATCTGCATTTTGTCCAATTAAAGCTACACACTCATTATTATTACCTAAATGTTGTCCAAACATTTGCTGTTCAATACAGTTGTCCCAGTCCCCATTCAAAGTAATGATGATCGAACATTGATATACTAACATGTCAGATCCCTGTTTAATCGATGTTTTGTTTGAGCGGGATTGAATGCTCAAGGTGGACATTAGCTGGGTGCTAGCAATCTCCCGCGGGCAACACGCCACGATTCAAACTGCAGGCGATCGCAGTTCTACATGTCTAAAGTTTGTTTGGTTTTTAATATAATTACTATAAAACACAAAGATGCCACAAAAGACTAGATTAGAGTTGGTCAGGTGCAGCTCTCAACATCAGTGCGGATATACATACTTATTTGCATGTATTGTTGGGTTGCATTCAGATGGTTCAGATGGCAGCCATCCTACAAAAATTTAGCAATGCCTCTGTGTGTAGCGCCCCTTTACTATCCTTATAGGCAAGCATGAAAAAACAACTATTTATTGCAAACAATGTGTTTTGAACCAACCGTATGAAGGAAGCTTTATAGAAAACTGTCAGATTGCATTGAATGAACAGATTGGAAATGAGAAAATTTTATTTATAAGGAATGAAAAAACACAGTGTAATATTCCCTTCCTCCCTGACCACATGCTTGTTTTAATTTTCCAACTGCACTGAAAAAATTCAGAATCTGAAATCTATTTCTGACAGCAGCAAATTTCTACAAAGATATTTTTTTAACATGTTCCAATGCTCTACAGTAAACAAGTTCAAATACAAAAACGATAAAGGCTCACCCTCATGATGTAGTGGTCCACCACTGAGCCTCCATTTGTTAAAAAGTCTTTTGAACGTGCCATTGACAGTCCTTTGATTGCTTTATCTAGAGTTTCATATGCAAACATCAGCTGTGTAACTGGGGTTTTCTGTAGCAAAAATAAATATATTTGGATGATCAGTGACTTCAGTAGATTTCTGCCACACATATTTTACAACAATACTTCATCAGAACAACATAGACCAAAGGAGATTTTCCTTTAATTCATATGATATAGAATCAATTAATCCTTCTTTACAGACTCTTAAACCTTATGGCAATGATGCAAATGAACCTGTTTGTACCAATGGCATAGTAGATATTCATGCACAGTCGATCTGCCGGCAAATCGAACAAAACGTCTATGGCCAGCTGAAGTAATATTTCAAGAAAAAGAAATGGCAGCTGCTATATTTTCTCATAATTAGTTTATCTTAAGTTGTTTTAAGCAGTAAGCTGATTTACATGTTTTGTATGCAGTTGATAAATCTGTACTCCTAATTCTGCACTGTAGACTGCTACATATACAGCATAGGAGCACACAGCTGTCTGCCCATGCTACATGTAAACAGATGTTCAATTTAATAAATATATCAATGACTATACCTGTCAAGGTATGTACAGGCTGCCTAATTTAGGAGGGAGGGGACTTTGCAAGTTCTCCTTTATTTTCATTGTACTCGTGCAGAGTAATGTTCCCTACCTCCTAAATTAGCTCAGATTTCAAAATCCAGAAAATATAAAGGATTTATGTATTTTTCATACTATAAGATGCACTGGACCACAAGACGCACCCAGTTATTAGAGCAGGAAAACCAGAACAAACATTTATATATATACGTTTTCACATGAATTGGGTAATGCAAGGAATTCAATTGATGAAATATCAAATTTAACCACTAGATGTCACTAGCAGCAGTACTAGAACAGCACATCACGTCATTCTCCACACTGATAGGAAGGAGGGGAGACAGGGGGGGGGGGAGAAGGCTGCAGAGTCTCCCCTCTCCTCCTGGCTGTGTCCATGGAAGCTGCAGTGCACAGAGAGACACAGAGAGAGGGAAAGATGACCATTCATCTTTCTCTCTCTTCATTGCTTATACCAGCGGGTCTGATTATACAGCTATTATACAGATTTATACAGTTCAGATGGGATATCGGGACACCGGCCGGCATCTCTCATCTGACAGCTCCCCAGCTAATCTCCATGCGCATTCCGACCATAAGATGAAGGCACTTTTCCCCCCTGATTTTGGGGGTAAAAATGTGCATAAAATATGGTATTGAAATCAGGATTTGACTGGAAAAGACGAATAAAAAACTTGACTTTCCTGGTCAAAACTGGAAGCATACCTGTCATAACTTAAAAAAAAAAACCTAGGGGAAATACAGGAAGTGACATAACCAACATCACTTGCGGTATGCAGAATGTGGGTCTTTCGCGTTTCAAGTTCGGGAAGTGATGTCACTGATGTCCTAAGCTCAGTACGTCCGGTACCGGGCTTTGTTCTCAGCTGATTTAGCAGGGAGAGGGAGTCACTCTCCCTGCTAATGTCTTACCCCACTTGTACGGATAATGTGCGAGGTGGGACATTAGCAAGGAGAGTATCACCCTCTCCCTGCTAAATTACAGTGATTTCAAGAATCCAGGATTTGTTGAAATTAGGATTTGGCCAGGAAAGCCACATAAAAAACTTTACTTTCCCAGCCAAAACGGGAAGGTTGACATGTATGATTGGAAGGTTGATCAATGAAATCTACTTTTATAAACAAAGGAGAACAACACTGAAGAAATACTGAACCATTGGTAGATAAAATAGCTGCCCACCTTAATAAAACCAGGTCTACTTCTTGGATTACTCACGTCTGTGGTAATTTTGTCATGTGATCTGTCTGAATATAAAAGAACACAATATACAACTATTAATACTTGCACTGTGTGTTGTTAAGGTAATTTCTTTGGTAACATTACAAAATTGTATCAGACTTAACAAAAAAAATGCTAATATAGCATCTTGGGTTTGAAAAACACATTATTAAAATGATAACAATGAACAGCATAAAAATAATCCCTCGGGATAAAATTATAATACTACAACATGTTATTTTATTTATCCATTCTACAAAGAGTAGGTAACAAAAAGCCATTTATATCTCCATGCTGCACATATACACAATCTGGTAAATCTCTTAAACCCTCAATATTCTTCAAGATTTAGTATCAGTTATAAACATTTCACCAACCAAAGCACAAAAGCTTTGTTATAATTTACTGCAAAATAGTTACTTTATATGTTTCTAATAAACATATATATTTTTAAAGAAATATTATAATTGCTATGCAACATTGAGGGCACAGATTGATGTTATGTTCTGTTTTATTGTCTTCAGTGTTTCCGACTGAAAAAATAAAAATAGAATCATGCATACCATTACAATAAGTACCAAGCATGAAGATTGGCATAGGAAATTGTGGTACATTGTATGGTATGTATTACATAGAAAAATGCAATTAATTTTGAGATCTAAAAGTCCATATTACATATTTTCGAATGGCAAATATTTACTTGTATAAAGCCACCATAATCTCATTCAATTCTGTTTATTGTATACACCCAAATATAAACTCTGTTGAGAATAAAGGGAACCCCAATATTTTTACTTTTGAAAAGAGGTAAAAGTATTCATTTATCTAGATCTAGATTGTCCACTGTCTGAATATACACGTTCCTTGCATCTAGGAGATATATAGGTATATCTAGAGTATTTATTTTATATAGGATCAATACTAATGTTTGAGCTTACAGAAGAGGAATTCTTTTATTTACTTAAATGGTATACTGTGGAAGTTCTTTTAATCATAATAAAATTGATATATGTGGATTAATCTTGGAGTGGCAACTTTTGCCTTGGTTACTTTTATACAGAGGGTCAGATTTGAAACCACCTTACAAGGAACAGTAGGAATATATGACAAGAGGTTGAACAAAGAGCTTGTAGTTTATACTGACTCCCTGTGCAGTCTCAGCTTGTATAAGGAACGTTCCTGATCATGTCCAGTCACAAAGCAGTATAAACAGATCCTTCTCCAGATAAGGGAGTAGGTTTATGGACCTAGAAAATATGATACTGCAGTCCAACAAGAACTCTGAATTTAACTGCCTAATACCCAAGTGCCCAACCTGCAGATGTTCTTCTGCGGGCCCCCACAGTCCTCCACTCGCGGCGCCCAAAACCTAACTGTTAAGGCTTGTCCCCACTGGCGAAGCCGGGTCGGTTCAGAGCCGCGGGCAGCTGCTTCCATTAATTCCATTGGGCTTGTCCCCAGTTGATTTGAAACGCATTTTTAGGCACGAGCGCTTGTGTACTTTGTTCAGCCATGCCCCGCGGCCCGCTCCGCCAGTGGGGACAAGCCCTTATTGCATAGAGCGTATCAACTCATATGTCTGCCAACCCCCCACGCCAACTGACAAGTCTTCACCGCTGACCTTCTAAGAGTGGAAAGAGGAGCAGTGGCGAGGGACTTGCTCAGGCGCCTTCTAGGCCACTGATTGCCCTTCACGTACAACAATCAGTAGGCTCACCAAGAGCAGACAGGTGAGGCCTATGCTTTTACTATTCCACCAACGAACGGGGGGGATGATCGCATAATATATATTGTGGCACATAACCTCAGAATAGGGGCACATAACCTTTGATGATCTAGATCACACAATATGTGCATTACCATACTACAGTGGTCCCTAATGCTTGAAGCATCATTTCAAGCAAGTTTTGTTATTTAAAAATAATGTTGTCTAGCTATGCTTGCTGTCCTCTCTTCGTTATAAAATGCTTATACAAGTCGGTATAGATGGAAAATGTTATGTGCAGCCCTTTAGTGATGCTGAGGGCCACACTTGTGGCCCTCCATATCAACTCAGTTGCCCACCACTGGCCTAATATACTCACCTTTTTTTCCAGCTAAAATCTGGAAGAAAATTTTTTTTTTTACCCAAAGTATCCATATGTGGATAGCCTTTTCACTTTAACAAATGTGATTTGCTGTAAATGACTTTGGGTTCCAAAATAGTTATTAGTTAAAATACCCATTTTTTATAATATCAATACAGATAATGCATACAGGCATAGCTCAGTATACACATGGTAATTGGAATTTGTCCAACATTAACATGCTGAATTCTCATCTACAAGGTTTAAATTAGTCCCTGTGTTGATGCTGATTATTTACCTTTATTTGATCCTCTACAGCTGTAGTTATTAAATAGGATTTCCTGCTAACATGCATCATAGATTGTTGAAGTTAATAACAATGTGCAGCAGTAGTTATATGCATATTTTTCTGGTTGGTTAGAAGCATAACTATTTGTTAAAGCACATTTCTTTCTTAAAAGAATAGTGCTTAATGAAAGGCATCAATGCTACTATGGGAAAGTCTCAAAATCCAAACAATAATTTTACTCAAAATTATCTGTAATCTACAACGGAAAACATTTTGGAGTCTTGTGCGAATAGCACACTGGTGCTTTTCTACTGCAGTAAAGTGGGGGGGGGGGGGGATATCGCAGTTGGTCAAAGCGGTGTACTGGCCTGTCATAAGGGAGGGCCAAAACTGTTCCTTAAGCCCTTTAACCTCCCTAGCGCACTGCTAAGGTACACATTTTTGTACCAAAAGCGCATCATAGACTTTAGTGGAAAAGCCTGTAATTTCCCAAAGTATGTCCATACAGGAGTCTGGTAGACATCCTGAATATAATAACATGTTCAGATGCTTTGTAAATAACTCACAATATCCGATAATGAAGATTTAAATAATTTACTGTACCAGGTAAATTAGCACTGCAACCACTAGAAGGCGCTGCAGATGTGCCAGGTTACATAGGAGAGCATGGGGGGGGGGGGGGGGGGGGGGGGGGGGAGTGATCCGCGCAGCTGCCTCTCCATTAATGACACACGGAACAGTGAGTGTGCTCTCCTGTGTCTCCGATCTCTGCCTGACGAACCCAGCTTGTCCACTGCTGTTCTGACACGTCAGAGCTGGACAAGCTGGGACCGTCAGGAGGGTTAATTCGTCCCTTTGTCACCTTAGTGTAAAGATGCTCTGGCTCCCCTCCGCTCATTCTCTGGAAGTGGAGATGATGCCTAGAGGATGATTGTTCAGGTCTCCTAATTGCCGTAGTTTGCCTGCTATAGAATATTTATGTTTACTATCAAAAGCCTCTATTAATTATTACAGGTTCTTTGTCCGGCCCCTCTAGCAAATCCAAAAAAACATTATGGCCCATGAGCCAAAAATATGCCCATTCCTGAACTAGGGCATTTGTACGCCATAATTTTTTTAAAGGAGTTTCTGGTACACGCATCAAAGTGTGTGGCTTATTAGCCTATTAAAATACCTAACAGTTAAGAGATGAGGAGTCAAAGCCTACACCTTGCCCAAGGCCTCAGTTTGATATTATGCATCTCTCGCTGTACCACTTCTAATCTCTCTGCATGCCGTATCACCAATCAGATATAAAGTGTATGAAAACTCAGGAAAACCTGTAGCTGGGCTTCCCTCCCAAAGACACTTTTAAGCAAACATTTTATATGCAGATCTCTGTCTGTTCTCTTTTGTTGATGTAGCTCAGTGACAGTGCTGTTATTGTTGTAGATAGTTATTGATAGGTTAAGCAAATTGCTATATATGAGAGCTAAAATGACTGGGCCCCATAGCAAATTTTTTTTATGGGCCCCCCCTCCAGGCGCAGCACAC
>CM070034.1:48264763-48294020 GCA_036250615.1 Ptychadena robeensis | reverse complement strand
AAATTATTCCTCAAAAATACCACTTGCCTAATAATTCTGCACTCCCTGTATATGTATATAAGTAACTGGGAAATAAAAGATGAACATATAAGGTCTTGGGTTTCTTTTGTTGTTTTATATGGCACTGTAGACTAACCAGCACATTCTTTTTCTTCCCATCATATAAAGAATAAGAATAAATTAGATTTACCTTTACTTTAAGGGCAGCCTGCACAAGAAAGCAAACACCTACATAAAGAAGAAAAATGTCCTTTCCAGGATTTTGATATCCTATTTGACATTTCTTTTGCTATTAGTAAGCTTTTGGTAGCTGAAAACTGGAGGCTGGTACATGTTCTTTCTCAACTTCACAATAACATTGAGGACTATACGTAATGAGTTCACTTTGGCATCTAAGTCATCACATTCTTTACGCAGATTTCAATGTTTTGGAGCTGAGAATGTCATTTTTCTTGGAAGAAAAAGAAAATGCAGAATGACATTGTCATTTTTCTGCAAGTTGGAAAATAGAAAAATACGAAGGATCTTTTCATTCTGTAATGTTTTTTTATCCTTATTGCAGAAACTCTAAAAATCAATTAATATTTCCCCACGTATCACAATGGACTGGAACAAGACGTTAATGGTTTTTATGAATTCAGCATATCGTCTGACTAATTAAATTGTGAGAACTGATGAATATTACTGGGAAATGCCTGCTGGGTAGGCACTTGAGACTCGTTATGATTTAAGCCACTCAACTGGTTCCCAGTTTTGAAAAAATATTATTAATAAAAAATGTACACATCTATATGTAATGTTGACAGAAGTAGCGTGGTGAATTTCAATATATGGATATGTTAATTAAAATACACAATCCATAATAATCAACTAAGATAAAGTCTATAGAAGAAATGTAACACTTTATAGTATTGTACATTTTATTATACAATGTACATTTAATACAAAAAGGCACCTATCTATGCAAAAAGTTTTTACTTTAGTAGGATCCTTGCAATATCAAGACATTACTGAGACGTTAAAGTTTATGGTCTACCTGACTTTCTCCCAGATTTCCAGAAGGTATCAGCCAAGGATTCCGCAATTCCGGCCAATCGTAATGCAGCTTCCCCCAGTATCACAGCGTCTGTATTCATAATGTTGGAATGCTGCATCGCTTCATAGATAAGACAAAGAATATAGATCCACTAGAAAGGAGAACAAAGGGTTTAAATAGCATTAGAAGTTAAAATAATTTCACATTCATAAGAGATGCTTGCACTAGGCAGTGGCTTCATTTCTCTTTAATATTTGCACTACATGTTTACAACATTAACAAATTTTTCCAACTGCACAAGTTTAAGTCTCCCCACTACCAGGATTAAGATAAAAGCCTCACCTCTGCTTACAGTTCATGCAACATATCCATGCCCCAAATCAGCAGTGTTGTAAGTAATAACAAATAAACTAAACTTTTAGCATATTTATGGCTTATGTAAAGCACAAGAGTGTTTTTGTTTTTTGTAGAAATAGGTTTGTACAAGCCACTCTTGCTTCAGCAAATTAATTATACTAGCCATGTTAAAGGAAACTGTAAAATGTACAGTTTAATATATTTTATATGTATAGTTTTACCCACCAAATAAATTATAATTCTGTAAGCCAACCTTGTGATTTACATGCATTTGTCATACTGCCTATCCAGCCAGGTGACATCTATAATTCACCCCCTTTTCTTCTGCGTAATTTATTGCAAAACAAATCACATTTCTACTTAAATACAACCCTGGAAACAAAAGAATTGGGACTCCATGTAAAAGTGAAATATGAAAGTTGATGATTTGCAAACCATATATAACTATATACATTATATATATATATATATATATTGTGACAGACTGGTCAACTGTCACTGTGTGAATGGACCGTTAGGTGGTATCCTGAAAGGAGTCCGGGATATTATTGCCCAGCACCATTAGGTTGCTGAATGTGTTTTGTTTTAGTTTTCTTAAAGGGCTGCCAGACTCTGGGAGAGGGAGGATGGAATTGGATGGGCCTCCCTCTCCCAGAGTCCGGCAGTCCCCTGAAAGGGTTAAACACCTGTTTTGCAGGTGAATGGAGCCAGGTGTGTCTCCACAAAAGGAGCTCAGACCATTGTGTCAGAGCTTCTGACAGCTGTCTCTGACAGTAGAGACAGCTTCAGACCTAGTAGGAGCTTCTGAGGGTAGACAGGGGGGCACACAAGGAGTGTGGGGCCTAGACCTGTGGCTACTGGAGCCGGGGGAACATGGGGCTCACAGAGCGTATGAGACCCGGACCTGTTCCTGCTAGGAAGCTGGTCATTTGCCAAGCCAGGAGCATTGGCATTTTTCTGTGACTTTAGTTTCGTTTGGATATTAACCTCTGCGAGGGTAACTTATGTTTTGGACTGTTTATATATACCTACCATGTTTCCCTGAAAATAAGGCATCCTCCAAAATAAGGCACCCTTACATTTTTGCCTCACACAGAAATATAAGGCATCCCCCTGAAAATTAAGCCCTCCCAAAGATACAGTACTGTAACTCTGGACAGGGGGGATCAGAGGGGGCAATCAAAATGACACAGGAGGATCAGAAGGGGTTACTAAAATGGTAATCCCCCCTCTGAGTCTCCTGTGCCATTTTGATTCCCCCCTCTGATCTCCCCAGTGTAATTTGAATTGATCCACCCATCCTAATACCCCAGTGCCCTATGCTTCTTCTTGGAAAAATAAGGCGTTGCCCCGAAAATAAGACATAGGGCATCTTAAATTAAATTAATATAGCACACTGGCTTACTTTCATGGAAACACAATTATGTATATATTTATATAAATACATGAAAGCATGATTTGCTGATTTGCAAATTATTACCTTTTTATTGCATATATTGAATTTGATTCCATTGTTGTGTTTAAAAACAGTTAGGATGGGAAAATGAAAGACTAATAAAGTCTAATTCTAAGAGAAATAAATATGTATCAGGTCAGTAAGATGATCAGGCATAGATTGCGGAAGGGTGCACCACAATATTAAAGAATGTAGGGATCACCATATCAAGTTTTGCTGTTGACAATTCTGCTGCAACTGTTGACAGACTGACTGTTCGTCTTTAACGGTGCAAATGTACCCATCACGTGTATCCTGGAAGGAATCCAGAAATATGTTGGCCAACAACATTAGGTTGTTGTGCGGTTTTGTTGTGTTTTTGTTTTGGGATTCTGGGATGGGGGGAAGAAACTGGGTGGGCCTTCCCATCCAGGAACTACACCTGATGGACAACAGGGAGGTGGCTGGGTGTGTCTCAAGAAAAGGAGATTGAAGCCACTCAGTCAGGGCTCCCAAAGACGTGGGAGACAGTGCTGCTGGGTGCAGCAAGCATATACAGGGCACACAGAGTGTGTGTGGCCCCATGCTGGAGCCATTAGGGCTTCCCAAAGGAAGGAACTTTGGTTTGATTGCTGCCAAGCCAGGAGGCTTGGCATTTTCACAATGTTCATTTGGCTTATATTAACCCCTGTGAGGGTGAGCTTGTGTTTGGACTGTGTTTTGGAGAAATAAACATGGGCAGGAGCCCTTAAAAGGTAAACAATCTTGTGGATCAATGCTGTTTGGAGACGCCGTTTGAGCTGAACCCCCACACTGTATAACGGTGCCATCCACCAAGTGTTATATCCATAAAGCTAGCCATACACAGTCGGATTCCATGGCCGCTCCTATCATCACCTATCCGATCGATTCCGGCGATCTCAGCGGGAATCGGAGCTCCGATCGATCGGCCAATTAAGTGTGTCCGATCGCTACATACCACCTTGTCCCACGGATTCCGTGTCCAATCGATCACTTCACACATGGCAACTCCCCCTGATGTGTGCAGAATCGGATTAGAAAGACCAACATGTTGGTTCTCTGTCCGATCCGATTCTGAACCCCCGATCGATCGGACGTGATCGGACGGACAAGGTGGGCTTCACGCGATTCCGGGACGATCGTTTCGCGTGCACGCGCCCAGAATCGATCGTCCCGGAATCCGATGGGAAACGGACCCGTGTATGGGGACCTTAACAATTTTTACATACCTTGCTGTTTATTTCACATTTTTGTGCAAATTTGGATCCATCACCTGCTCCATGCATTTTCTGCACTGCTGTCTTGCACTTTTGCCATAAAAATAGGATAACATCAGTAACAATATCCACGTCAGGCTGGACATCCTGAAATAAATGCATATTGTGTTGATTAAAAAAAGAGCATGCATAATTTACATTTAGTCAAAGGTTTTAAAATATCAATCTTACCTATGGAATTACTTGTATTTTACTTTAAATTACACATGTAACCTTTGGCCTCCTTTCTTAGGATATTTGATCAATTTGGTCACAGGTTAAAAGAAGTCTTTAGAAAACGATGTCTTTTAAAGTGATGGATTTTAATTTCTTATCTGGTAACAGTCTTTGGATTTATTCAGATATCCAAAGGATTAAACTGTGCATTTTCATTCAAATGCGTCAATCACAAGTCAATAAGATGCACATTAGCATTCCAGAATCTTAACGTCTAGTTAAAACTCACCCCTAAGCTCACAAACTGCCTACTGTGACCTAAACTCCTGACAGACAAAGTCACAAGATCTCTGGTAGGAGTATTGAAGGCTCTTAACCTCCCTGGTTGGTTTCCTAAGTGTGGCTCGGGATACGTTTTCACTACAAGATTAGTTAACCAACGAGCCACACTCAGGGTGACTTACCTTCTCCAGGTGATCCTGGGGTGTACTCTAGCATTACTGCCCAGGGATCACATCTACTGGGTTGGTTCTTGGGATGCCTTTTGCATGTCAGAAAAGACAGGCATAAGCTTTGAAACCCTCGATGTCCCCAAAGTCATCAGTGACAGACATTTTTTTTTCAACGGGCATAGGTGTCCCAAGTTCTTCTCGATAGTGTACCATAGTGAGTGCAAAACGTAAGCACATTATTCCTTAATACTTTTTCATACCACTTTTGCCATGGAAAACTTAACCAAATCAGACCGACAAATTTCAGCCCAGGGGGGCAAATCTGATCTGTAGTGTGACTATATTTGAAATTTAATTTCAAGATTATCAAGGTTAGCCCATGACTTTGTCCAAGTTTTTAGTTTTGAACCATTGCATATTTGAGTTTGACACAGCTGTCCTAATGCTTCTACAAGAGACCATGTTCCCAGATAATCATAATATTTCCACAGCATCCGCCACCATGCATTTTTCCGCGTTTGTTTTAACACAACGTAAATGTATCCATTGATTACAAAATGCAGTGGAAAAAGAGCCATACAGACATGACTGACTGGGAGCATTGCTGTAAAATATTAAAACCCAAGCACACCTATGACACTGGCCTTTGGCTGGGTCTTCACTATGCTGCCCCAGCAACTGCGGGGGTGGTATGGGCACGTCAGAGTAATTTTTCTTTACCTCATTAAGCATTTTGCGCTGTGCTTTTTCAGTCATCTTTACAGACGGACCGTGTCTAGGGAGAGTAGTAACAGTGCTAAACTTTCTCCATTTGTAGACAGTCTGTCATACTGTAGACACATGAACATCAAGGCTTTTGGAGATACTTTTGTAACCCTTTCCAGCTTCATGCAAGTCAACAATTCTTGATCCTAGGTCTTCTCAGAGCTCTTTTCTGTGAGGCATGGTTCACATCAGACAGTGCTTCTTAAAACCAGTAAACCCAAAACTGGTGTGTGTTTTTTAAAGGGCTGGACAGCTTTCAGCAGCACATCCAATATCATTACACAGATTGGCCTCAAGGTTGGCTCATTCCTGGCTCCAATTAGCTCTTGGAGAAGTCATTAGGCCAGGGGTTCACATACTTTACCCACCCTGCACTGTGAATGTTTACATGTTATGTTCAATATAAACATGAAAACATATAATGTTTGTGTAGGATTATTTTAAGCAGACTGTGTTTTTCTATTGGTGTGACTTGGTGATATCAGAGCACATTTTATAACCAATTCAACAAAATGTAATACCAAAGGGTTCACATACCTTTTCTTGCAACTGTACTCTATTAAAGAAATGAAACCAATTAACTTTCCTAAAATGCCCCATTTCTATTTGTGACTGTATTTGGTTTCATGCATTTTTTCTCTTAAAAAAAACACCTTTTTGTAATTTTATAAAGTGCCGGTATGTATAAAGACAACTTTATATGAAGCATTTTTCTATACATAAACATCTGAGATATAAAACAAAATTGTGTCGGCCATAAAGGACACTTGGTAATTCTCCCTTTTTTACTATAATAAAATTCCTCAATCCCTTTTTTTTCCATCTTAAGACGATGACAAGTGCCCAAGCTGTCCCGTGTTTCCTCACAATGAGAGAAGGAGAGAAATCCCCATGTACAGTCCCTGTGATTGATTTATATGCAGACCTAGACAAAACCTGTCAAGTTCCACTGATTTCTTGTCAGTTCCACTGACTGTTTGCAGTGACGCATACTTTAATGGATTATCTATCACTCACAGCATTCGATAATTTCTCATTTAAATTTCAGATCCCTTTGTGAAAAATAAAATGGGTGCCTATTTTTATTTAAACTTCTTCTGTGAATGGCAATGTGGCTGGAGATATTATTCTGAATCTGCACAAATACAAATACAAAAAGAAACTTTACAGGGTGACTTTGAGTTAGGAGAAGTGCGTTTGCTAGGCTACAGTATCAACATCCTGATATTCTGGAGGATAGAACTGCATTTTATAGACTACAACTGATTTACAGCAGGAGCTAATGCAATGGATGCAATTACTCACTTTAACTGGGCATAGACAGGCCGTTTTCCCACCGACCGACAGGGCGTGATGACGGCCCTTTGTGTGGGATCGGTGATCCGACATGCGGCAGATTCCTCGTCAATATGACCAGGGGGCGCACCCGATTCTCTGCCGACCCAACTGCTGAGCCATTGTGGGAACGCGCACAGCGGCCGATCGTCAGGAATCTGCCCATCTATGCCCAGCTTTTCGAATGAAAATTTTCCTAATTCTTATTGTTCTGCTAGATAAGGGATCAGCAACCATTACTATCAATGGAGCCATTTTGCCACCCTTTCACTAAAGAAAAAGAGTCTAGAGCTGATAAACAGAGTGCATTAACCATTAAGCTGGGCATAGAAGGGCATTCCTGCCCGACTCGACAGCCGATCGACTGCCGCACGCGTTTTCGCAATCTTCATAGGTCAGGTCGGCAGAGAAACGGGTACGCCCCCTTGGTCATATTGACCAGGAATCTGCCACATGTCAGATCGCACGGTGATTCGACATGCCGGTAAACTCCCAGCTGATCCCCTTCGTTTGGATGGAGACGGCAGTCCCACACAGAGGGTGCCCGGCAAATTCTCGGCACTAGCGTCCGTGCGTGACGTCATCACGCCCCCTAGGTCGGCAGGGCAGTCGATGGGAAAACGACCCATCTATGCCCAGCTTTACAGTTTTTTACAAGCAGCATGTCCTAACGTGTGCATTGTGTACAGTGCAAGAAGTGCGTTACCGTTAAACAGAAGCGCGTTTAGTGTTAAAGAGCTCAAACGAAATAAAGGTGGTCCTCACTCAAGGTTTTTTCCTGGACTCTTTGTAAGCTCCAGCGTTGGATGAGGTGAACAAGGAGCAACAGCTTCTCAAGCAGGCGGCAATCTCTTTCTTTCCAGAGCTGATGGGAGAGATGAGGCTTTCTGGCTCCCAGGGAGCCACAACAAGGAGGCTAAAGAGCAGCATGCAGCAAGCCCTGATTTACAGACCCCCTATACTAGATTAACAATAGGATTTATAAGGATCTAGATCTACGCTCTACAGTTAATAAAACTGTACAGCATAACCATTGAAAGTTGGTTGGGTGATTTAACTTACTGGTACACTAGCCCAGAGTCAAAGTGGAAAGCTTCCATGGAGTCTACCTAAACTCTGCCCCAGATCCAGAAATGCCAATTACCAGAGCTTTTACTTTTCTTAAATGTAACCTAGAGTGCACATTTATTTGTGATTAGTTTTTAGGAGTGTATTTTATCACCACTGAGATCAAGCAGGAGATATTCTGACAGGGAGAGAATATAAGTAATATTGCATTTCTAACCATTATCTTAACTCTGGGAATACATTGATAGCAAATTAGCATACAATTACCTATAAAACAGTATTCTATGTACAGGAAAATGTACTTTACAAAAGTGGCCCAGCTGTTTCATTGGAACTGAAGCTCCTGACAAATACCAAAATTGAATCCTATTTATGTGGTACTTTCCCTAGAGCGAACATACAGCAACACAAACAAAACAAATACCTGTGAAGAGTTACAGACACAGCAAAAGAGAGTTTCTGCCAATCTCACATAATCATCTTGACTCTTTTCTAAAGATTCACCTGCCAATATAAGTAATATAAGAGTGAAGTGTCAGTCAAGAAGAAAGAGTGTTATAGGTGATCAGTAATCATTAAAACATCAGTAGTATGTAAAGCATTGCCACAAAAATATATATATATATACAATTCATTATCAGTTACCGTATTTATCTGCATTAAAAGATGCACTTCTTCACCCCCAAAATTGGGGGCAAAAAAGTGCCTGCATCTTATACGCCGAATGCACGACCCCCGCGGCCACTCGGCCACACCTTGGCTTCCCGCGAGCTCTCCCGGCAAGGAGGGGAGCTGGAGGAGCTGTCAGTTCAGATGGGAGAGCTGAACTATGTAATTGTAATAGGAAAACTTATTAAATCTTTTTTTTCTGGTTTTTCTGCCCTAAAAACGTATGTGTCTTATGTGCCGGTGCGTCTTATACGGGGAAAAATAGGGTAAGCAAGCAAGTTGTAGAACTAGTGGAATGTTTTCTAGTCCAGCTTCTTTGACTTGTTACTGTAGATCCTATGAACTGGATGAAGAAGACTCATTACAGACACTTGAGTTCTCAGCAGTATCTTAGGTCTTACCTACTTTATAGGTAAAATAGCCTTCAAGTAACATAAAATAGCCTTCAAGTAACATGGAGACTTCTATTGTCAATGTCTTGTAATACTGGATCAGTTTCTAAAGCCTGATTCCTGCCCGATTCTAAAGCCGATTGGATGCTGTGCAGGTTCCCACATCCGATCGGTGGTCGGGTCGGCAGGGAATCAGGTGCGCCAACTGGTCATATTGACCAAGAATCTGCCGCACGTCGGATCGCACAGGTAAATTCAGATTGGATCCCATTAGTTCGGATGGGGACAGCCGTCCCCAGCCAAAGTAATGGCCGGCACACAAAGGGTGCCCGGCCGATTCATGGCACTAGCGGCCGTGGGTGATGACATCATCACGCCTGCTAGGTCAGCTAGGCAGTCGATGGGAAATCGTCCCATCTATGCCTAGCTTAACCTCCCTAGCGGTTGAAACTTGCCCAGCTCGTCCGCTGTTCAGGCTCGTCTAAACCGCAGGGGAAGCCGGCATCGGGTAGACCCGATGCCTCCCTGGAAAGCTGCAGCGATAGTCTTCATCGCTGCAGCATTTCCGAGGTTTCGGCACCGCCCAGATCGCGTCACAGTGACGCAGAAGGGGGCGGAGGAGCGCCGGCTTTCCCACTCACGCAGCTGGTTTCAATAATGACACCGGCTGCATGAAGAGTCCCGGAGGGAGGAAACAGATGACAGGCAGTGTACCTTGTACACTGCCTCGATTGCCCGTATCGCGCCGTAAGAAACGCAGAACTGTCGGGAATTGTGTGTGTGTCACTAACAAGGGAAATTCCGTCAAAGGATCGGCTTGATAGGCAGATCACGATTGGCCAGAAAAACTACCGCCAGACAGATTGCTGTGCGATCCGTCCGGTGGGGCTTATTGGGTCGATACGCCAAGGTGGGCACCTCTGTAGTTGCAGGAGATGATCACCATGCGTTCAGCATGAGCGCACCCACCGATCTTCCACAACTACAGACGGGAATCGCAGTGTCTATATCCACATTTAGTCTTTGAAAGTTATCCCTCTTAACATAGCAATAAAAGTAGTAAAGGGTTTGCACAACGCACAAGGACAACATATAAAATGTTAATTTGTAGGAAAAGTTTCTACATTTCATATTATTTATATATTTCTTCTTTCTTCAAATATAAAACTAGTGCTCAATATAGTCTCAACTATACAGGGTCCCCCTCAATCCAATGTTAAACCCCTACTTGTTATTAAATGCAGAATGACATATATTGCACTTTGGCTTTTTTTCACACAAGTTTACACACTAGGCAGGCGCAACTTCGTACAGCAAGAGGGGCACCTGGGACAGATATCCCAAATGCCCTTGACAGTGAGAGGGTCGAGCTCTAAAGTCCAGTCTAAAATCCAATCCCTTACTAACCAAAACTTCAATAAAAAGTTTCCTTTATAAAGTTGTTGATGATTACTATGCATTTCACAAGAGTTAATGTGCCTAAAAGTTGTTATTTAGCAAAAATAGTGCAAAAAAAATAAGTATTTTGTGTTTAGTATGCATGCAACTTTCTCCTCCAATAAATAAATACAAATAAAGGATCAGTTATATACACATGAAGTGTCTACTGATTATGAATAGTGTTTAATGTTTCAAGATGCATAATCACCGCGAAGACTCATGCATATTTTAATTTGTCGGGTTATCCCCTCAGTAAAGGAAACGTTAATCAGTTAGACTGCAAGCGCACACTATGCTTTAATGAGCCATCTTCACCTTCCTACTCCTGACTTTTTACCTTAAAAGAACTTGTTTAATGTGTAAAGAAAAAAATAAACTCTTAGAAAAGGCTAAAACACTTTGCTGCATTTTCAAAAGGGTTAAAAGTCTAAGTATTTGTGGCAAAAAAACAAGCGTAGAGAATACATTAGAGGAGCCCTAACCTTCCATTTAGAATTCTTTATTCTGTTTGTTTGCCAATGCTGCCATCTGGTGCTCATATATGATTACTGCAAGATACTGTTTACTAGCACAGAACAAAATAATTTTTGTTAAAGACTTTTCATATTTTAACTCACCTTGAAGTCCAAAAATGTTTAAATAATTAGGTATATCTAATAAATAGTTTTGATCATCTTTGACTATAAAATTATGTGTATGTTTTTTCCCAGACAACAAAGGCTCAGCAGCAAGTAGAATCCTAAGAACCATCATTTCCTTCTTCCATTTTTTGCTTTCCTGTGACTAAAACATAAAAATGTGATAAGGTTACATGTTCCTGCACAATGGGATAAAAATACACAAGGGCAATAGAAATAAACCTTATTGTATAATAATGTATGGCTTTATAAACAAAGGTTGTATTAGTTGTATCTTTTTCTATGTATGCGGAATTATTTGGAATAGTTAAACTTGTTTTGATACTTTTCAAAAAACATTTCAATATTTGGGATACATTAGGTTTAAGTTTTTAAGTCTTTTACCCTTAAATCCAGACCTCCTGCTTCTCCAGGCTAATGGATTGAACATGCTTATACATTTTACAAATAAATACATGAAAAGTGAAGAGATTAGTGTCTCACTACCCTCTAACCCATTGCTGGGATTGTGAGCTATTCATCCGACCCTGGTCATAGAAAACAGTATAGTAACATGTCAGGGTTGGAACCATGACTAAACCCATTAAAAATAAGGAAATTCATTTTTATGAAGTTGTTCCTTAAAAAAAAAATGTTGAGCTTTGTCTTCCTTAATTTCCCAGTACTGTTGTGTCACTACACTAACTACCAGAAAAAGGGATGTGACATCACGTTCGGTATATCGATCTGGCTCGCCCACATTCCGAGTACCAGAAGTGGCATCACGTACAGTATCAGGAGATGAGTCCCCATCCTCCTATTTAGTATCTGCCTAACTTAGAAGGGAGAAGGTGCTACTTTACCTTATGTGCCACAGCACAAGCATGGTGGAAATTTAAGAGGGAGAATAAGTTAGCCCAATTTCAAGAATCCAGGAAAAATATGGGATTTATTGAAATCGGGATTTGGCCGGGAAAGCCACATAAAAAATGTGACTTTCCCGGGCAAAACGGGATGGTTGACAGGTAAGAACTCTACTGCCAACTGGACTAGAGGTGTTGTAGCATCACCTTCTACAGTGAACAGTCAGACTCTCTAAACTTTTTGTGATTGATGAGCTATGAGGATAATAGACTGAAGACTATATACTGCAGATGTCCCATCTGTAGACCATTTGTGTTGTTGTAGGGCAAATTATTAATGTTGATTATACTGTTTCTCATGTGTTTATTATGTGCACATTTAGTTTGGATTTAGGGTGGGGTCCTGATGTATTATAACTTCTTTAGCCAACTAATATAGTAAAACCTAGTTACTCGTTATTGACTGCATCTGTCACTGATAAAGTTCCTCAGCTCTCATTTGCCTATACTACCTCTAGATTGGGGGAATTTTCTGTATATTCTTAAATGGACTGGAACAATGATCCTTGTTATGTTAAGTTCTCTTTATTGTAATGTTGTTGTTAAAATTGTGAAAATTTCTAAAAAATTTATTTAACCAAAAGGCTACACCCTAGGTGCCCAACCTGTGGCCCAGGGGCCACATGCGGCCCTTTGGGCATTCTTCAGCGGCCCTCCTAAGTCCTCCACTTGCGGCCCCTGAAACCTTACTGTTCATGCATAGGGCATAGGAACTCATATTGCATCACATAATCTCTGAATCAAAACTTGCATCATACAGTGCTACCCAATGCTTCAAGTATCATTTCAAATAAGTTTTGTTATTTAAAAATGAAAACTAATGTCTTCCAGCTCAGCCTGCTGTCATTATAAAATGCTTATACAAGTCAGTATAGATTGAAAATGTTATGTGTGGCCCTTTAGTGATTTGGAGGGCCGCACTTGTGGCCATCCATATAAACTCAGTTGCCCCCCACTGGGCTACACCCATGCAACAGCCATAATTTCCTCATATTTATCCAATGCTGTCCCCTACAGTACTATTTTTTCACCACAAGATGTCCATGTGCTTCAAGCATGAATGACATTAGCATCATTCAACACACTTCCTTCCAGCCCAGGCTGTCAAGGGTCAGCATCATAGCTGTCAATATCACTGGCCAGGAATATGTGACAGACTCTTCTGCGTTCCAGATGCCGGAAGTGACATCATTGATGGGAGAGTAAAGTCCCCTCCCTCCTATTCAGTTCCTGCCTAACTTAGGATGGAGAGGGCGTTACTCTCCCTAATAATGTCCCACCCCGCACATCATCTACAAGCGGGGCTGGAACTTAGAACGGAGAGTTATGCCCCCTCCCTCCTTCTTCTACCAGGGATTTTGTGCAATCGGGATTTGGCCAGGAAAGCCACATTAAAAACATGACTTTCCCCGCCAAAACAGGAGGGTTGACAGGTATGGTCAGCATCCTCCTGTATCTAAGTGACACAAGAGCAGAAGAGCAATGGAGTCACCTTTTTCACCACCTATTGTGTGTTTTGGCAGCTAATGAACTGATTGCCTTCTTGTGCTGCTTCTTCATTTCATACAAGTGGACTTAAAGGCTCATTTTAGAGCTACATTACTGTGTTCCTATATATCTGACAAGTATTCATCTTTAACAAAAGGTATGTTTTATTTCACACAGTTCAAAATATTATAACTGATGAAATGTACATTATCTATATGTGATACAAGCTTAAAACAATATAATTCACACATAGACAGTGTTGCACAGTTAAGTTTGGAATAGATGAGAGAACAATACAGCCTACATTCAAACTAATTCTATTAGAAGCCAAATTTTATGATTTTACATGTTTTTTTATGGGTTCTCAGTCCTTTACCAACAACGAAGCCAGCTAAATGGGATGTGTTTTTTAATGAGATTACCTGTAGGAAGGAGTATAATGGCTGTATAATGGCATCAAACGCTTCCCAGTGTTCATAGCTAAATGCCAACTTTAAAAATTTCACAACGGCTTCGGCAGAGACTGCATTCTTTTCTGGAAGAGACATAACAGAGAAAGAAAAGATTCAAAGCCATGTTCCTCTCCAAACACTCGGCACAATAAATCGCTCTGCTGCATAGTAAGACAATGATATCAATAACTCATCAGTCACAGGATGAAGTGTGGGTGGCAGGGGGAACATTTTAAACTAGTTTTAGACAATGTAATGCTGCCTTTGGCGGTGTCTGGCACCTTGTGAATCTTCCAGGATGATCTGCGAACATTTGTTTTTGAATGATTTATTTCAGTTTTATTGCAGTTCATTTATCTTACTGCACATGATTAAGCCATCAGTTATGTAGCATGCACTTTTGTCTTGTCTGCATCTTTGCTAAGAGACTGAGATAATACACGTACAGCGTTCAGAGACAGAATGCTACAAATGAAGTGTGGATCTTGATCTGGATAGATTTCTGACTGACAAAAACAAATGGTAAATATTATAGTTTGTGCAACAATAAAGCCTCTGTAAGTGTTATGTGATCTCACATAAAAAAGAAATTGCATGGCCAGAGCTAGCAATGGGTCTTCAAGCAGCCAAGGTTCCTACCCTGTCCTGGACACTTATTTCAGCATGGAAACATACAGAGCAAAATAAATGGAAGTCTACCAATGTGGCATAAAGAATACGTACAAACTAAATATTCTGACATTGTAACTGGTCTTTTTGTGTCTATAAGGAGCGTGGAAAAGTGTGTTTCCCCCCTTCTGACTATTTACACGCGCAGTCCAGTCCCCTAATATCGCCTGCTCGCTGCCATATGCTGTGTTGCACATATTGTGCAGGTGTTATCGTTATGGACATGTAGCGTTCCCCAGGCGGCTGTAGCTTTTGAGCTTGCAGTCACAGGAAACAGCCCGTTTACAGCCAACCATGTGAAGAAGTCCCTTAGGGTATGTGTTATCAGCACCATCTGGTCCCCCTGCGCTAAGGGCATTCCTTGGAGGGGACCCGACTGAGCCAATACACTTAACCTATCTCTGGCACTCTCGGGCTGTTCTCACTTCCTTCTGCAGATCTGCCGGCTGAAAGGTCAATGTAGTGCAGTACGTCAACCTCCAGCCAGTGGATCTGCAGAAGAAAGTCAGAACAGCTGATGCCCGAGACATGTTATGTGTATCGGCTCCATTGGGTCCCCACCAAGGAATGCACTTAGCACAGGGGGACCAGACGGAGCCGATAATGCGGTAGAGACATACCCTTAGTGTCTATGGTTCTAAACATGGGAAAGCACACAAGGTTTGTACAGTTCCCAACTCCAGTATTTAATTGCACAAAATATAATCTTATTAAAAGTAGGGCCATTATGTAGATTACTAGAGTGAATAGTGGTTTTATACCTACCGTATTTATCTAATATTTAATAGCCATAAATATAACATTTTGATGAATGTATCAGATATATCAATATATACGGTATATATTTTTGTAGGTAAAGCCAGCAGATAGAGCTTTAGGCTTTTTTTCAATATATAATAGCTTATACATGCCCTGTTAAAACAACTCTTATACCCTGTTAATACAGTCCATGGTTTACAACATTCAGTAGCTCAAGGTTAAATTACTGTATATACTTGAGTATAAGCCAACCCAAATATAAGCTTAGGTAACTAATGTTTATCTACAAAAACTGGAAAATTTATTGACTTGAAGCCAGGAGTGGCAAAAGCAGATAGTGGAGTTTTCTAAATGAGAAAAATATGGATAAAACACCAATGCCCCTAGGAATGAATCAAACAGGTGAATCTTAGTGCCACAACCTCAATCAAGTTAAGAGAACACAGGTTTATTGTTATTACAGGATGGGTTTTCAAGGCAATTCTTATGTTGAACATGAAAATAAATTTCCATTACAAAATTATTATTATTGGGACCAATACAAAGAATGGAAACTTATTTTCCATTAGTAACACCAGTAACAGTAACCAGCCACCAGATGGCAGTGTGACATTTGTTTACATTACATCAGCTGGTGAAACTGAAGTCATTAGAGAAGCAAGCTTTCAGGATATCGCAGATCCCTTCTTCAGGCTAATACAATTCTGGTCTTTGAAACTTACATTTATACACAAAATAACATGGTAACTCTTCCTAACTCTGACCTCCATTAACTAACCCTTCACTCTCACCTCCATCAATCATGTGTGTCAAGGCAAAACTGTTTCTTTTGTTCAAATATTTATGACCATGTTATTTTGTGTATAAATGTAATTTTCAAAGACCAGAATTGTATTAGCCTGAAGAAGGGATCTGCGATATCCCGAAAGCTTGCTTCTCTAATGACTTCAGTTAGCCAATAAACGGTATCACTTGAACTCCAAACTTGCTGTATTTATATGATCAAAACAGTATTTATGTTTGTTTATAATAACATTATTATTTTGTTGTGCAAATTGGGACATTTATGTGCAAATTGGGACATTCATGTGCAAATTGGGACATTCATGTGCAGATTAGGCTGGTAGAGGTGTCACAGCTGCCTTGCATAAGGATCGCACAGACAGCAGAGCAGAGTGTTCAGCCGGGGATTCTGAGCTCTTAGCTGGACGGCACTATCTCGTCAGCTGCAATACTGCATAAGCAAGTGCAGGACGAGATAGTGCCGTCAGAAACGCTAGGAAGGTTAATGCTCCATGATGCTAACCTATGGAGCTATTACTGTTAAAACGTATGGTAAATGTTTATGGAATGAATATGTAGATTGTGCATAGAGAATGATTTTGCATGCAATCTTTATATGTAATATTTCCTGTATCGCACAACTATTCTGTGTATTGATAATTTCATTAAGCTGGACACTGTACCTATATGTCACAATTGCTGTGGGATTTGTAGTACCTATTTTTATTTTCCAAATACTTAAGCTGGCCATAGACACTTCGATTTCCCCAAGATCGATTTGTGAGACGATCGAGACATGCAATTACGGCTTTGATCCAAAGTTGTACATCGATCCCACAGTGCGCCATGTTTGGGATGCGGTTTATGCGCTTCAATCGGTGATGTAACTAAAGATCAGCTTTACAAAAAAAATGCAGGTCAGAAATGATCGAAGTAGAATGACGCATGAATGGATCGATCAAAAGGGTAGATCTTAACGTGGACCTACCACTTGTTAGGTCTCTCTGCAGTACCCACTTTAGCTCAGCTGATATTGCAGAGATCGCTGGGAAAAAAAAACGATTTCTGACAGCAGGAGGGGAGTCTTTTTAAAGATAGGCCCTCACGCTGTGTTACATCTCACCTAGGCAGGACATAACAAGCTGCAGGGGTTACTGGGAATTCTCTCCCACAAGCCTCTGCGTCTCAGTCTCACAGATGTGACGTCAGCATCATGTCTGTGAGACTTGGTGAAGAGAGGAGAGAGAAGCCTCTCTTCATACGATCTAGCTGAGTGCTTCCCCCTTCACCCCACACCGGAGCTGTGAAGGAGTCTCTGTCTGTGAAGCAGTGCGGGGGAGAAGGGGGGGTTGTTTTCAGCTGCTGCCCGGAGAAGATAGATCAGGAAGTGGCTTCTCTGCCCTTATTCAACATGCTGCCACCATCAGATAAAACATGAAGAAGGTAAGTCATTGTATTTGTTTTTGTGTAGCAGGTTTTCCAGGATCTGAACTGCTGACAGGTAACTAATGTGCTTAATTCATGTATGTGTGTTTTTTTTGTTTTAGTTTAAAACCGCCAGGTCTCCAATAACGTCTTTTGATTTCCGATAGATCGACCAAAAAAGGACATGTCCGATCAATACCAATCGTTTTTTGACATTTCGGTTGATCACAAACTTTAAACATGCATCGATTTGTGAACAATCAATCACTACGATCGATTGTTCAGAAATCGTACAAAAAATCGAAGCATCTATGGCCAGCTTTATTGTTAGTTATTCTTGGTTGTTGTAAAAGCATAACAAAATACATTAAATAATGTTTGATTCCCTTTCTACAAAAGATTTGACAATCCACAAGACAAAATGTCATTTTGCAAATAAAAAAGTACATGCATAGGTACACATCAATTATGAGGAACTTATAATAGTTTACTCCCAAAAATGTGGTCATAACATCTTTTAACATTCTTCTTCAAAATACTACACTGTTACTTTATCTCTAGAATGGGAGTGTTTAGTTTGATACTTTAGCCTGATGTTGATATTTTGAGGTTTATGGTTAGTAGGCCAAAGTTAAAACTCAATATACAGAAGCTATTATAAATCCTGGAGAATACATTGAGCCATTACCCATAGCAGCCTACAGGATCCTATGACCAGGAACAGCTCACCCTGTGCTCATAAATCAGAACGGATGTGTCAGGATTGCAATTATATCCTTAACAGAAGATTTGGTCAATACTAAAGCAGTTTCCAATGAACGGTACTGCATATATAAAACAGAGATGATTTATGTCAAGGAATCGCTAATATGTGGTGGTCAACACATAATAAATCTAAGTTGCAATTTTAACTGTGAATGTGAAAAAAAAACAATGTCTAAAAGCAATTTGCTTCACGTCTACATTAAACTGACAGAAGAGAATGGTCAGGAGTACTTTCATGGTCTTATAGCTTCCATGCATCATATCCAAAAAGAGAAATGTTGCATTAGGTGACCACTTGTGTATCTATCTATCTTTAGAATTACAAGGTATGTTTCAGTCATCTGATGGCTTATAAAGAAGAAAACAGGTAAAGTTGATATCGGGTGGCATACTCTGATTAGCTACTAGTGTAATTTAATACCCCACAGACCAGAAGTCAACCATCTAAGGTACTCTATATACTTAAGTTAAGATTTTTTGTTCAAGCGACCTAGCCCGATCTAAGTTTTCCGATCTGAGAATCAGTGATCGATTGTACTGCCATTGAAATACCCCCCACATAGAGAAACAGATATGTGATCGATTTAAGTTCATCTGACACTGGATGCAAGTATGCTAACTAGTTAAATCCCCAAAAATTGCTCGGGCACAACAAAACAATATGTGAAATACGAAAAAGAAAAAACATGGCACGCTGCTAAATTAGAGATACCATTTTCTAATATTAGCAACAATAGGACTTCAGCGGTAGCAATGAACAACAGTGTAAAATAATGGCAAAAGAAATATAAAGCAAATTGTTTAGTTTGTTGATCACAGTTCATTTGGTACTTTGGTAAGAAAGTCAAGAAGTCTTGCAAATTGATATATCTTATAGAGCATAGTACTGGATTGTGTGCTGATACTTTTATTCATGTACCGTATTTTTCAGACCATAAGACGCACTTTTTCACCCCAACATTGGAGGCAAAAAGTGCCTGCGTCTTATGGTCCGAATGTGGTCGCATCTTGGCTGCCCGCCAGCTTCCCCGGCATGGAGATTAGCCGGGGGAGCTGGAGGAACTGTCAGTTGAGAGATGCCGTCTGGTGTTGGCTCTCTCAGCTGTACTGTAAAATTGCCTGTCAGCAGAGCTTTGCTTGGCAATGAAGAGAGAGGGAGAGGTGGACTGCCATCTTTCCCTCTTTCAGTGTCAGTGGAAACCTCAATAACTCCTCAATGATCTTCCCAGCTGTTTAGAGCAAAGAGGGAGAAGGCTGCAGATTTCTGCCCCCTCCCTCCTCCCAATCAGTGATCAGTGTGAAGACGCTGAGCTTGAGAGTGTACTGCTGCTAGTGACCCCTGCTGGCTGAATTGAATATTGCCTTCATTGAATTAATTTCATTAACCCAATTGATTGATTTAATAAATCTTTTTTTTCTGGATTTCCTGCCCTAAAAACTGTGTGCGTCTTATGGTCCGGTGCATCTTATAGTCCGAAAAATACGGTATATTCTTGTTTGTCATCTCCTGAAGAAGAAATAATTGACACAAAAAAAAAACCTGGCGGACAGTTCGCAGTGAACATAGCATTCACAATGCTGGCAAACATTATGGGTGTTTTACCCGCCCTCTATACCTTATCATGGAGACAAAGTTTTACCCCTTACCCCACAATCAGATGGGACAGTACAGCCAATAACACATTTTTCCCTCCTGGAGGACACCCGCCTCTCTCTCTCTCCCCCATTTGCCACCCAGTGGGATGGCACCATCTCGTCCGCGCTGCGTGACTCCCACTATTGCACTGGACGAGATAGTGCCATCCGTACCGCGGGCTCCCCCACCACGGTGGTCCCGATGCGATCTGTGCTGACTTGATCCTCCGGCTCTTCTACCCCCCCCCCCCCCCCCGCAGTGCGAAGACGTGATGACGTCACATCGGTAGGCTCGGCGGGAAATTGGAAAGTAATTTTGGCACGAAACAGTATCTCTTTGTAGAAAACTGCTTTCAATGTGCTGCTATGTACTAAATGTCGCCAAAAAAAAGTCTCTGGTACCCCATTTGCCCATATGTCTACCCTCTCTTCCCTGGTGTGATTTTACCACATCCATGACACCAGGTTAGAGAGGGTTAACTGCAAATGGGCACATCTTGGAGCACCAAGAGACTTTATTTGGGCGAGATTTAGTACATAGCAGCATAGGCGTTGTGCCCTGATTTTTTGTGTTTCCTCATTTATTTTATTTAAAAAAATTTTTATTTTACATAGTTGTGTGTTTCAAACAGTATTATTTCAGGGAGGTCTCAGACCCTTGTACGGACATATGTTGGGCAGTCTACAGGCCACAACATTGAAGTCTATGGTGCCACTTTTGGTAGGCAGACATCTGGGCCTCAGCCGGCGCTAGGGAGGTCAAAAGAAGCAGCCGGCACCCATTTTCATTTATCCCGTGTCTCCGTATTAGATAGATAGGGAGAGCTGCTCGCGATTAGGGAATAGCTGAGCATACTTTTGCTATTATACTCCATCCAGTGATATGTAACTTTAGCTAAGGTGTTCTGTTACATGTAGTTCATCATTACTGCGCCACAAAAGTCATTCTCTGGGGGTGGGGTATGCTGTATTATGGGACCTGTGCGCTGTGTTATATTCCTGAGCTAAGGTGTGCTGGTATTTGTAGTTCGCCATCACAAACTAAAGCAGGACATAGCAGAGACATCCATTGATCCCCCTCTAGTGTGACACTGTCCAGGTGGTTGCACCATTTTGACACTTTTTGTCTTGGTATTGTGGCTACAAATATGACCTGAAGGTTTGAGAAGTTCTCCCTCCATTAAAGTCAACAGAGGTTCGCTGTGAACATGCGAACGGTGGGTATTTGCAGAAGTTTGATTCGCCTGTTCGGAAACAGTCAAAGCTCATGTTCGGCCATCACTATTTATGACAGTTTTACTTTCTCACCAAATGATCAACAATATTTCTTTTGCCATTATTCTATACTGTTGTTCATTGCTACCGCTGAAGTCCTATTGTGGCTAATATTAGAGAATGGTATCTCTAATTTAGCAGGGTGCCACATTTTTTCTTTTCATGTTATGGATGTGGGTATACCATTTTCTGTTCTATTTTAATACGTGAAATACATTTGATGAAATGTAAAATTGATCAAAATTTTACGACATGTGCGATCATTTTTCAATTGAACTTTTGTCCAATTTTGAAATTGAACCATGTGGACAGGCATAGTTTTCCGGACGATCAATAAAACAAATTGATCGGTTTAGGACAATCGAACGAAAAATCTCAACATGTATAAGGGCCTTTAGTTTGCAGTTTAGTCTGGCTATAAACAATTAGTTCATTTTACTGCGACCTATGTGGGAACATTCAGTATAGAAATTCTATCCCTAAGTTCATAGTAATGTTGGATAGAGTAATTCGTTTATAAACAATCAGAGAACAAAAACTATGCTGAAATCTGTCCCCACCATCTAGTCAAATACACAGCCTTCCTATCCTTCAAGTCATATGTCACTGGTTTCTGAAATCTGGTATATTGGTTACAGATGAAGATTGGGACTCTTTACTCTTTAAAAGTATTTGGAAAAGCAATCGCAAATACAGCCAAAATACTTACAGCAGTGAGTTTTAGACAAAGGCTAAAAAACACAATACAAAGCAGCACATTCTTGTAAATAGTGACATAGATTTCCTATGGAAATGTTATTCCTATCAAAATTACAGAAAGTACACTGCAACACATATAGTATGGAGGAGCCCTAAGGAATTAGCTGTTGACCTGTAATAGAAATTAAAATTTTTATATCAGTTAAACTGTTTGATCTGCTTAGGAAGTTTGGAAGAAAGAACAAAGAGGATGATGAAGCTAACAAAATTTTTACTTTCTGGAAAAATGGAAATATTTGCTTAGGATAGCATAGGAAGAACTTAACATTTTCTTGACCCATTGCATACTGGTAAATCTTACCTTCCACAGCAAGATCCAAAAGTGGGCAATCATTCAGCAATCTGCTCAATTCACTCTGAATGTTACTTGTAGTGCCACGCTCAGCTTTGATTCCTCCACCTTAACAATGCAGAGAATATAAATTTGCATTTAAGCTGTCATTCTATAGTTATTAGTACAGATTTTACAACTTTTCTAATTGTCACATATTTATATAGCGTCAGCATATCATGCAGCACTTTACAGTGTACATAGTCATCAGCAACTGTCTCTCTCAGGAGCTCACAATCTAATGTTCCTATAATAGCAATTCGGAGTAATATAGAGAGCCAATTAACCTACCAGTCTGTTATTGGGGAAACACACAAAATAGAAACCCACACTACATTTTCCTATACTTTTATTAATTTCTAATGATAGGCTTCTTGCCTTCAACAAACTGTCCTTAGACCTTAGTACAACTATGGCAGGGAGTTTGTGAGCTACTCTGAGAGTGTGATGTAAATCGAAGTGCAATGCAAATTGCTATAAAAAATATGCTCTAGTGCTCTACTTGATAATAATATCCACACATTTAAGCCTAACTTTTGTGCATATATAATAGTGTATTCTGAGTCTATAATTATAAAAGATAATTGGGCAGATGGTTTGTAAACCACTATTTCAAGAAATGCATGCTTGAATGGTTATAAACCTTGACCATGGTGGTACAGTGTTGTATAAAACATATAGTACATGTATGACATATGACTGTGATAAGAGAAGCAAATATAGCTTATGGAAGTGCAAAATTACACCCAATCGGTATGTTTCAAGACTAACAAATAACAATAAACCAATAAAGAAATGAGAGAAGAAGAAGGGGAAAAGATTACTGCTTTTTGCGTCTGCTAAAGTGTGATAAAAGGCCAAATCTATAACCCAAATGAGTTTAGGACTGTCTACATACCTAAATCAAACTTTTACTTAGCATGTATGAAGCAAAAAGGTACTGGGCTACCCACATAAGAAGTCTGCTGGGAACTTAACTCTCTTGTATGTTCCTGCACAGAATAGATAAAGTTGTGCCAGCCTCTCCACACTTGTGGAGGAATTGCACCATTTCCTGAACATGAGTAACCTGGCATAGCCAACCTCTGACTGTGGGAAAGGCAGTGGTTCTCCAGTGTGATTACTTCCTTTGCTGTAAAAATGAATAAATGTCTTTCTTATGTTTTTAGTTTGGTAGGGGGTAGCAGAAGTTGTACTCAGGGGAGTAAGGAATCTTATACAGAAGAATTTTTTCAATAAAAGAGTGGACGAAACCAGAATATGTGTATTAGGTAGTTTGATTCCATATAGCATCCCCAGCATAGATGGCGATTGCTAGGAAACATTCTATGGAGCACCACCACCACTTATGGAGCAAAACCTATAGTTAATTTTCTGCATGTTGGAACTCATGGAGCTTTAAAAGGATAGTAGGCAAATGGAGTCGCACCTGTCTTTCATAAAGGATGCTTATAGGTTAGTGATGGTGAACCTATGGCACGGGTGCCAGAGGTGGCACTCTGAGCCCTCTCTGTGGCACCCGACCTGGTAACCAACATAGAGGCTGATGGAGGAAAGAACTTCAGCCCACTGTGTGTCTGCATATGTAATGTGTAAGCAAGAGTGTGTGTAATGTGTGTGAGTGAGTAGAATACAGAATGATAAGAGAAGGCAGAAGAATTCCCACAGGTTAGAAGTTGCAGTTCTACAACAGCTAGAAAAAAAGCAAGACATGTTGGGCAGTGAGTTAGCAACTGGCAGAATGTAATGCTTGCAGTTGTAGTTTCTTTACACAACAAGTTGGTTCTTTGTCATTTGTGCTATGTCACAAGCAGCCTAGGATACAGGAAGCTTGTAACTGCACAGATCCCCTATGAATGACAACTGAACCCTGAGTTATAATATAACTGTTGTAGGTCTTGTTCCCTTCTAGTTTTAAGAAAGCACCCCCCCCCTAATGAGATATACGTATTAAACCATAGAGCATAAATATATATCATTTAATTTGGTTTTATTTGTAGTTTTTTTCTTATTCCTACTGTCCTATACATAGAATGATGACAAACATTACCTGAAAGGATATCAATCCCAGCAAAAAACAGTTCAGCAATGACATCATATATCTCTGGTTCATCAGGTACAGGAGGTCCAGCCTGGAGCACCCGTCTATTACTGTCCGTCAGGGCTTCAATGATAGCAAGGAACTGGGCAGCATTGTTTCCAAACATCTCTACTAGCAGACGTTCTGTGTTTGTACGAGGCCATGGTAACTAGAATTAAACAACATATGTATATTTCTAAACTGTTTTTAAAACAACTCTTTTATTAACAGACTATTATAATAAAAAAAAGTTTATGTTTATTTCCTCTAAAAGTGTGATGGCTCATTTTCTCTTCCTTGAACTTTCCTTTACATTATTATTATTATGAATGCTTAGGAGAATGTCCGCCATGGTGTCATAGATCTTACTCCTCAACATCTCAATATGCAGGAGAGCAGATGGTGAAGAATGATGACGAGGTTTCCTAACTAGATTTCTTCAGCACAAGGTGGTTAGCCAAGTTAAATATGTTTATTCTTTATGTCTTCTTGCAGACAGCTGTTATATTTCATAGCCAGAAGTAAGCTGGTTTCATCTATATTCTACACCTAATATGTAGAAGCATTACTACCTATACTGTTGTCAGTACTTCTCTTACTATGTAAAAAGTAGAGTAGAAGAAATCCTGGAACCCTGATGATATTTGCCTCTGCTAGCTCGAGTTGTATAGCCTCTCATACCTTCTATTGTAGCCTGCTTTATGGGCCTAAATGGGTGAGGAAGATCATAAACGGTGTATGTCCACTTAAAGCAGACCTACCGCCTTACTGGGCACTTAACACTATTAGCAGCAAACTGCTGATAATTAGGCAATCACTTAAAAAAAAAATGTTCCTTACAGCAGGAGGGGTGATTTTTAGGCTCTCCCCTCCCACTGTGTGAGGTACGGGCCGCAGCTAGGTTGTAAACACTCACAGCAGGAGCATCTGGGATGAAGTCTGTAGTCTCGTGTGAATAGAAATGCAGCTTCACATCTGCAGATTTTATGTATTCGAAGCTCCATCTCAAGGGCGTTTTATAGAATTACAGCTCCATAGTCAGAATGAAGTGTGGGCGGAATTGCTTGTGTCTACCCTTAATAAATATGATTTCTCCGGGAATGAGGAAGTGAGGAATGTAAGTACATTGTTTTGTTATTATGTAGCAGTTTTCACAGATGTATACAACTGACAAGTGAGTATTATGTCAATGTAATGTATGTGTTTTTTTATTTTGAGTATAGAACTGCTTTAAGTTGGGCATACAGAGTTCAATTCCTCTGTTCGATCAACTTAAAATATAATAGTATTAAGTAGATCATATTAAAGTATAATCGGTTTTATTACCACATAATGTGATAGATCAAAAACAGATCAATTCCTTTCCACAACCAGTTATGATAATGATCGGCTAAAAAATATCAACATAATCAATTTTGATCACATTTGGTTGATCGGAATCCATTTTAAAATTATTGACTTAATATGATCTTTTTTGTAATCGAACGAATGGGAAAATCAAACAGTGTATGGCCACCCTCAGACCAATTAGTCTACTATCCACTGCACATACATGTACGATTTTCTAATTCAAACCCTGGCAGGATGAAGGCTTTATAGTCAGCTCAGTTTCACTATGCAGACACAAAAACTTTTCCAGCAGAGGAAGAATAGTTGTGCACATCTATCTGTTACATAAGGGGTAGCCAGTATTAGGTATGTGAAATATATACAATACCACTTCACAAGCATATAATGTTATTTATATTTTATTTCCATGTTGCTTGATTTAAATTTTACATTCATCAGTAGAGGTAGCATGGTGTCTGTTTTTATGTGCGGTGATGATTCAATGAGTTTTCATAATCCTACAAAAAACACACTGTAAGTTGTGTGAGATGAAGATAATTCTGTTAGCCTATAGAATAGTGGACACTCTTTTGTATTGCTTCAATGTAGCCAGGCAATTAAAAAAAAATCCACAAAGCTGAACACATTTCTCAAATGCTGTGTTCGCATCTTAGTCCCATTGGATGCTTTAGCCTGATGCAATAAATTTTATATTCTGCACATACCTTTTCTGCATCCTTTAGATTGTTCTTGAGTTTTGGGCGAAGAATTTCCTTTGGTTTTCTTCTGGACTCAAACACAGCTCTTTTAAAGATCATCACTGCCATCTAATAAAAAAACATCACATGGTGCGTTATATACAGTATTTGTACTGATTTGTATGACCACAAAGCCTCATGTTTACATTAGTTCTTTATATTTAATGATAGACCTACCACATGTTACAGTGATGGCACAAGGTGATAACGGATACCAATAACTATCATTGGCATAGTGGAACAACCATCACTTTTGTTATACTTATCCACAGACTGGAACTGGTATGGTAACATACATAATAAGTAGTTTGGACAGTGGGAAATTATCCTCATCACGCCCAAGGAAGCCTTTCCTCACTTATTGCTTTAATGTCACAAATGATGCAACTGACATGTCTACCCCTTTTAGGGTACCAAGCATCCCTAATAAAATTACACTTATGAGAAACAGACTTGGGAATTCATTTTCAATGTAATAGTGATGAACCTTGCTGTAACTCTGCGTATGAGAAATTACTATAGGAAAGTTCAATGCTTCTATTTTAATCTATTATTATTTAACTCCTATTAGTGTTTTTCATGATTAATTGTACAACATTTATGATTAATTTTTTTGCTTGTTTAAATTGTTTAAGAGAAGGAAAATTGTTATTCATTACCTAATAAAGTATTAATTACATATTCTGGCAAAAAGCACTGAAAAATGAAACATGCAGTTATCCTCAGTTATTTTCCCTGAACACTATTATTATAACAATTTTTTTGTGAAATGTTAAAGGTTTATTATTATATTATTATAAAATGTATGCCTACTTTTTAGTTAAAGCAGACAACCCTCCCCCGTTATAGGATGATGTGTCAGAAAAAAAACCTTACCTGTAATCAGTAAATCCTGATTGTCCTGCATCGCTTCTCCCCTCAGATGATATTGCAGTGACCACGCTCTTGAGCACAGCACAGAGAGACTCAGGTAGGGAGACATAATAATGCGCTCTTAAGCCCCCCATACACCTTAAGATCGATCCATACAATTTCCATCAGATCTACCAACAACTGTGTAGTATAGTGACCTCCCTGATAAAATACATAGTGATTGGAAGGGTTAGAAAGCTCCTCATATTACAGGGTTTTGGTAGAATAAAAGTTGATTGTACAGAAATTGTATTGAAAGATTGTAGGATGTATGGGGACCGTTACAGAGTCTACTGAAATATGTTTTATTTACTGAAACCATTATCCAGCGGCAAGGCTTCAGGATGTCACGCACTGTTAAGCAGCATTCACACAGGCGCTTGCCTGCCCCTGTTTTTAGATGCATGTTCAGGCGCTAGGGGGGCGTTCAGAAACAATCCCATTTAATCCCTATCGGATGGAGGCCTGAAAAGAGGCATGAGGATGCCTAATGTTGCATCTTCCTAGCTGCAGTACTTTTCAGACGTCGGGGGCTAGAAACAAATCTTTTCAATCAAGGTAAATGTCTTTCCATAAGAAACCTGTTGTATCATGTGGTAATGCTAGTGTACTGCATTCATGTAATGGCAATGCAACTGGTGTGCAGCTAGTGTTTTCCTTGACATAGACTTAGGGTAAGGCTCCACTTAGGCAGTTAGGGAACGGATGCAGTGTGGTATTTCAGCAGGCTAAACTGCTCCCATTACCTCCAGTGAGCCGGACTCCACTGCCGCTGACTGCCCATGGTGCAGTGCGAACACGGAAAAAAATACATGCCCATGCATGCCGCAGTTTTGCCACGGGGTTAAAAAAGAAAAAACAAACCGTAGTGAAAACCCTCGGGGGAATCGTGGGTTCACTGTGGGGAAACACATGCCCGTAGTGAAGCCTTACCCTAAATGCAGCATTGGAATACATGGCAACATGTTCTAACAACCTATCCACAACACAACCAAGGCAGTCACGCATCGTATCTGTTTACAATGTATTGTTTAAATTACAGGTCCATGTGGATCCCAAAGCGCATATGCCTACCTAAATACAAGTAACCTGCTCGCTGAATCTAATTAACAAGGGAAACTAAAATGTACACATATTAGACAGTTCAAAGGGCGATCACACCCTCCAGCAATATAGCTGGTTATGTAGAAGTGAGATCACTTCCCTTCCAACATGTGACAGTGCTTTGCCTCAAAGTCAGAGAAGGAGAGAAGGCAAAGACTATGGGCTTCATATAGACACCGTCCTATTATTGTCTGTTTATCTTTCATAGCATTCAGTCAAATTCAACATGATTGATTGATTTATGAAAACACAAAACATTCTTATTGTGTTTGATAAATAATAAATAGTCTCAGTGCTGCTTCTGAAATATGATGGATGGGGAGGGCACACTTATGTTCCTCAAAATATGATATATAATGCCTAAAATCTGATAGCAATAATTGCTTCCTAACCTACAAATCAAGCAGCGTTGCTATAATATATATATTTTAGGGCATTCACAATCTCATCAACGTCACAAGGACAGTTGACAGCTCCTTAGAGGAGTTGACTAGTCATGATACACAGTCTCTGACTGTACAGGTGGTTATGCAGCTCACCATGCAGGTCGGCGCTTCTCTCTCTGTGTCCGCACCGACTGGCGTGTACACAGAGAGAGAAGCGCCGACCTGGGCACGGCCGTCATAATCGCCTATACAGTCACAGACTTTAAAACTTACTGATATCGCATTGCTGAGCTGGACTTGGCTGGTGAAATGTAAACAAACTGAAGCAGCAGCGCCATCTTGTTGACATTCACTATTTTTTTCTTCAAAAGATGGTGGAATTTCATTTTGAATATTCCACTTTC
>CM070034.1:48251350-48264663 GCA_036250615.1 Ptychadena robeensis | reverse complement strand
CCTGCAGCCCGCGAGCAATTCCCCACCTGGCCACAATATATATATATATATATATATATACATACTAACCAACTGGATGAGCCGTATGCACCTTCTTAAACCAATATACACGGTCTGTTTTGTCTATCTATCAGAAACAGAGTCCGTACCATAAAACTTTTCCAATGCTGTAGTTTTATTGCATCAAGCACAGTGAGAATTGAACAACAATTTTGAGCTTCCCAGCTCTTTTTCAAGTTCCTTATCACAAGGTTTCAAGTTCCTATACCACATACATAAAAGAAGCCTCCATGTATCCCATATAAGAAGTATATAAAAATGCATGAATGAGCCAGATAAATGTAAATACCTTATAAATATTGTAACTCCTGTCTTCCACCAGCAATACTACAAAATGTGTGTTTACCTTCAGAGTGGACTCTTTAAAAGCTTTTTTTGTTTCTTCATTGCAGGAAGAATCACTCATATTTTCAAGTTGACTGAGCTCATTGATCTTACTGAGAGCACGCCGAGCAAACACCTAAGAGTAATACAAACACCAAAAACAGCATTTTGCAGTAATCCTCAAAAGCATGAAAAAAACAATGTGCCAACAAACAAATATTAATTATGATATAATCTTCTATAAACAAGAAAGGTCATGGTCCAAGAAGTAGCTTGAGATGTTTGTTTTAACCTAATTTATTGGATCATATTGGAGAAAAGGGGAGTTTATGTCTACAAAAGAAATGGTTTTTGAAACATCAATTAAAATAGAACTTTTTATATAATTTGCTAAATGGATCTTCTAAAGTAATCTTCAGAACTATCATTTGTACAGTAAACTGGCAGCATTTATACACTTTTGATAACATCAGCTATTCTTACTCTAAAGTCTTGTCAATCCTGCCCCTACAGAATTTTAATTAAGAAAAAGTTTTGCCTGCACTTCAGCTTAAAGTTACCAGCAGATGATTTGAGGGTGGGTGAAAAGCTTAAAATTTCAGTTACTGTTCCCCAAGCATGCATCTTACTACTTATTATGGAGTAGAAGAAGATTCATGGTATCACTTTATCTCAGTAGAAACAGTACTTAAGTAAAAAAATTCAGCATGGCTGATCAGTTTGCACCCTGCCAATGTCAGTTAGCCTGGCAATATCTACATTGCTTGGCATGTATCATTTTTTTTATTATGTCCTTACCTGGTCTGATCAGATAACAAGTACTATATATCTACATGTACATTTTAGTGTAATAAAGCAATATCTGCTTCTCCTTCTGGACACAGGAGGCAATGTTTTCCCATTCATGAACATGTTATTTATTTGCTTCTAACTTGCCATTTAGTCTTTCACTACACTGTATTAAAGTTGCAGCCTTACAATTGATTAATGATTCTGGCAATTGATCAAACTCCTAGCCTAGGAGATTACATAACCAATTGTTTGCATATTCCAAAAGATGGAAAGTGGCTAAAATAGAATAATAATGATATTGTTTTTTGCTAATTGGAACACATATTTTTGGTACTGTTGGGCAGGAGCATAATTGTTTAAAATGGAACTGTATGTAAACATTTTTCTTAACTGTAATATTGCAATACAACTTTTATAGGTGAACCAAATTGGCAATAATACAATAGTAAAAATAATCATTACATTCTAAATTTAACTTTACATTTTGTCTTAAATTTTAACTATTAACTCAAGAACAATATTTGAATTTTTTTAAATCCAGAATTATTACATTTTTTTATTATAAAACTAGTGCAAATACCACCATATATGTTCTTTATGTTAAATAAACTATATTGAAAGTTGCAATCCCATTGGCTGCTAAGGTCTAATACTTTTAGGTCTGCTAATACTTTCTTAAGCCCACTATATACGTTTCAATCACTCTGTACAATTTCCTTTAGATCTACCAACAACTCTGTGGTATAGTGACTTTCCTGATAGATCACATAGTGATTGGAATGTTTGGGAAGGTCCTCTTATTACATGATTGTGGTAGAACAAAAGTTGATTGTACAGAAATTGTAAAGTAGCATTGCCTTTAAGGTAGGCTTACACGTACTGATCCCCCCTCGATAGATGAGGGATCGACTCAGCTGATCGCATCACCGTGCGATCCGACATGCGAAAGATTTCTGGTCAATCTCACCAGGTGGGCCCACAGTCAATCGGCCGAAAAATTGGGTGAAAGTGGGGCCTTGTATGGCTACCTTTAGAGTCCTGGTATACTAAATATTGAAAGTGGACCTACTACCTCCACATCTGCCTTCTATTATTGCCACCAGATGTTCTGATAATAGGGAAGATCAGAGGTCAAAAGGTAAAAGAAAAAAATTCCTGGTAAAACTATCAATATGCAGTGACGCTCCACCCCCCAGTGACGTACCGCTGCGGTGCACACAAGGGGACAAAGGAGGTTAGACATCACTTCCAACGTCTACCTTCCCATATCCCCATGAGCCTGCAGCCAGCCACATCTGGGTTGGGTGACACGGAGGGGTAGAGCATCACTTAATTCACATCTGGATTCCAGTCTTGCTCCTCCATCTTTCAGCCTGGAGGACCGGACACTCTAGGCATGGTGGTGTGGGAGCGAGCAGGCAGGAAAGGTGAGTATTTATATTTTCTTTTTAGGGGTTGCTGTCCCTGTATGAACACTGAATGTGAGTTATGTATACATGTTTATTATTTTTTTTTTGTTTTTTAGAGTTTACATCCTCTTTAAGGGCTTGTTTCCACATACGTCGGGACCCCAACGTAGCAGATACACTTACCTGCTCAGCGAAGGATCTGTCTTCACGGCGCCGAGCCGCTCCGCTGCTGCAAGGATCAACATAATCGAATACGTTGATTCTTTGCACCGGCGGATGTGTAGACAGACCATCCGCCGTGCAGGCAATGTCTATCTGCTACGTCGGGAGCCCGCTAAGGGTATACGCTTAGCGTAGAGGGTCCCGACGTATGTGGAAACTAGCCCTAATAGTCTGCCATTCCATTTATTTTACAAACATTTACATTTATTTGCTTCATAGGGAAAGAAATAGGTCAGAATAAATAAATATTTAAGGGAATGTTGCAAAATGTTATTTTATGGACTCTATCATACAGGTATTGCACTTTACCTCTCCATGAACGCCTGCCCGGCAGTCAAAGTAGCATTGACACACAGCAGTGTAAAGCGTAGCCCTCCATTTCAGGTAGTGGAGAGACAGCAGGGGGACTGATGATTCCATACACACACTTGCCCATAAGAGGAACTCCAGAGCCTTTAAATAAACAAATACACCATGTACAATGTTGACTTTGCAAACAAAGATTTGCCAATTATTGGTCTTGAATGATAACAACAAATTAATTTAGTGCCATTACATAGTAAACGATGCAGTAAACATGTTACAACCCAACAGCAAGATTTATTATTTTATAAGGGTTTTGATAACAGTGTTTACTAAGATCAGCAAAGCAAACTCTACCAGAGGAGGTTCATATCATACATTACCTATTATAGTCACTAGAGGTCACCATTAGATGCGGTTTAAACCTTCAACTGCAAGATTGTATTGCTAACAGCGTACCAGGAAGGATGACCTGGATTTGTTTTATGGCATAAAAATATCTGGATAGTTCATGATCTTCTTCAACATTCATTACTATTCAAGCGATTTAAAGCTCACAGTATGCACAGCAAATTTCACAACCTGACGACCCCTAAAGCCATAATTCAGAAGAAGGGTGTCTGAAAAACTTTAAAGACTAGAAAATCTGATAAAAAATTATATAAAATAAAGTAATAAAAAGAGATAGTTATCATATATAGGATACTTGTCGTATACAATGAGGAACATAAGTATTTTAACACCCTGCAATTTTGCAAGTTATCCCACTTAGAAATCATGGAGGAGTCTGAAATTCACATTGTAGGTGATTCCCACTGTACGGAGAGGCAGCATTTTAAAAAATCTGGAAATCATATTGTATAATTTGTAAAGAATATATTTGTATTGCACTGCTGAACATAAGTATTTGAACGCTGAGAAAATCTGTGTTAATATTTGGTCAAAAAGCCGTGGTTTGCAATTACAGAGGTCCTCCAAATAGATCTCCTTTAGATCTGTCAGGTGCCTGGGCTGTCACTGAGCAACACACACTTTCGGCTCCATCCAAAGATTTTATAATTGATTCAGGTATCAGGTATGATATGCTTCTTACGGAGCCACTCCTTGGTTATCCTGGCTGTGTGCTTTGGGTCATTGTCATGTTGGAGGACCCAGCCATGACCCATCTTTAATTGGTTGGCTCTGCCTCTTTAACCCCATATATTTATACATTTCGGATTCCTGCAAAACTACTGATTGTAAATAACAATCACCAAAAAAGGTGCCATGGGTAGGCGCCAGGAAAGAAAAATTACAGAAGGTGAGTATACAATATTAAGGTTTCCAAAAGCCCTCAGGGAAGCATTCTGGCCCCAAGTAACACAAGTCCCAAAGCAATGTTTTCTGTTAGAGATGAAAATGTATAATTTGCCAATATCCAGAATATTAAAATAGTATATAAAAATAATTAAAAAAATAATATTTCCTATATAGCTGACATTGCAGAGACCTGACTTTTTAACATGCTGGAGCGCTGACCATCATCCAAACCTGTCCAGAGAGACTTTAAGAGTAGTCAATACTGAGAAGGGTTTTTGGCTAAACACAATTGGTAGAAGCATTCTGGGATTGCATTAGAGCATAACTGCCTGTGAGCAGCCGGCTGTCATTAACTTGATCCTCTCATTTTCCAGGCCATCAGGTAAAGAGTAGCGATACACAGGTGTAGAATTAACCCAGTAGTAGGTCTAATGACAACGGTAGCTCAGATGGTTTTTCAAAAACTCTCATTAAGAAACCTCAAGATCAAGGAAATGTGAAAGATGTACCACAAGCTGATGGCTGAAGGGAGAAAATATACCCCATCTGCTAACCTAAGGGGTAGCAGGCAAAGTTGTTTTGAGGCATGCCCTAATGCTGAATTATCATGGAAGAAATATGCCCAGCCTATTATTGGTACCACCTCCTCCATAACTGGTCTTCTCTGGGTACCTTCTTGATGCTAGCAATAGGCTGTTGCAGATGTCCTTACATTGGGGTCATTCTCATGTATTGGGAGGGATTGTGGCCACTGATTCAGGAAGCCCCATTGGAAGGGTTGGACAAGTGCACAGTACCATCTGCAAAGTTTAAGACAAAGTCCCAAGGAGGGTGACAGTTGAAGGAAAAATATCACTAAAGCTGGGAATAGACGGTATGATGTACCGTCTATTCCTTATGTGATTCTGTGCACTAGGAGCGGCGTGATGATCACGCCCGCCCACTAGTGCCGAGAATCGGCCAGCACCCTTCATCTGCAGCTCATTAGTTCGGCTGGGGGGCAGCCGTCCGCAGCCGAACTAATGGGATTGGGCTAAAATTTACCATCCTGTCGGATCTCTGTGCAATCCAACTGGACTGATTTCAGCCCAATCCTTCTCAGTTGCAGCCTCCAACTCCTGCACGACCCGATCCTTAAGGGATGCGGGAGCGCATACGGCATCGGATCGGGGATCGGATCGTGCAGAAATTGGTACATGTATGCCCAGCTTAACATCTTTATTATCTTTAAAGTAGACCTACCTCATGGTTAACCTGGTTTAAATTGCAAAAACCCAGGGACACCGACCACTCTCATTGAGGTCCCACCGTGGCGGGCTCCAGACACAGGAGAAGTCACCTTCTCAAGCCCCTTTGCACCTGGGAGCCAGCCACATCTGAATCCAGTGATGCTAGAGGGGCAGAGCATCACCAGATTCAGATGCAGACTTGCTGCCTGGAGAACCAAACACTCCAGGCATGGCGGCACTGAAGTAAGCAGCCAGGAAAGGTAAGTATTTATTTTTTTTATAAACAAAAAGTTGCATTAATCTGGGTAAAAAAAATTCAGTCATCAGTAAGTCAGGATAAAAAGTCCTGTATTTGGGGTAATTGTTGATACAGGACTTTTTATCCTGACTTACTGATTACTGAATTTTTTAATATGTTTACCTACATGTCTTTCTGTACTTGCTATATGCGGAAGTTGTTGATACTTATAGGATAATGCCCAGGGGTAATTGAATTAGTTGGGGGGTTTCTTTCTCCTCCCGTCTAATTTGGCAGTGAATATTTATTTTTTTAATTTTAGGGGTCGAAGATAGGAAAAAGGTCAATTATATGTAGATTTTTTTTACTTTATTTTCTTTACACAGTTTACATCTGCTTTAATGTGAACCATCCTAGAGGATGATCGGAAATACCTAATGAGTCCCTTTTCCCGAATCCTCCAGGTTAGCTCTCATGAGATGGCTCTTACCACCTGAACACATGTCTCACACGTCAGGAAGTTTAAAAGGTCAATGGGAGCCAGACACCTCAGTTCTTCACTTGACGACTAAGCAGAGCCTAAATGGCAAAAAAGAATACCAAATAACTTCTGTGATAACTGAGCCTTCATAGAGAATTAAAAAAGTGGGAATTATAAAGTTATGGTATTTTCCCATCATCCTCCAGAACGGTTCACATGAGAGATATCAGGATGTAATTGAAGGAGGGACCACTACCTGAAGGGCCTTCCCAAAAGCCTGAATATAGCGGAGAAGAGATTCACCTAAATGATTGCATAGTAACGATCTGAAGTAAACCTGCCATCAGATCAAAGGTTATCTTATGCAAGATCAGAAGTAAGACAGCTCTTGGACTCCTCCAATACAGTACATCCAGAAAGTATTCACAACGTATCACATTTTCCACAATCAGTTATGTTCCAGCCTTATTCCAAAATGGATTAAATTCATGTTTTCCTTAGAATTCTACACACAGCACCCCATAATGACAACCTGAAAGAAGTTTACAAGACAAGTGTAGAAGGAATTGTCTGTAGATCTCTGAGACAGCACTGTGTCAAGGCACAAATGAGACCAACAATGCGATGGTCATTCTTTTAGAGCTCCAGAGGTCCTCTGTGGAGGTTTTGTGCCAATATTGACTGGTATTTGGAACTGTTCATAATCCCCTCTATCTTAACTATAGCCCCAGTTCCAGCTGAAGTAAAACAGCCCCAAAGCATGATGCTGCCACCACCATGCTTCATTGTGGGTATTGTGTTCTTTTGGTGATGTGCATGATATTATAGTGACAAAACGAAAGCCTTTACTAACGATGAAAAACAGCCAAGCCAGGCTACATTTTTCAAACACACATCTCAAGGCCATAATTCCAAAAGATATGATTGGCACAAAAACAATACTGCACATGCACCAAAAGATCACCATACCCACAGTGAAGCATGGTGGTGACAGCATCATGCTCTGAGCTTTTCTTGAGCTGGAACTGGGGCCATAGTTAAGATGGAGGAAATTATGAACAGTTTCCAATACCAGTCAATATTTGCACAAAACTTTCAGGCTTCTGCTAGAAAGCTAACCATGAAGAGAAACTTAATCTTTAAGCATGAGAATGACCCAAAGCATACATTCAAATCAACAAACTAATGGCTTCACCAGAGGAAGATTAAAGTTTTGGCATGGCCCAGCCAGAGCCCAGACCTGAATCTGAAAATCTGAGTGTAGAAGAGTGCTGTAATAAAATCATAAGGTGCTTCAACAAAGTATTAGTTTAAGGGTGTGCACTCTTATACAACCATATTATTTTATTTTTATATTTTTCTTCCCTCCACCTAAAGATTTCAGTTTGTTTTTCATTTGAGTGTTACAGTATATAGGTCACATTAAAGGTGGAAAAAGTTCTGAAATGATTTGTCTTTGTCTCATTTTTGTAAAGCAAAGGTACTGACATTTTACCAGACTTTTTATATCTACTATATATATATATATATATATATATATATATATATGTGTGTGTATGTGTCTATGTAAATGACCTATTGGATGGGGTTTAATTTGAGTAGATAACGGATCTGCTTCCCTAAACACAAGGAAGGAAATGAGCTAAAACAATGAAGTCTTAAAATAAATATCCTGAAGAACAATTACATTACAACTTACAGTATGTCCTATTATTAAAGTACAACTAAAGACTCCTGTATAATTAAGCAGGAAATCTAGTTACTATGGGAAGAGCAAAAAGTTAAATCATTGATATACCTTCACTAGTAGAGTAAGACAAAGTCCCCCTCACTTGTATCTCACATGCCCCCTACACATTAGAAAGAGTTCACCTCACTGTGGGAGTGTTTTGCAATTGCTCTGTCTATGGCTAGGTTGACATTTGAAAAATGCAGCATTTAGCAATGTCTGGGCACCCCCTGCTGACCATTTTTTAACCCTCTTATAAGGCAGCCAGTACCAGTGTACAATGTTAGCGATCTCCGCCCTCCCTCCCCACATCACCGGCCTCATCGATGACCAGCCATGTGTGCTCGAAAAGCGACGCCTCTCCTTTAACATGGAGGTCTATGGCAGTGCCAAAGGGGTGGTCCTGGGACCAATCGGCGGGTCCGTCGCGATTCAGAATCGCAGTGGGCTCACTGTGAATACATTCGTTTGTGCAAGCCCAGTTCATCCAGATTTTGTTTGGAACTGGGCTCGCACAAACTAAGCTGGACTCATCTCAATGTTGTGGGGGTCAGTGGGTGGGCAAGATCTGGGGTTCCCTGTTAACAATGTGCCCCCATCTCCTGCTTTATGGAATGAGAACAGAGGTCTGGAGACACAAAACTCGTTTGTAATTTTTTTCTTTCCACCATTCCCCCCTGCAAAGTTGTATATACTGTATGTTCCCCAATGTTATCCTCTAATCAGCAGGTGCCACAATCTTATCCGTATGCCTGTTGTCCTCACCTGAATAGCTGACCTCAAATGCGTCCAGGCATGCACAGTGAACGTGGAAACCAGACCAAGGTGTTTTTTCAGCACTAAAAGACCCCAATAACTCAAAAAAGACTCTGTGTGTACCTAACCTTTCTGTAAACAAGTTGATCATCAACACGACTTACTGCGCAACCACTTTTACATGTTCAATTTCCATCACTTTTGTTCGAGTAGTTCAGGTAAAAGAAATCAATTCTTAAATGATCAACTTCAAATGATATTTTTTTTAAGCTGATTAAATGGAAAAATCAAACTGTGAATGACCAAAGTTTCTTACCTGTGATGAGTGTCCTGATACCATTAAATGTCTACATATGGTGTATATATGAAGGGTACCTAAGTACAGAAATAGTTTAAGTACATCATTTACAAATAACACAAAGTATAACACTTAGAACAGAAAATATAAAATACATTACTCTGTAGTGCACAGTTTGCAGGAAAGGAAAAAGCAACACAGACTTATGAGATGAAATGGTCAAAAAAGTATCAACACTTAATCAACAGCTTAATTGAGAATATTTCCAATAAAAAATAGGGGTGGAAAAATAGGCTGTTCCTATTTTATAATTGAGATTTCAGCAAGTTTAAAAGTGAAACAAAAAAAATTTACTTTTCAGCATGTTTAACCCTTCAAAAATCATTTGGCTAATGATAACAGAGAACTAGTTACTAATATTTAGTAATATTACTAATATTCTTTTTTTGTTATTTGTCCTTGTGCTAGCGCACATATTGGGTTGATTGCTAGACTAAATATATAAAAATCAATGGTGCCTGCCTTCTTCAGTAGACTGGACTGAGAAACAGCCTTTCAGTCACACACTGGATAATTAACATTAAATCATTTTTGTACTACTACATAGACATAATACAACTGAATAACAGGACATACATCTATTGCAGAAAAGAAAGGCCATAAAACTGTATTTTATATTTTCCAAATGCCTATTTTTGGTTGGTCAATATACAAGTACAGTAAGTAAATCAGAACGGGGTTTCCGAGGACTTTAGACAATATCTGAGAACCTAACATCCCCCTGGTTGACAAACATGGCACACTTTACTAAAATACTCACATAACATTTCTTTCTTAACTTGAATTTACTTCTAATTTTACAACCACAGATATAATCATATACAGTATTTTTTGGACTATAAGACGCGCCTGACCATAAGACGCACCCAGTTTTTAGAGCAGGAAATCAAAAAAAATATTTCATGTGTTTAAATAAATGTGAAAAAAACTCATGCAGTACCCCTTTTCAGCCACAAAAAACGTCACTAGAGAGCACACTTCAGCATCTCTTCTTTCTCCCACAGAGCACACAAAGGGAAGGGAGGTGAGCCCCCCCATGGGGGAATCAGCACTCTGGTCTCCCTGTGCCTTCTCTGTGTGAGGAAGCCTGCAAGTGCATCTTTCCCCACACACACTCTCCATTGGCTATATCTGCGGGGCTCTGTAAATATAGCCAATACAGTTCAGCTCCCCACAGCTCTCTCGGCAGATGGAGATCTGCACACAGCTGATCTCCTATCTGCCCATGGAGGTTACACAGCTGATCTCCTCTCCTATCTGCCAGCTGATATCCTCTATCTGCCGGGAGAGCTGTCGGGGATCCAAGTTGCGATCACCGGCGGCCGGATGGCTGCTGGTGGTCGCACAATCAAACCATAAGACGCAGGCACTTTTTCCCCCCAATTTTGAGGGTGTAAAAGTGCGTCTTATGGTCCGAAAAATACGGTATTTTCATATGGAATTATATAAATGCTTTATATAGTTACCATCAACTGCACAGACACTAATATGACATGGATATCTGCATATTAAAAAACAAATCTTCACTTTATACCTACCATTGAAAATTAACCAACAAAGATGTTCCTGTGGAAGGACAACTTGCATGACGAGTTGTAGAAAAGATAAAATCCTAAGGCATTTCTTAACAGATTCTTCGTTTTGAAGATTTGCATCGCTTGTCTTTACCAGCTGGTACATACAAATACATCTGCCTTGTAGAGCATGAAACTGAAATAAGCGTGACAAGTATGTTAGTGGAATATGGTCTTGTTCAGAAAAACAATAACATCGGAAAATCATATGACATATAAATAAAAAAATGGAAACTTTTGAAGAACTTTATCATTATAGAAAAGGTGACAATGGGGTGCATTTTGTCATAAATGTCCATGCTTTACCTGTATGAATTGATATAGTAGGTACATGGGCAAAGGGGCAAAAAGACATATAAAATCATGCTGTCAAAGCCACCTCCCTTTGTTACAATCAGATTGGTTCAATAATGGCTTTTAAATTCCTGTATTTTTTTTTAAAAGGGTAACAAAATTTTTTACAATTAACAAAATGGGCCCAATCACAATTCAATAAGTCATATGTCCATATATAAACCTGAATGGTGCATGGCTGTCCTAACTGTGATAGCGTCAGTTTACCTAGATTGCTGGGTTCCTTGCTTTGTGATTCACTACTCTGTTCATTGGATTGAATAGTTGTGTATAACCCCCACTGTGTACCTGGAATACTCTTCCATTAACCCCTTGGCTCCGAGTCCTTGGAAGTTTCATCAGTCTCAGTTCTCATGTAGGATATTATTTCCTGGGGCCAACCAAAGTCAGGTAAGCGTATAATGTCCCTCATTCAAAGGGGCTTGGCTTAATGTGAAGACTGCAGCAGAAATTGGGGTATTCTACCTGAACTGCAGACTTGTGATCCTTTGGGGACCCTCACACCATGGTAAAAAAAACACTCTTGGCTCCCCTCTGCACATTTACCATGTTTCAATCTGGCCGATGAATTGCTCTGAAACTAGTAGAGGGCAGCAGGGTCAGGTTAAATAGTCTGGGTGCATGCAAATTAAAAGGTAGGGGACATAACCCCAGGGCAGAAGTGTTCTAACATCACTTCCAGGAACATTTCTTTAAATGTGTGTAAGGGGGTAGAGTTGGGGGGCCTGGCTTGTCTTGAACACTGGCAAGGGAGGCCTTAAGTAAAAAATAGATTGTGAACTACCGCAATTATGTGATTGTATGCCACTATAACGTTCATGAGAGATTCAGGATCTAATGTGGACACATATCCAACTCTTTTATATTTTGCCTCCAGTGCAGTCAAGTGTACCACATTTATATCTTTTTCAATAAGGTTGTTTTTCTATTTAATCCAGCACGTGCTGCACTCCAAAGCAGGGGATGGAAGCGCAGCATAGGATTATAAATGGCTTCCACACACTGTCATGGGAACGACAAAGCATGTGCAAGTGTGAATGGTAGAAAAATTTCCCATGGAAACCTGTCTTCTATGCAGCAATGCATAGACACTATGTTTCAGCTGTGACCTAAGGCTAAGTCTCCACTAGTGTCAAACATTTTGATGCTTTAAAATGTTGTAGCTGTTTCTACCCCTGGTCCATCCCCTCTGTCAAATTTGCAAACCCATAATGGCCCAAAAGCCAAAAAGTTTGCTCACTCCTGGCCTAAAGGCATCCCACTGTCCCCTGGAAGCCTGTCCTTAACAGAGCAATAAATTGGGAATATCATCCTTGAATGTACATTACTACAATACAATTGTACAAACAATTCTCCCCTTTATAAAAAAACAATATGCAGGGTCTGCAGCTTCTTCTAATCCCAGAATGTAGGGAGCATGTCTTTAGAATTATAAGCTATTATCATTTTGAAATTTTAAACCCCGAATTTACATAGTCAGTTGAAGCAACCCAAGCTGAACCACTGTGTGCAGGTCAGTGATTGAGCAGACAGCCATTGGCCTTGCCCATTGACCATCAGCCAAGAGATATGGTGTGTTGGCCAGGCAATTGCAGTCGGCCAGGAGAAGCTAAATATGGTCCTCAAACTCTTGTTTGTTTGTAACAAATGTCTTTGTATGCCAAGTCATTAACAATAGCAGTACTTAGCATGGGTGTTATGATCTGGTGTCCAAACTTTTATATATAGATGCAGATTTAATTATTTCATCATGAACAGACTGTAGCAGAATGTAGCACACTGTATGCCACTTTTATTAAAATCCCTCATTAGTTACGTCAATAAGAATTCATCAAGTGTGTTTGAAATAAATATGGAAATAAACATTTGCATACCGTCAAACCAGCATTTTTGTCATCCATGCCAGATGGAAAAAATGTAGCCTTAAATTTCTCTACATCTATGATTTCATCAACGTCAGTCGAGCAAAACTGTTCAAGGTAGCGACCATAGCACTGATAGAGTGCGAGTTTATATTCCTGAAAAATAAAAGTGCAATAATGAAGAGAACTGTTGTTAATGAAGTCCCCTGGTATGGTTGGTGGATTTCTCCCACAGCACAAAAACACTGGTTCATTTGTTCAGACTTAAAGTGCCACTAATTATATATATATATATATATATATATATATATATATATATACAC
>CM070034.1:48232267-48251325 GCA_036250615.1 Ptychadena robeensis | reverse complement strand
TATATATATATATATATATGTATATATATATTTACAGTGTCTGTCATTCTGAGCTCATTCGGGGATCAGGGAGTGACATGAATGGATATAATCAATTTCTTCACCATGTGCAATATGTTGCATCTACACAGGAACTGAAATTTACGTATTTAAAGAGAAAAAAAACACATTTGATAGTGGGATAGGCTATTTGGAATCTGTAAAAACATATATGACTATATCTACGATCTATAATCATTTACATGCCAGAATTAATATAATAATACAAACATAAACTTTGCACGTGTCTTTGACCCGTCCTACTGAAGAATTGTGGCCACCAATAGTAGATTGAGTATCCAACAAATACATTTCTTTAAAATATGGATTTTGGAGTACTGAATTGGTCATTTTTTTTGATATACACACATTTTTGACACATTTGTCCCCTAGACCAATTGTAGGCAACCTTTACCAGCTAGATGTGCTTGGGAGCAGAGCAAGGAGCCACACTGGAGATTACCTGTTGTGTTTGCCTTGCTGGATCCTTGCTGCCTTGTTCTTGCCCCTACTAGAAATGGTCGGATTTTTTTTAGTTAATTGCAAAGCCCCAGAGCATGGTATTATCCCCAAACGTGCTGGTGATGTAGAAAAGGGTTGAGGATATACTACAAAAAAAGAAAGCATTGCTGTAACACAAATCGTTTTTGCTATTAAGTTCAAAGTCAAGTAGAAATTTTGACTTTAAGCTTAATGTATGCAACGTTCCATGTTCAGGGGCTTTGCCATCAACTCACAAAGTCAGCTAGTCAAAAACATTTGACTATCTCTATTTCCTACACCCCCCAATCCACATGCTGGAAGGGAGAAGAGCAGCCAAGATCTCTCATAGCTTCTTCTCCTGCCCTTATCTTGGCTACTCCCTTTCCCTTCCAGCGTGTATGTGCTGGTGGCAGGGAAAGAGGAGGCATGCGAGCTGAGCCACAGCAAATCTGCTAAATAGCCGCAGGTTGCCGACCCCTTCCCTAAACAGGTAAGGTGTCACTAGGACAGAGGGTGTTAATCTGACCAGTGACAGAAGAGGCAGTCAATATCTGATATGATTTTTATTACTTGAAGCTGGCCATACACGGCTCGATAAAGAAACAGATGAGAGCAACACGGCACACAGCGCGGGCACGGCACACAATGTTGCTCTAATCTGCTTCTTTGTTTGAGCCATCCATGGTTCCTTCAAGCAGGATCAATGGATCCTGCTCGAAGGAACTCGAACAAACAGGTTTCTAACGTGTTGGAAAACCTTGGTCGAAATCTATTACATTGAATGGGGACAGCGAGTCACCATCCAATGTAATGTATGGGCTGACAGCTGAGCCGTACACACAGGCTGTGTGATCAGCTACGGCTGTGTGTTTGATGGGGGGGGGGCAACACTCTGGGTCCCCATCGTACAGTAATTGATGCGCCCATGTGGTGCACATAAATTACTGTTCGATTGACCATGTCACTATGCTGTAATTGATCGTCGGTCGATTGCACAGGAATCTACCCGTGTATGGCCAGCTTTAGAACTAAAACATTTACATAGACACCCCCCTCCAGAATTGTGGCCATAAAAGTGGCCATAAAAGTCATATTTCCTAGCTCAGCAGCAGCATCACTTCTCCCTAGGATGAATAAACCTACATCAGAGATATATGATTCATGAACACACCTAGAATAGCTGGCGTCCGGATGACTCATCCCTACAAATATGCAGCACAAGTTTTCGGATAACCTTCATTACAGGATACATGAGGAAAAGCAAGAAAGTGAAATGCATTCTACTCCAACGCTGCTACATTTGTCTCTCAGTAACCTTGACTTACTCTGATCAGAACAAGGCTATCTCCAACCTTAAGAAGCTTTTCTTGATAATACCAGGCTGGCAGTCGAGGTTTGTACTTGACCCAAATATGAAACAATAAACTGGATCTAGAAAAGAGAAGATGTGTATGTTATAATGCAAATCTATAAACAGGGGTCTCAGAGGACGTTGCGGCATTAGGCTGCGGCTGCGTTTGAGTTTTGATATGAGATACAAGAACAGCAACAAACCTTCTTTATGTATTTATCTGATTTTCTGCCGTCACTTATATAAGGGAGGTGGTAGCGCAGGGGCCTCGGTACTGGCAGACAACTGTGGACTTTGCATTAGCAGAACATTGTGACTTTTTTAAATTCTAGATCACAGAATGAATACCAAAGCCGGCTTTATCATTATGCTTAAGAGCCATTTCACACTATATGCGATGCGGTGCGTTTTGAAAACGTGCGCGCTTTTTCACAGCACACACTGTTTTACAGCACACGTTTTTACATAGACAGACAATCAATGTGAGGCTTAGTTTCCACTAGAAGCGGAAGCCCGCGGCGCGGCTACAGCCGCGCCATTGATTTCAATGGGAGTAGTCCCCTGTCCGCGGAATCGCGCGGCCGTCCGCCTAAAAACTCGGTCGACCGAGTTTTTAGGCGGCCGTCCGCGCGATTCCGCAGCCGCCCAGCACTGACCGCGGCCATAGGGATGAATGGCCGCCGCTAAGAACCGCATGAGATGCGGTTCTTAGCGGCGGCGGTACTTAGCGGCGGCAGCCGCACCGCGGGCTTCCGCATAAGTGGAAACAAGCCCTTAGGCTGAGTCTACACTTTGAAAAACTGGTTGCCTAGCAACATTTTATAGTGGTTGCCTAGCAACTATTGTAAACTGGTTGCCTAGAAACCGTCCCAAAAAATGGTTGACTAGCAACCGTAGGAAAAATTGTTGCTTAGGAACCGTTGGTGGTTGCCTAGCAACAGTGGCAAAATGTTTGCTCAGCAACCGTTGGAAATGGTTGCCTAGCAATCATCGGGACAGGATTGCCTATCAACAGTCGATTGGGTGCCTAGCAACAGTGAGAAAGTGGTTGCCTAGCAACCGTCAGAAATGGTTGTCTGGCAACAGTCGGAGAATGGTTGCCTACCAACTTGTCAGAAACTACTTGCCAGAAACCGTCAGAAAATGGTTACCTAGCAACCGTTGGTAAATGGTTGGCTAGCAACAGCCGGAGAATGCTTGCCTAGCAATAGTCGGAAATTGTTGTCTAGCAACCGTGGGAAAATATTTGCCTAGAAACCGTGGGTCGTTGGTGTCTAGCAACCGTGGGTCGGTGCTTGCCTAGCAGTGTCGGAAAATGGTTGCCTAGCAACCTTCGGACAGTGGTTGCCTAGCAACCGCCGGGCACTGGTTGCCTAGCAACCTTCACAAGTATGAAAGAAAGTATAAAGCACAAAACAACAAAGAAAAAAATTCTGCATTTCACCCAATTTCTACGCTGCTGAAACTGGTTGCCTAGGAGCCGTCAGAAACTGGTTGCCAAGCAACCATTGGTCAGTGGTTGCCTAGCAACCGTCGGAAACTGGTTGCCTAGCAACTGTCGAAAAGTGGTTGCCTAGCATAGCAGCGACATCCTGTTTTCTTGGCCGATTCCGATTTCCATTCTTGACCTGCCGATTACGATTTTTTGAAAAAAATAACTAATGTAATGAATGCATATAACATATCACTGACCATTAATTCTGCTATGGACAGGGGACCCAGAGGGGGACGCTGATCTCGACATGTCCCCTGTCCATAGCAGAATGAACTGTCAGTGACACTAGGAGGGGGGTGACTCATTTCGAGGGGACACCTGTACTCTGTTAGTAAATATATTGTTGTGACAGGTCAGCTGATTATATACAGTGCCAAAACATTATAATGACCTGGGGACTTGTGCTGGACCAGTCCCAGTGCTGGGACTGCCACAGCAGCAGAGATCCACATGGTTTATCCATACAGGGCAGGAACTTTGATCATGGACTGTGTTTTCAGCACCTCAAAGGCTAACTCGCCATCCAGGCAGTAGGAAATGCAGCTAGAAAAGGATCTGAGTGCAAAAGAGGGAGGGAGGGAGAACCAGGGACTGATCCTGCCTGTCCCTTCTCTCCAAAATTTTCTTCCCCTCCCCTCTGACTGCTGAGGACTTGTTGCTGCTCCTCGTCTTCAAATGCAGTAACTGTACTTTTATTGATCTCAAGTTTAACTTTAGATGATGGTTCACAATCAAGTAAATACTGGTGGAAACCTGATCTGTATGAGCAAGTTGATCAGTATCACACCAGATAAAATCTTTTCATTTTAGTTCTATTAAATCTAAACCTTTTTAATCAGATATATGCGTACACAAAGATGCATCAAATCACCCTCAGGGGGTCACCACAAGCTCTCTATGAATAAAAGTACTTGTTACTTACAGTAGCACTTAACCATTAATTGGGTAGCTTCCCTCTTATGAGGGACCTCACAATATTAACCAATGCCTTAGGTAACCTCATTACATTTCAACTTACTTTTTGTTCCAGTTACAACCATATATTTTATTTAGTTTTTCATCCCCAGTGACAATGGCCACCAGGAAAAACAAGAAAATTGAATCTCCACAACTACGGACATCATTCCTTCTCTACTCAAATCTTAAACATCATTATGCGGGACAGTTGTATGATATCAGGATATTCATTTCCAATTCATTTAACATGCCAAAAGATTATGTCAAACCCCCTCTACTCCTTCTCTACAATGTAGATTATACAAATAATTTAGGAATACAGATGCAAGAGAAGGATTTATATGAAGCAGCTGTTGACACATCTCATCACTAGATCCATCACAACCTTGTCACAAGTGTTTACCAACAGAATTCAAACACCAACAACCAACTGTCTTGACATATGAAAGCTACTTTGTGAATTGACATTTGCACCCCTGTGTCCAGAACAAGGGTCTCATCCAATGTATCAATGTCAACAATGCACAAAATAGTTCTAGCCAGAAATCTAAAGCATTCAACTGATATATACAGTATAAATATATATATATATATAATTTAAGTTTTATTAAATGTAATAAAGCACAAATGCATATTAACAACTCATACAATGCCAGATTAAAGCACATCATTTTCGTCTAATCCTGGTTGCAGCCTTGTTAAAGACGACATTCCGAATTCCTGCTTTCCATCCATCCATCCATCCATCTATCTATATACGTCTATGTACTTCCATAAATTCCTTTCCATTTTCACCTGACTATATCCAGCTCAGGCAAGTTGGTGTTTCCTAAATTAAGCAAGCATGTCAATTTAACAGCTTTGGGGGGAACATGAGAAGAGCATGACACCTCCAAGAATAGCGATATCAACAAGCTCACTAAGCAACACCACAAACACCAAAACTTGATGTTATGGCGGGTGAATGATGATCACGTTGGCTTTTCTGGTCACAGGCTAAATAAATAATACACATAGCAATAATGTGCGGTAACAGGCAGTCGTTAAATAACTTAAGTAAACCAATCACTTATTAGCTAAGCTTTTACAAATTTACCAAACAAATTACAAACACAATCACATGCAAATCAGCCTGCCTCTCATTTAGCGCAACAGGTTTGCTATATATTTGTGGCCTATCCGTGTATTCCTGGGATGTGCACGGATCTGAGACAGATTTGGCACTGGAGATGCAGGACCCACAATTAGTCAGGTTTATTCTGTCGCAGTGCGATTCTACAACAGTCGTTGAAGGAATTTATGAGTCACGTAGTAAACTTGCAGTAAATCCTACTGCCTGGCTGTCCTATAGAATCAATGACATCCTTACACACCGAGATGTGACATTTCAAGGCCACTATGGACCGCTTTCCTAAACAGCAGTGACCATTACGAATGGCATGTTCTCCTGCAAGAGAAGTCATGGGAAAGCACATGATCAATTTGATCAGCTGATGGGGGATACTTTAATCGTATCAAAATAATATATTTTATATTCATAAATCATTGTATTTATTTAGAATGAACAACACTGTAGGATGATGCTGCATGGCTCATTTTATTGGGCAACCCTGGTGAGGATTCTGCATTAAAATATATATACTGTATATATATATATATATATACACTTATTGGATCAGGACCCCCTTCCCCTCTATAATAATTTATGTTACAAATTTAATTATGCAAAGTAGATAAGATAGGCATTCAAATAAATACCTTATTTTTCGGACTATAAGACATACTTTTTTTTACCATTAAAATCAATGGAAAAGTGTCCCTGCGTCTTATGGCCAAAATAAAAATGTTAAACATTTATTTTTAGTCCCAACCATCCTGGAAGCAATAGCTCTGCATCTCAGGAGGCTGAAATGTGCTCCATTCCCTCCAGCCAAGCTAAAAACCACTGTCAAGAAGAGATCTTATCTGCATTAGCACTAGCAGTACCCATTCTCTGACCACACTGACTAACTTATAGAGAGACACATTTTACAATTAGATAGCATGAGTTGTGTATTTACATTAACATTCTGCATTGCAATAGATTCATTTTGTAACACAGACTCATATCTCCTCCCATATGTAAACAGCTGCTCATGGGTAGGTTGTTCAGTGCCAGATTGTAAAACGTGTCTCTTCATAAGTTGGTTAGTGTGTTCATAGAATGGGTAATGGGTACTGCTAGTGTATAGACACATGCTAACATTTAAGCCATGACTCTCTCCTGGCCTTTTGGCTGGAGAAATACAAAGTGAATACTGCATGGTCCAGTCCTGCCTACTTTGCTGGAACATTCTGTATATTCACTTGATATCTGAATGGCTGTGTCTCTATTTTTTCCCTAATTTTTTTTCCAAAACTTTGGGTGCATCTTATGGTCCAAAAAATACTGCTATTACCCTCTAGCCATGACCCCTTGGCAACCTCTTTCTGCCAGGTTCCTGGGCAAGTTGGGGATATCCAATCTTACAATAAGATGGCCCTTCATTGGGTTGCAGTGACTTTCTGTGGGATTTGGATACTCATGAACTTTATAGGAAAGGTAATGATGTCAAACCCAGTAAAATTAGGGTAATACAAATGCAGATAAGAATGTAATCCTATACATATTAAAGATTTATCCAGGAAGACAGTGACCTGGTCTCTTGATTCTTGAATGTCATTGTACTTTATTGCAAAGCAGCTACACTATATTTAACACGCTGGCTGGAGTAAATTAGAGTTTAAGCCCCAGTCAGTTTTAATGCTTGGTATGTGTTATTTAACCCACTAATGGACCAGACTAGGGCTCCCAATATTTACAACTCTGCAGCTAATGTGACCCTTGGATGGGACATGAAAACCAATCTCTGCAATGCTCATATAAAGACCTGCCAGGGGTCCTACTCTCCTATACGATGTATGTGTAGAATATTGCAGCAGCAGAGGTAACAGATACAGTAGTAACATGTTAAAGTTGCTATGATCTCCTGTGTTACCCCCTCCTGTGCTCCTCATCACGTGTCTCTCCCGGGGGCGCGCGCTGAAGCTTTTTCAGAAAACCGAGCAGCTGTTTGATCTCATTTTCAAAAGTGGCGATCACAGGATTCTTCTGGTCTATATTTCCATAGAACGTGGCCGGTAACGGCTCCATATTGATCGTCTCTCCCAGACTGCAGCGTTCACGGTGTACACCATAGGCGCTAGGCAACGGTGTCCACGGCAACAGCTACAATGCCATCCGCGTGACCGAGGAATCCCTCCAAGCGCGCGGCCCGTGACGTCGTACATTTACCTCAGAATTCCTCACGTTAAGTGGAAATTGTCAAACTTGCTTCCGGCGGTTACATAGACATATAAAACTGTATAAACCGTCACTGTACTCTAGTATTCCTTTGTATTTTATCATAACCAACGTTTTTTATTTTGTACCAGTCTCAAAATATTTAATTTCTCTTACAATGTGTTTTCATTAAACGCATAATGTCTTTCACTCAGTAACGGGCTTGTCCCCACTATAGCGATCTCCCGTGATTATAATGCCATGTAATTGATGGGGCTCATCCCCAATCACGTCGGGTGGTGTCCGATTGCCCCTGACCGCGGCCATAAAAATCAATGGACGGGATTAAAACCTGTGTCTTCATCATTCATTAACCGCACCCGTTCACTTTCTATGGGCGCTATCAGGCGTGGTGGGACAAGATGTCCTACCCCGTCCCTTCCTACCTGCAAGTGCCAGTGGGTGCTAGCAATCTCAGCAATTGGAATCGCGATTCCGCAATTGAAAACGCTATAGTGGGGACATAGCCTAACAAATATTTCACATTGGTGTGACATGAGCACAAGAACAATCAAACAATCAAATCCTTTGTTTCTTATGATTGCAGCAATGCCGTCCTCTGCACATGGTGTGAGGGCCCTTTACACTAGTCCCAAGTCCCCATAAAGGCAGCATGGCTAGTATGAAAGGTAGAGTTATTGCGGGGTAGACGGGTTTCCATAATAAACCTGTTGTATCATTCACACTGGCCATGCATTGCGTTATGCATTGCACATAACACTCTGCAGAATGCATGTTTTTGGTGTAACGCAAATGTCTACTATACACTAGTTTGAAAGATATAGTGCAGCGCAATGCTGCAGGTTTTTTTTTGTCTGCAACAGATGTGTTAGTTTTACCCCCATTCCGCAGCGTGACATGTCTGAAATGGCCATTAACCTCCTGGGCAATACGCATGCCCAAAGTCTCCTTATCATGACCATCATAGCCTTAACCATCACTTGGGGTTTGGACAGGCCAGCACTATGGGTGGGCCATAGGGGGCCAGGACCGCCCAGTCAGGTCAGCGTGCCTACTCCATTAGGGCTCCCAACCTATGCAGCCTGACCTGTGAGACATAGGCGTGCCCCCTTTATTGGCCACCCGTTCCCACCCATTTCTCGCACTCTGGTGCCGACCCTTTTGGTTTGGTGCTCACTTGAAGACTCAAAGGGAAACATTTACGTAGCATGTGCTAGTCATTCCTTCAAGGGTTGTGTGGTGCATTAAATACTACAATGTTTCTTTTTAGGAAACAATAAACTGAATTACATGATAAAAAGAATATTAGTCTGCTCCCTTATGGGAGAATGAAAAGGTGCAGCTTTTGTGGAACAGAATTATAGCTTACACCGATTGTGGCAGAAGGAGCTAGATTAATGGAAGACTTTGTAGGAACTAGCAGTAGCATATTCCACACAAGTTGATGTGGTCTTCATTTTCAATATTAGTCCCTTCTTCAACCCCTCCAAGCATGTGCAGTAAGGTAAAAGTGGTTTGTACCCAATGCTTATAGAAGACCTTATATAGAAGACCTGTGTGGAAAGTGAAAATGATTATTTATATATATTATTTATATACACCTGGCCATATATAGTTATATGTTATTCATTAATACACAGTGCTTTGCTTTATGTGATCTATTTGCAATGTCATACAACAACCAAATTAAGGCCTTCTGAAGCAAAGCCAGGCACATACATCTTCTCCAGTGCTTCCTGTTGGGCCGCATCAGCAGCTGCCACCGACAAAGGAAACCCAGCTACTTATCATACATCAATAAAATGTGGATCAGGTGATAACAAGCCTCTGTGAGGTGTGAAACGCGCTGAGCATGTGGACCAAGGAATTTATCTTAACAAACTTAACATGAAAAAAACAGAACTTTTTATCTTCCCCATCACCTTATAAGCATCTCACTGACGGTAAATAACATGGTCATCTTCCCCCGGCACCAAGCAAGCTGTTTTGCTGTCATCTTTGATTCTTCGCTCTCTTTTACCTACCATATTTTTCGGACTATAAGAGGCACCGGACCATAGGACGCACCCAGTTTTTAGAGCAGGAAAAACAGGAAAAAGTGTCTGTGTCTTATGGCTTCCTGCCAGCTCTCCCGGCAAGGAGATCAGCCGGAGAGCTGTCAGATGAGAGATGCGGCCACGGCAGATTTTGGGGGTGGAAAAGTGCATCTAAAGCAGGTAACACACGGCTCGATATTGGAGCCGTCTGATGTTCCCTGCAGCAGCGTGATGACGTCATCACGCTGCTGTCAGATATCGGAGGAACTCCGGAGCATGTTGGTTCTCTGTCGGATCCAATGCTGATCCAATTCTGAGCCCCAGATCAATTGGACGCGATCACTCGGACAAGGTGGTGTGCAGCGATCGGATCCTCTTAATTGGCAGATTGATCGCAGCTCCCATTCCCGCTGAGATCGCCGGAATCAATTGGGTGAGTGATCAATTGGCCATGGAATCCTACACGTGTATGGCTAGCTTTAGAACTTTTTTTTTTTTGATTAGTAATTTACTTTACCCCGAAATGTTACCTTTCATAATTATTAATGTTTCCCTGCAGTTATCCAACTGACAAAAATTTTATATATTTAACAAAAAAAATGAAATATTGATAGACATTTAATGTATACGTAATCAATCAAAATTTCCCTTTCGGCTGATTTGGTGGTAAATTCCGATTGATCAATGAAACCATGTGGACAGGCATTGATTTCTGGTTGGACAATCGGTTTAAGTTGATCGATTGGGAAAATTGATATGTGTATGGAGGCCTTTACAGTAGTGTATACATCATAAAATGAAGTTGTTTGTGCAGCAATTGAACATGTTCGAGCTTTAGCTCAATCTTCCTGCAATACCAACTTCAGCCACAAGTGAACACTTGCCCTCAATGTACCGATCACATCACCTCCTTCATCGAGGAGAGGAGTCAGGGCGGAAGAGGACACTGTATGCTGCAGATCTCTCCCCTCTACGGCTGATACCCAGACTCCTTGGGTGCACCTGTTAGCTGCGATATTTTGAATAGAAAAAGACTGGTTACAGTAAATTGTTATAGGTGTTTTTCTAATAATTGGTCTGTGCTTATTTTATTGGACTATGTAATTATTTATTGCTACACAACTTTTTTTGCCTTTGGTACCATCAATGGATCCTCCACACACAAATAAAGCACAGACAAATTATGAAAATACCTGCTAAAATGTACTCTGCTGTGTAACTAAGGGTATTTGTGTTTGTTTGTTTATTTATTTATATGTGATGACTACTAACTTTCTGAGGTTTTTGCAAGTCACAAAGTTTGAACTGTGCAGCTATTGAACTGGTTCTTCAACATAGCAAACCTTCTTTCTGGTAGCAATCCAAATGACAAATCTATCAAAACAAGCTAAGCCAGCTGTTCTAGGTCAGAGAGGACAGTATGGGTAGTGTCTGTGTTTCTTGGCTTGATCTCCATGATAAAAGAAGAAATACAAACCCGCGACACATTAATTGTCCTGTGTCTTTCAGCTCCGTATACTCTGACAATTCCAATACTGCTCTGCTGTGAAGAAGGTCATCCTTAGATGGAGAAGAGAATGATAAGTTATTCAGCAGCTTGATATTCATTCACAAATAAGTGCTTATCGGTAGCTCCTACATGGGAGCCAGCATTGTTTACAGACTGGGGTATACATAATGAAAAGTGGCAGAGACGTCTGCGTATTTATGGTATTCATCGCTCTGCCATTGAAGATGCTGTTTAATTTAAATGTGTTGAAAGATCTGGATGTCCCTAGATAGTCCATTTTTGAAAAAATGGAAGAAACATATCTTGAATATTTATGCTTTGGAGAGAATACATTGGAAATTGACGTATAAACAGTAATAAAGAGAAAAATTGTAGTATAGAATGCTTTACCCCTCTTACATTTAGGTTATATTTGGCAAACCATCTTAATATTTGCACGATCACTGATCAAGTGTATGGGCATGATTCAGCGTACTATATTTTGTGGTAATGCATCCAGAATGACAGGTTTATGAATTTCATTGTTACACAAAAAAGGAGGAAACAGTAGACAGACCCAAATCTGTCCCAAGTTTTCCCGTTTCCAGAGGAGGTGCGGGACCCAGGGACTTTAAGGGCATGTTTCCACAGCGTTGTGTGATCCATCGAGACCCCTACATTAAGCGAAGTGCTTGGCGGGGGTCCCGACAGATCACATACACATTACTTGCTCAGTCGATGCAGGGGTTAACGTAGTGCTCTGTTCAGACATCCGCCGAGCAGATACAGTGTATGTGATCCGTCTGGACCTCCGCCAAGCACTGCGCTTACTGTAGGGGTCCTGTAGGCGCTTACTCAGTGGAAACATACCCTTAGGGCAACAAATACATTTGATGTCATATTCAGCTTCATCAAGATGTATACATTTATTTGATGTGTTAACAGACCTTTACAGCATACATAACATTTGGTACACAGTTACAAAATGCTGGCATGCCATTCATCATAATACATTGTGACAGACTGGTCATCTGTCACTGTGTGAACGGACTGTTGGGTGGTGGCCTGATAGGAGTCCAGGAATGATTATTTGCACAGCACCATTAGGGTGCTATGTGTTTATTTTTAGTTTTCTTAAAGGGCTCCCAGACTCCCAGGCATAGAGAGGAAGGAACAGGATGGGCCTTCCTATTCCCCCAGGGTCCACTAAAGGATTAACACCTGTTTGCAGGTGAGTGGAGCCAGGTGTGTCTCCACAAAAGGAGCAGAGACCAGTGTGTCAGGGGTTCCTGATAGATGTTGGAGGTACAGCTCCTGATGGAAGTAGGAGACCATGGGCTTCTGAGAGTGGACAGGGGGGCGCACAAGGAGTGTGGGGCCTAGTCCTGTGGCTTCTGACTGAGTGGAGACAGGGGGCACACAAAGAGTATGGGGCCCAGGCCTGTAGTTACCAGGGCAGCTGCTACAGGGGGCTCACAGAGCATGTGTGGGCCCAGTCCTGTTCCTGCTGGGAAGCTGGATGTTTGCCAAGCCTGGCATTTTTCAAGGACGTTTGTTTAAATTGCAATTAACCCCTTCGAGGGTGAGTTTTGTTATGAACTGTGTGTTTAAATAAACATGGGCAGTAACCCACAATCTTGTTGATCGCTGTTTTGAGAGCACCGTTTGGAGCTGAACCCCCACAACATGTAGACATAGTAGTTCAACAATCAGCAATACATTTTGTGTCATTGCAAGTCATTTTGTGGTTGGTCATCCATATTTGTATAGTGTGATGTTAGCCTTTATGATTTATAAGGGCAGGGATGGCTGTTTATGGATTAGAATGTATTTTATTGTTATATGCAGCAAATTGCCTCATAACAACACATAGCTCATTTGTACCCTTTCACTCTTTTTTTGTCCCCCCCCCCCCCCACCCATAAATGTTATATTCATAATTGTATTAGTCAGGAACTCAATATTGGGATAAATCATAACATAAATATGTGATATCTTGTGCGTAAGTAAAACAAATTACAAAATACGATGTTTGTTCAAAAATGTTATGAGATTGTACCCAGCCAATGAATCTAAAAGATGTCATTAATAAAACTAGGCCCCCTTCTTCCATTGCTTCTTGGTCCAGTCCTGATGCTCCAGTGCCACTAACTACTGCATATTCTGGAAAGAAAAAGGCTTTATTGGCCAGAATAATCACAAAATGATTATGTTTTATACAGTATAAAAAGGTCTTTATTAGGATATCAAGCAGGAACGTTAGCCAAATTTGGGGGAATTTAATTAAAAGAATAACGAATTAGAAAAATATCCTAGAAATTACTATCACATATATGATTTAGACTGTGTAGCCATGGAGTAGGTCTATATTGTCCAACACATTTTGTTCACTATATAACCTTCCTCAGGGACATAATGTCATCGTTAAAAAGACAATATTGATCATCATTATGTCATAAACAGTATACAAAGTATCATGTCACAATTACATCCAAAAAGACAATCATTTTAGGCTGACCATAGGATCAATGTGATAGACATAGGCACACACTGGTCTGGGAACACACATATATATATGGGCCAGATTGATGGCCACTTTGAGCGCCGTGCGTGCTCACAGCCATCTATCTGGCCCATATCTAATGCGGTCATGGATATCTGACATGACCGTAAACCACGGTCGATGTCCATTGCTTTGGAGACCCCGCGGTCTCCATGCAAAGCATTGGCTGAGCTTCTCCAATATCTGGCAGCAGCACGATGACATCATCGTGCTGCTGCAGGTAACCTTGATTGGCTCCTATATCAAGCCGTGTGTTCCCTGCTTTACACATCATACTTGGGTATTGTCAGAGTTGTTCAGATGATTGCCTTCCCTTATTTTTCCTGCATCCAACAAATCTCCTTCATCAACCGACAGGTAAAATGCTGCCTTATATATCGAACCCTTTTACATGACAGTGTAACATGATATTCAGTGTTATTCAAGTTACTTGTCAGCTGGTTTAATGCATAGAGTGTGCGTATCTATTTCTCTGTGTGCTTAGACCTTGTAATAGACAATTTAGGATCACCTTTTTGACCACTTAAATATTTTGCTGACCCTATCTCCTTCAGCTAACAGTATGAATTTTCCAAAACCAAGCTGTCCCAGTAATCTGACCTTCAAATTACATATTTTACAGAGAAATATTGCTATAAACTTATATGGATACACTGGGGTTTAACCCTTTATCCTAACGTCTTGAATACCATAAAAAACATATTTTTGATATATTTTTACATGTGTATTTAAATGTTCACCTATACCCACTATATGTGGAAGTCCCTAATACTTGAAAAATAATGTTGTAACATCGACCGACATTGACATGCCCTATGTTTTTAATCATTACCTTCAATAAATTATTGATTTCAACTGTTTACTATATTTTACTATATACTATTGTATTACATCTAAAGTGGCCGTTAAAGTCCCCTTGCCCTTGGGATGCTCCTAGGGGCAATCTAATTAGATGTGGAGGTCTTTTCTCCCCCATCTGGTTGCTTAGTCAATATTTATTTGGGATGTTGGCCACACCACCTGGATTAGTGCAACTCTTTTTTCTATTATATGGATACACGTTTAAGGCCCACACACACGTACCAAGCATCGGCGGGGCACCCTTTGTGTGCCGGCCGTTAGTTTCAATGGGGACACCGGTCTCCATTGAAACTAATTGCATCAGCCAGAGATTATCGGACATGTCCGTTCTCTGGCCAACTGAGCTTTGGGGCGACAGGGACCTGTTGCCCCATGTGGCACCCCAGATCGGTGGCTGATTTTGGCACTGACTGACGGCTGCAAGCGCACACGCACATCGGTCAGCAGCAAAATCGTGCGCTGCTCGGTGCGTGTGTGGCGGCCTTTAGTCTACCAATAGGAAACTTAGCCATTAGAGTTTGTAGGATTATCAAGATTCGAAAATGCATGTCACGTGAATGTGAATCCTCTGTGCAGGAGGTATCTATCATATGACTTTTTAGATATGACAGGAACCTTGACCTGAGCTATGCCTATGTATATCAGTGTTTAAGTCATTTTTTAGATCAGGAAGGGAATATAGATTTGTTGCTGAAATGCAATATGTTTTCTATATTGTACCAGGAGGAAATATCTGTAGAATATATTTTTTTTTATTTATTCACAGCCCTAAGCACCTATGACGTTTCCAATCCACAGATGACAGGAGGAAGTTTATTTCAGTCAAAGCTGGTGCTAAAACAAAGGTATAGCAGGGGGGGGGGTTTATTTCCCATTTAGCCCATGATGTTGCTGAATATACATTATAAATGGATATAATGGACATTATAATGTATAAAAGTATTCGCAATTTACCGTATTTTATGCACTATAAGACGCACCGGCCCATAAGATACACTCTAAAGCCGTTCAGATAACAAGTGAATATACAGAATGTTCCCGCAAATTGTGCAGGACTGGGCTATGCAGTATTCACTCTATATTCCCCCAGCCAAAAGGCCAGTGCCAGGAGGGAGGAATATGCTGCAGCAGAGTGTCAGGGCTGAAACTTTAGGATGTTTCTATACACTAGTAGTATCCATTCTCTCAACACGCTGGTCAATTTCTGAAGAGACACATTTAACAATCTTGCACTGAACAATTTACCCATGACCAGCTATTTACATTTGGGGAGATATGAGTTTGTGTCACAGACAATGCCAAATGCAACTTAGATTAGATATACCATATTTTTCCATTCATAAGATGCCCTGCCATATAGGGCACACTCCATACAGTGGAGCATGTTCTCCCAGCAATACTGGGTACAGCTGCTCTGCCGATTGAAGCTCTATGGCATAGGTGCCCAACCTGTGGCCCGAGGGCCACATGCAGCCCTTTGGGCGTTGTTCGTGGCCCCCCTTGGTCCTCCACATGCAGCCCCCAAAACCTAACTGTTAATGCATAAGGCATAGCAACTCACCTGTAAAGTGGTCACACGCTGACCCAGCTTTCCTATTCAACTTTGGGGGTGCTACATCGGTAAAATTGTCAACGTTGATCAGCGAAACCAGGTCTACATATGACTACTGCACCCAGGGGCAGGAGGGGGGTGGGTGCTGTCGGCTTTTGACTGCTTGTTGAGATCTGGTCCACCGCCTGCTGACATATGTCGACAGGGGGAGGGTCTGGATTGATGTTATGTGCGGCCCTTTAGTAATGCCGAGGGCCGCGCTTGTGGCCCTCCATATCAACTCAGTTGCCCACCACTGCTCTATGGTCAACCCGGCAAAACAGGAGTCAAAGAAGGCAGGGAAGCTGCCAGAGGCTTCTCCATCCTCTGGTCCCACAGATCTCTGTATGTGAGGAGCTGCTTCAGAAAGCTCACATACAGCAGCAGAAACTGATCTTTCCCTGTGTAGACTGTATGGGAGCTGGCTTAAGCTGCCACTCACATGCACAGCTCTGGAGATGGAAGATCCATCCATGGATGTATCTTCCCATCTGCAGAACAAGTGTAGTGGAAAAAAGTGGTCTTATAGTGGGTAAATATGGTAACTTTAGTAAATATGGTATGGTGCATAAATATTCTCAGGGGTGAACTTAAATCACAAAATAGTTTTACTATTAAGAGTGTTGAAGATTAGGGGGTTCAAGTGAGAAAAAGAGGGAAGCACAGTCTGTCAGCTTGAAATATATTCATTTAGGGCTTGTTTCCACTTGAAGCGGAAGCCCGCGGTTGTGCACGGCGCGGATACATCCGCGCCCATTCTTTTCAATGGGCTAGTCCCCTGTCCGCGGAATTGCGCGAATGGCCGCCTAAAAACTTGGTCGACCGAGTTTTTAGGCGGCGGTCCGCGCGATTCCGCGGCCGCCCAGCACTGACCGCGGCCATAGGGGTGAATGGCCGCCGCTAAAAACTGCATGAGATGCGGTCCTTAGCGGCGGCAGCCGCGCCGCCGGCTTCCACACAAGTGGAAACTAAGCCTAAGGCTTCCAACTTCAGGTGTGAAATTTCGATGGTAGTAGTCTCAGGGGTTAACTGCTGCATTTCAGGTTTGTAATACCAACTATATATGAGATCTGGGGGCTCAAAGCAGTACAGTGCTGTCTGAGGCATGGGATGCTATTCCAAAACTTTTGTTCTATGTTATTTTGGTCCTCCTGTCCAGAAGGTTGGTGGCAACTGACCTAAAAGGTGATGCAGGTTTAGGGTCATGTGGTAGTTTAGTTAGTAAAAGACATGTAGTGTAGTAGAAAAGCCACTCAATGGTTAATAAAAATATTTGCTGTTTGTTTGCTGGTTCTACCCATGGAAGGTGTCTCTTGCCCAGGGAAGGACATTCTTCCTGCCTTTAGTTGCTTCTCCTCTTCTGCTCTGGATGCCTACCTGTCTGGATCTGTTCATCGGTCCTCCACTTTCCGGAGGCACCCATGGGAAAGGCCTTCAGCCTGGGGAAACAGGAGCTGCACACCTACATGCTGTAAGGGACTGACTTTTCCCCTCAGGGTAGGGTAGTGTTCCGCTGGACCCCCTAGCAACTATAGCCCTGATCCAGCTCCACCAACCCCTTGGGCACAAAGACGCCTCTCAGGGGCAGGTCATACTGACTACCCACTGTTTGCAACTGCTTTCCCAAAGATTCAGCCCCACCTCTGGTGATCAAATGTATATATTCATCTGCCCTCAGTAAAGAAGCCCCAACTGCAACCAGTGTGTGGACATTCTTTTATTGAATACTGTGTCGTGGTTACATTGATCGCAAACGGATCAGGTCCCAGGTGCCAATCTCCCACTGCTTCCCTAGTGCCCTCATTCCACGGGCTGCTCCTGATGGCCACTAGCTAGAGGAGAAGAGGTAGGAAAGCGTGCCAAAGTGGCAAGAGACCTCTCTGCTCCTGCTGCACTATGTCACGTAGTCCCTAGGGTCCCTCCACTGACAGGCTCCACTCACTCAGCCCTTCACCACAATGTTACAGACAAAGGTGTGGTGTGACATAGCATCCTTCCAAGAAGCAGCTGTTGTGCAATTAAACAGCTGTGGCGTTGGCATGCCAAGGAATGGTAGGGGTCACAAGCTATCAGGGCATCTTCACCCACTATGCCAAATATGCGTGTACATCAGGCTTTGGGAGGCCCCTGGTGCCCTCCCTCACATGCATATCCCACACCCTCCCTCCCCAACACAAGGACAGATGTGCAAATCTAAACAGCGTGATCTACCGACAGGGGTGGTAGTAGTTGGGGAGCTAGGTGTGTATGCTGGAGGGAGAAGGAGAAAAAGAAGAGGAATCTCAACCCCTCCTCCCTGGTTGATAGATGCACCTATAGCAACCCCCCGGTCGACACTGGGCCCTAAGCAAGAACTTGCATAGTGCCTCCGAAAGGCTAGCAAAGGCTAAAGCAGTTGCTTAGATCCCATACATGGCCTACCTATACTTACAGATAAACACACCAGAGTGTCACCCCAATTGCGCTCCCCATTCTCTGGACAGCGGGCACCGACCGGGGGCCACCAGGGATCCAATTGGCAGCAGAACAACAGTTACTCACAGCTTTGTGCACCTTTTCTCCTGAAGAAGCAAGGAAACCTTGCGAAACGCGCCGAGATAAGCATGTATTATTCTATGTAATGCCATTTTGCTGTACTACTGGTGTAATTAACTTCAAGACTGATGGCCTGTTTTGTCCATCAATAAATCATACTTTGTATACTGTGGGGGTTCACTCAAACGGTGCTCCAAACTGCATTAATCCACGATAATCCACCCTCGCAGGGGTTAACAGACATCCAAACAAAAAAACTCAAAAATGCCAATCCTGGGGGGCGTGGCCTGGATATGGCCGAGTGAAGCAGTGTTTCCTGTGAGCTCCCGTGCCCGT
>CM070034.1:48192440-48219570 GCA_036250615.1 Ptychadena robeensis | reverse complement strand
AGGAGACATTATAGAGGAACTTCTGTGAGAGAGTCCCCGCCATCCCAGTCTATGCTGTGTGGGAACCCCCAGCTGGAGCAGTACCGGGCGGGATGCGGCAGGGGGCGCCATGCTCCCATCCTCCTATAGTAACTCCTCCTCTCCGGACTGGCAGGCCGGGGGCGTTTCTGCTGCGTTATAGAAGAAAACGGCAGCTCGGTGAAGCTGCTTCCCGGGGACGGAGATCCGGAGGAGACGTCAGCTTTGGCCCGGGTTCCGGAGGAGGCGGCTGTAGTACCTCATAGTTCGTATCGTAGCGGTCGCTCGGTGGGAGGAGAGCTGAGCGGTGTATAGGGAGCCCCGGGGCTCGGGAGCCATGTTGTGTGTACAGCCCGGTGATGTGTCGGGGTCATGACACTGCAGCGCCGGTAGGTCTCCGGGACACCGAGGAGGACAGGCGGCGGCTCGGTGCTGTGTGTATTTAAGAAGAGCGGTGTGTATCCGGCCTGTTCCAGGGACATCCCCGCCACTGTGAGTACCCCCCTGCGTGCCGGGTCACCGGACCCCATTGTGGTAACTTGTTTAGCCATGTGTTTCCTCTCATGGATGATATACACACTACCCCAGCCCGGGCGTGTGAGGGAGAGCAGTTCCGGGTCCCTCAGGAAGCAGGGCTCTCCCTCTATACACCCGGGGGGGCTGTGTACATGGTGTGGGGTACATGGGTTCCATGCACAGGGAGGGTTGTGTAACCTGTGTGTTTGTGGTGTGTTGTTTAGTAGCAGGAATGTGTTGAACGTAACCCCATGGTAGGCTGATCCTCTGGCATCCCAGCCATGCTCTGCTTGCTTTGGCAAGGGTCACCATGTCCTATTTGGCAGTCTTGTGCCCTGGGACACCCGCTTCATTAGGTGAGATGACACCCAGTGTCTCCATGTCCGCTCATTCCTTCTTGTTGGGGAATACCTCATTTATTGACCTTTTCCAGGCTTGTGTTTGGAATGTTGTCACCTCTGGATTGATGGGTGACCATGTATTATGTGACCCCCCACCCCTGAAATGGTCTCCTGACCTGTGATTGGAGCAGGGAGGGTGTCAATCAGCCCTAGCATGGTGTGTTGGGGAACACCAGGGAGATCTCCTCATCACAGCAGGCGCTCTTCTCTACAACAAATGTGGAGGATGGGCTGTATGACACGGAGCTTCCCTCGTCTATGTCTTCTGGTGGGGGCATAAGATGGTCTGTTCCTCTGATGGACAATGACTATGGATCCTGTGGTGCCAAATAACATGTCTGTACCCTATGGGGTATTTAATGTACGTTCCTGGTCCTTCAAGAAGGAACAGACTAGAGCATTTCAGAATAGGAGAACCCAGGGGGCCGTGTAAATTGTTGGTAAACTCTAGTTCTAGGACTGATCTTTGGGGTGACCTGCTCCCCTCTCTATACAATGTATCAGCCACCGCTATCACTTGAACAGCCTAGCAGAAGGTGTCGGAGGTTGTTGTACATTTTATTGTGTGTTCATTTTTCTCTGTGTGTTTATTGTCATACAGCAATGTTCCATGCCGTTTTCTGCACATCGCCCGTCCTTGTCATTCGAATTCCATATTTGTCAGGTTGGAGCTGGGTAGTCCATATAGAAGGAGGTCTATCTCGTCCCTTAGGTCTGATGTTTACATGCTACCATGGTGGATTATTAATCTTCCTCAAACAGATGGAGTCTATTAATTATTAATGAGGTTAGTTGAGAGAGAAGTGAGATGTATTGACCACTATTTTTGAGATGTGTTTAAAAATACCAAGTCTGAGGCTGAAGAATTTTCCAAGTCACTGACTCGGAACTAGGATGGAATCTCCAATTTGCAGGTTGATTGCAGAGAAAGTAATGATGATGGAAGACGTTCATGGCCAATAGGCTAGGATGGGTTCTGTGTAAAGTTAAAGTAATGGGTGTGCACAACTGTCAGTAGTGGTTACACAGTGATGCCTGTGGCTAAAAGGGCCCATAGTATGGGACCTGGACAAAGATCACAGGGTAACATTTGGCCAGTATGAGGGGTGAGTGTTAGGTGTGCAGCTCCCAGTATGAAGGGGAGTGTTGCCCCCCTGTAACAAATGGGCATCAGGGCAGCTCATGTCCTTGTTCCCATTTGTGGGTTCTGTGTAAGATGACCCCAATCAGAAATGAGACCCGCTAGTTATTCCAAATAAAAATTAGTAATAACACCTTTTATGATATGAGTAAAGCAGCACTCCGGTAGGTGTTAGCGTGCTAATGGAGGAGAGCGCATTCACACATTAACACCTGACGTTGTTTTTCTTGCTGGTAATTCGCGCTGTTCTCACACGTTGTAGCAGCCAATGCTGTTTGAATGGACTTCAATCAGATCTTTGGTGTCCAATGGATGGGGTCTTCAGGAGATTCCTTGTATGTTTAGGGTAGGTTTTGTGACCTCTATAAAAGCTGTTATACAAAAACCTTTGATTTAAGGGATCAGTCTCTATGTCCACGGGTGTCATGACATTGGAATACAATTTGGTGAGTCAGGACGACCTGTCCCTAGAAGTTGGACAATGTTTGCAGCATTTGTGTGTATGGGTGCAGATGGAGATTTAGCAGGCCATCCTGTTCCTCTGTGCATTGCTTACCTAACCCGGAGTAATGTTTACATGAACATTGCTGGGCCTGTTAGACAAAAGAGTTCCTGGTGGTTGGTATGGCCATTGTGTGATTTTTGTCTTCAGGGACTGTGGGATTAGGCTCCAGATGATGACATGAAGCTTCCTTCTCTCAGCTTAGATCTGGTCAGCTGTGTCTATGAAGATATGAACGCCTTGTGTTTTGCTTTCCTCCTAATGATATGTTGCACAGAATTGCTAGCATAGCATGTTTCAGCACAAATAGTCTTTAGTAATTGCCTTCCTAATCTAACCTCCGCCACCGTGGTAGATGTGCTCTCAGCTGTGTGCCCATAAATGGTTTGTTGTTGAATTTTTGTGTGCATTTGCCCCGAAGCAACAGAGATGCAATCAGGTCTGGAAGAAAGAAGGCGTTTCGATGCATGATCGGTGCATTCCCTTTTCACCTAGTCAGTTCACGTCACCAAGTTCAGGCTTGGAATTCACTTTCATAGGAGCCCCAGCCAATCTCTATGTGCATGGGTGAGGTTCCAATCTCCCGGCTGATGATGCTGAAACCTTTGTGGAAATAGTGATTGGAGAGGTGATAGGTCAGCTCAGCATTACAGAGTATTTGTGTCAGGCATTCACAGGCTTTGTGACTTAGACTATTATTTATAGCCAGTGGTCTGACACTAGAGCTGCTATGACTCTGTATGTACTGTACGGTCAAAAGTACAATATGGTCTTGCTGCTTCAGGTTACAATTGTCGTTCTTCTGTTCTAATTTTGCAAAATGTTTTCTTGTATAATTATTGTGCTAGCACATGGACAGGTTTGGTGGTTAAAAATTCTATTGTTGGATAATAGAAGACCATTGGTAAAAATCTGCCAGGTTTACAGGGAGGTACATTTACAGTCCAAACTATTTCAGCACAACAACTTTAATACATGAAAATTGTAGCCCAGCTAGCTTCCTACACTTGGAAGTTCCTATCTAGCAAGATTAACACCGCTTTTGGGATAACAGACGCTTAAGGGCTCTGGACCATCTCACACTGGTCATGTTTCCATTACGATCGCACAATGCAAATGCAACCTGCTTTAGATGCATTATTTTTGAAGCTGTGGAAGGCTTTGTCTTTATTGCGGTGCTGCCAGAGATGTGTCCATTGCGCATCTTTGGTATGCTAAAGCAATATTGGTGAGCAAAGTCAGATTTGAGTAAATGACTATAAAATACTGCTTTTCTCCTAGTCGCGCTAACCTGGGCACTTTCCAGGTACGGAACTGACATAACTTTATTTTTATGCGTTTTCTAGCTGAGCAACTATGATTTTCAGGCAGTCACATCTATTATCCTTTTCCTGAATTTGACATTGATTTCTCTGATTTCAAAAGGTAGAGATGTCCTGACTATATTTAGGACCTAGTTGGTGTGGTGGTCTATCCTAACTCTCCACTCACAGGTTCTTCATCAAATTAAACTTCTTAATGGCATTGGCTGATGATTCTAGGATTGCAATACTGGTAGAGCAAAATTAGAAGTTATTTGTTGGCTGAAACCTGAAAAAGTATTTCCAACTTTGTGATTAGCTGGTTTCCTGAAAATGATGGCAGTGATGGGTGACTTTCCTATCGGCTCCCTCTTTCACTGTCTGCACTTACAGTTGCGTTTTTAGCCAATACCAGACCCACTAATCATGACCATTACCATAAATGTATTTTAGAGCGCTGTGCTAGTCTACATATGGTAGATGCTTGTGCTGCTCCTGAAAAAATGCGTGCTGCGGGCGTTTTCAGTAACGCACAACATTGCGTGTCACCTGAAATACATGTGCAGGGCTAGTGTGAAAGGTACACTGGTTTCCTATGAAGAACTATACTGCAGCTAGTGTGAACAAGACCGCATTATATCCTAGGATTCCTGAATTTAGTTCCCAGGACAATTTTTCTGTGTCCAGAGCACATGGGAAACTTTAATTTGGCTCAGTGGTCTCTAGGTTTAATTGGTGAATAAAGAACTGTGATAAGGGGATATTAAACTTTCTACAGTTGGTAGAAGATCTTCACTGACCATGTTTGAATGATCTTGTACAACCTTTAAGTCAGCTTGTTGCTATCTGCTTCTATCCCGTTTGTACCAGAAAATATTGTATAGAACAGAAGCCTTGTTATATCCGGCATATTTGCTGTGTTCTAAGCTAATGGAGAGTGTTTGAATTAGAAAGATTAGCACGCCAACAAATGCGGGGATCAAGTTGATGAGCTTGCCGCTGTCTGAAATGTTTCGCCGCTGTCCACTGTAAAAGAGAAATTGCAGTTCAAGCTCCAGGGTATTGTTTGGCTCACTTAGGAATGACCCTCTGTCCTGCCAGCCATGTATGATTTATTGTATATGCAGCTAACAAGCATTCCCTTTTACCTCTCTTTGTGACTAATGGCAGTAATAAAGCATTTGGGTGAAGGCAAGATCAACAGAGCAATATGGATGCTGTTCTATCTTCATTCATATTCTGAGCGATTACAATGATGATGCATGATATAAGCACCAAATAAAATAGTATTACTGTGAATAAATGTTTGATGTAAACAGATTTATTATGTTGGCACAAGTCCTTGTTTAGATTTCTTTTTAGGTTTGGGATTACTGTATTTTTCGGACCTTAAGATGCACCTAAAGTTTTGAGCGAAAAAAAACAGACCCAGCCATTCAGATATCAAGTGAATATACAGAATGTTCCAGCAAAGTGTGCAGGACTAGTCCATGCAGTATTCACTCTGTATTCCTCCAGCCAAAAGGCCAGTGCCAGGAGGGAGGTCTTCACTGCAGCAGAGTGTCAGGGCTGAAACCTTACCATGTGTTTATACACTAGCAGTACCCATTCTCTGACAATGCTGATCAACTTTAAAATGTGTCTATTCATATCTGGCACTGAACAACTTGCCCATGGGCAGCCATTTACATATGGGAGGAGATATGATTCTGTGTCACAATATGTATCTATTGCATTAACATGAAGGTCAATGGAGCCGCCTGACCCTACTGTGACTGTATGGAGTTCAGACATACCTTGGTCCCCATCCAAAGTAATAGTGATCGGACAGAAATTTACCAACATGTTAGACATTTCTTTGGAGCGGGATGGATTGCTCCAGGTGGGCTGTACTTGATTTACGAAAGATCACGAATGTTCACAGAGATAAATTGTTAAGGAATCAAATAAAAAATTTACCTGTCTATGGGTACTTTGAATCCTCCTCCCTTTGCAGTCAGTTATCTTTGCTGCTGGTATGCTCTCTCTTCCTTCCGGGAGCCAAGGAGCCACAACAAGGAAGCTGAAGAGCTGCATGAGGCTCCAGAGCCGTGGGTTGCACTCCCATGACCTAGATAGTAGATGGTATCTGTGCAGTTGTAATAAGACAGATATACCTAGGCTTAGGGGAGGTCATCAATGATCAGCAGGGTGAAGGAAGCAGAAACTGGTCCTTTATACGTTTCAGGTCATAGCAAGGGCCTGTTACTAGATTATAGTGATTGCTTTAGCCTGGGGTATGTGTGTGGGGTATGAACTCTGCCTGAATGGACATTTTATATTTACGTGTATTTTGGTGTAACCCCTTTGCAGACAGTTAAGTTTGGCTGCTTAGGCTCGTTTTGTTTGGGGAATGTATTTTCCAGTAGCTGTAAGTGATTTGCGGTTCATGCTTTTGATTTTTTCTGCCTTTGTTTTGTCATTTGGCAGTCACTTGTCTGCATGATTCTTCCTTAATATTGTAAAAATAAATTGACTCAAGTGTGTGTTCCGGAAACATCTGTAGCACAGATTGGGAGCCGGGCAGCATAGGACATATCTCCAATATTCAGCCTGTGTCTGAGTTCTAAATTCTACAATTCTTACATTTGCTTTTATTTTTTCTTCATCAGTATTAGGCTGGCTACAAAATTAGACTGTCCAGTATGTGTATACCATTCCAGAGAAGTTTAATGAGTGCTGATCTAGGAATTCTGGTCAGAATGGCCCACCCCTATTGTGCAATTCAAAATTTTAACTATGGAATTCCCATGGGGAAGATCTTTGGATCCCTAACTGGGGCCGGAATGGCCATTAAAGCCCCAGTTAAGGATCCAAAGGTCTTCCCCATGGGAATTCCATAGTTTCAATATGTCAAGATCCGTGTCGCTGAGTGTAGTGAAAGTCTAAATGGTGATGTGCCTGACTTGCTTACTGGTTTATACATGGTTCTTCACTCTTTTCAGTCACTTTAACTACAGGCTTTTATTTGATCTGGATCATTAATTAGAGAGGATGGTGACCAGGAATCTCAAAAGCTAAACCAGAATATTTAATGCAACATTGTGTAAATCACAGGGTTGTAAAGAACTGCAAGTCGCCATGTGTTTGGGCAGCCTGGTGTTGCACTTCTGCGCACTTATTAAATGCCCCGTGGAAAATCAATCCCCCGGTCACCATCCAAAGAAGTGGACATTGAACAGGGGAATACCGCCATGATCGATATTTCCTTGGAGCCATATTGATCGCTCCAGGTGGGCTGCTTTCGATTCCCAAACAATTGATCCCTGCAAACGTGCACCGTCCGGGAATGAAAGATCGAGTTGCATATGGCCAGCTTAAGTTGTCCCATCCCTGGCTGGTATTGGGTAATGTGTTCTCCGTCACTTCAGTTCATCCACAGTTTAGTCTAAATAGATCATTTGTGTACATCATGCATACTTTGTTATTGTCACATGAACCATCACTAGTGATCCTGTCAGGTAATGGTTTGTGTACTACTGGTACTTATCTGGGAGCTCCTGCACATGTACTACTATTCTTCTTGGCCATCACATACTCTCATTGCTAACGAGAGTGTATATGTTTTTTTTTTTTTTTTTTTCTGACATGATATGTTTGGGATTCATACAATCCGCTATGACTGATTCATAATATGAGAACTGTCGATCCTTTGTTGATTTTTTTTGCAGTTTTAATAGCAAATAAAAATTCAGTGAGGCCCTAATTCGTCATCTTTTGGCATGTGATGTACAAGCTCTGGTTGCTATGCGATCATTATTCGTTTTATCGATGAGAAACGGAAGCGGTTGCTGGTTATGTGTAGGAGTTAATAATGTGACTTCCACCGTTTTTTCATTTAAAGCAGTGGGTTTGTAAAACTAAGATTTTATTATTTCTCTTAATCTTCATCGATCCTCCAGGAAAATGAAAGCAATTTGTGTCCCATGGAGTAGCTGATTTCTGTACCATGTGTAGCCAATGTCCTTAATATAAAATGCGCTACAAGACTTCTTATGCCAGTATGGCTCTGCATATGGACATGATTGTTATGGTGACTTATCAAGTGGCTGAGCCTCCAGAGGTCCTGTCTGTGAGCATGTGTACTCAATATATGAACCATATCCTGGAGATGTGAGCTGAAGCTCATTTAGCATGGATTGTCCTCATGACGCATCACTGCCCTTCAAAGGGTGATACCACCCATTTGTATTGTCCATAGTATGTGAAGCTGATTGTGTGATTGGTAGAGGAGCATCATGTGACCAGTGAATCCATACCACTGCTTTTTTAATCAAGGCCTTATAGGTAAATCAGTTTTGCTCGGTTAACATGGCATGTTTTGTGTGATTTATAGATCTTATTCCATAATGAACACAACTATTACAAACTTTTGTTGTTTTAAAACCAATGTATTTCCCAGACTGAAAGACGCACTTTTCACACCTAAAAAGGAGGGGGTGTGCCTGCGTCTTACGGTCCGAATGCGTGGCCATGGATGGCTGTTGGGCCTTGGCTCCCTGCCAGCTCTCCTGGCAAGAAGAATAGCCCGGGAAGTGGAGGAGCTGTCAGATGGGAGATCCGCCTAGGGCTGGGTCTTCCATTTTAACTTTATTCAGATCAGCAGAGGCCTGCTTATCTAAGCAATATCGAGGTGTTTTGTGGGAAAGCTGCACTGCCCAATTGATTTTAACAGTTCAAATAATTTTTTTCTGGGTTTCCTGCTCTAAAAACTAGTATTATGGTCAGGTGCGTCTTATAGTACCAAAAATACGGTACCTAGTTATAGATGTTACTTGGTCTATTTGCAGAGATATTTATATAAAAGCAAATCTGTTGCCTTTTACTAGATTATAAGGTGGTGTTTGCACTGTTATGAAAGTCTTGAAGTTTTGATAAAAAATATAAGCTATGTAAAAAATGAATGTGACTTTGGCATGCCAACTGGATGCAGTCTGCATCTTGGACCTTGCACCTCACTATCCATATAGGTCTAGGAAGTTCACAATAAGTAAGAAACTGTTGGTTGTTTGTTAGACGTCTGTGAGGTTGGCGAGACCTTTTCTTTACAATGCCTACAGATCTAGATATATTACATATTCTATACAAATCAGTACGTTGTTTTGGGAAAGGCTCATTTTATATATGAAGTTGTCTGTGAGCTCAGTCAGCTCAGAGTATGTTATGTCATCTGTGCATATAAACCATCATGTCAAGGGAAAAGCAGGGATTTCAGTCATTTAATAAACTTAAATGTATTACGTCTAATAATTGCATGCTCCATGCGTTGCGTAGCATTACATAAGCATAAACCATAACAGGAGGCCTTGTGGAAGGCGGCGCGCAGGTTGCATAGCAACAGTCTACAGATCCCGGGTTTACTTGTATCCTGACATTCCTGTGAAATACTAATACCTCAACACTGCCCAATGAGCCTATAAAGTACTGTACTATAGGGGAAAAGTGCAAACAAATCAGCCCATGCCTGTCTGTGTTGCCTCTTCTTATTAGAAACCAAACAAGTTTCAGATTAAATTTCCACTGGCGTGAGCATTTTCCTGTATGATGGCAGTCTTGCGTCACAAGTTGATGGTATATGGCTTTTCAGATTTGGTTGTGAAAGATCTGGCTGGACCGCGCACGTGATCTTATATGGCCAGGGTTACCGGTGGCATGTGAAATGTGTATGTGTGTTCCCTACCCACAGGGGTGCCCGTTTGGTAGTCAAACTTTGTCAGTATTTTACATTGCTGACCTGATGGTTTTGTTTAATGAGGTTTTCATTAGGAAAGATCAGTTTTAAAATTCTAATTGTTTACGTGTTTTTGCTAGGAGACTCAATATGGCCCTCAAGCCCCCCTATACACCTTTTTAGAGCACTTCATACAATTTCCTTTAGATCTACCAACAACTATGTAGTACCGGGTCCTCCCTGATAAAATACATAGTGATTGGAAGGATTAGAAAGCTCCTCATATTACATGGTTTTGGTAGAACAATTTTCGGTTTTTTTCAAGTTGCATATTGCATAGTATAAAAAGGGGAAAACTGGTGTTTGGTATTTTTTAGTCTGGTTTAATAATCTGGTTAATGTAGTTTAATTCATGTATCAATGTCGACTGTATCACTTTCTGGGTTGTATTCTATTAATATTGCATTAACAATAAAACAACAACAAAACCAAGTTTTTTATGAATATATTTTACACATGCATGCAGGCAACATGTAAAAGTTTTGTTACCTGAACATTTCTTTTCTGTGTGTTTCTTCTGTCCTTTCAGTGCTGGGTAGGAATCATTCTCCTGGCCTACTTGTCAGATTTTATTCTAAGTTTAAAAACCAAACACATTTAAAAACTACATATGATGGTGAAAAGTATGCATACCTGGTATGTGAAGAACGCCAGATTGTGGCTTGTTTGGACAAGCAGATATCACAATGTAAATGCAGTGCACATCCTGCCAATGTAAGCTTAATCCATTTACTTGAGGATTGACCAGTTCCAGCAAATGCTATAGCCGACACGAGAAGCCGAGAAGCGCTAAGAGTGGAATGTAGGACGCCTGCATGGCATCCTGATGTAACAGAGCTTCATTGTGAGTCAGGTTGCCCTTATCTGAGATCATGGCCTAAGCGGAGATCTACAATGATTGCTCATGTAGTATCGTTGGTATGAAAACTTGGAGTGGTGTGTATAATGTAAATTAAAACAGAATATGATTTATGTAAGATTTGTTTAATTGTAAGTAGTAGTGGCACGCTTCCAAAAAGTTGGCGCAGCAGCAACAGACTAGAAATTATGTGTAATGAAGAAAAAAAATTAAGAATTTGAATAACCTAATGCTTATACAAGTCGGTATAGAAAATATTGTGTGGCCCTTTAGTGATGCCATGTCAAATCAGTTGCCCACCGCTGGTCTAGAGATGCAGTACTATGTCATCATGCAGTCAGCGTATATCACAACAAAAGTACTAAACTGGCCTGCGCTTTGCCTAAACCTGTTACCCATTGAATAGTTGGTGCATTCAGAGAGAAAAAAACACTACCAAAAACGCTGCCAAGGAACTAAAATCAACATCGACAATATTTCACTTCAACCCTGCATCAATTGGTCTCCTCGGATCTCAGATGGTTACAAGCTTCTTCAAAGAAAAGATGAGCCCAGAATAGTGATAAATAGTTGTCATGATGCAAATTATTTGTACTTTTATTTTGTACAATTATTTATTTATTACCCTGCCATGTGACAATCTGAACCATCAGTACTGTGTGCGGCCTAAACCTGTGGAGAGGGTTAAGCATAAAAAAAAAATCAATACCTGTTTTTTGTTGGTTACCATGAGACTGCTGGACCTGGAGGTGTAAAGATGGTAGGTTGGCATTAGCACAATTGCTTCCCTTGTTAGATTGGTTTTAAATTGAGTTTATGTCCAATGTAAAGGTATATGTAGAACTTGGGGAAAAGTAAATGACATAATGATTTACCATGGTAGTTTTTGTGAGCCCTTGTATTGCTTTTTTTTTACTATCCTGCCAGTAACTTTATTTTCAGCTTTATACGAAGTTGTTCTGCAAAAGTAAAAAGGTATAGGCTGACCTCTGAACACTGCTTTCCCCACAGGTTACCAGTGATACTGTGTAATGCTGGATCTACACAAGGCCGCCCCAGAAACTGCCGGTGGCGCTATGGACACGTCGGCGTCCATCTGGCATTGTGGGTTTGCCATGTATGCACTTTGGTCATCAATGGGGAAGACTGTGCAAAACCTAGTGTAGACTGAGGCTCCACTGGTGTGGTTTGGAAGCCTCTTTGGTGCATTTTATAGACTCGCCCAAACTGCTCCCATTGTCCCCAATGTGCCGGTTTCCATGTTTGTGTGTGGTGCGTGTACCAAACGTGTGGCATTGAAATCAATGGACTAAACAAAAATGGGTTTACAATGGTCACATCGGTACTTCATATTCACAGGCGCGTCATGGCCTACGGCACTAAAATTACAATACATTTGCTTTTTGGGAGCATATTGTACACCTATAACCTAAAGGTTCTAAAGGGGGTGTGCTATTGTTGCGTTAAAAATAATTAAGTTAACACACCCTAAACTAAGGCACAGTGCTCCCCCATTGGGCGTCATGGACCTAAAATATTAACTCGTCCATGACTCAGTGGAGATTAGGACTAATGCTTACAGGAGAGTATGGAAACCACTTTATATTGACATTCTTGAGGATTTGAATAAAAACTGACAGTCTGATATTCTTATGCTTTTCTTGGAGAATGTTCTTCCAGAAATGTTCAACTGTTTGGTCATACAACCTCTGTAGAATGGAATAACCAAAGTTCACATTAAAGATCCGGACTTTTCCAGTACTGGAGGGTGCTTTTTCTATGTGATGACTTCTTGTTTGTGTGACGTTAGGTTTTATGGTTTTGAGGTGGTTTTTCCACAGTGAAAAGGTCTTGGCAGTTATTGGGTGACATGGGTAGTCTTCTGAGGGTGCTGGGGGGACACATTAATACCTGCTTTAAATGTTATTTAAAGCCGGAATAAGTATTTAATATGTCTGTTCCTGCTGCAAATCCTCATTGTTTTCCCCCTGTGCGCTGTAGGAGCCTGCCATGTCTTCTGTGGTGACAGAGGCCTTGTGGTGTCCTGATTTCCAGCTCCTGCCGACTTGAGACTTTTTAACAAGGTATCTTTTATCTGCAGCCGTCAGCCTGCTGCCAGACTTCAGCATGGATGTTTACACGTCTTGCTGGCAGCACAGGAACACTAGCTGCTCAAGAATTTGGGCCAACTCTTTAACAAGTAATGCAGCACAGCGCTGTAATTCTTCTGGATACAAGGCTCTCCTGTGTGTCTCATTGAAGGATATGTGCCTTATCATAAATGTTCACTTGTCTTTTCAATTGGGGTTAAGTAGGAGTTGGGGAATTCTAGGTAAGCAACTTCATATTGCAGAAACATTTTTGTGTATTGGAAAAATGTAAATGTGGAGAGAAAAGTTAAAGCTGCTTTTTCAGTAGTCTTGGGCTAAGATGTGTTGTATGAGTTGCTGGAACCAACTAAAGGTAAGTTATTTTCAGTGATCTTACATTGTTATACCCTGCTTCCCTGAAAATAAGGCACCCCTGAAGATACGGTACTGTAACTCTGGACAGGGGGGAATCTGAGGGGGTTATCAAAATGACACAGGAAAATCAGAAGGGGTTACTAAAATGGTAACCCCCCCCCCCCCTTTCTGTGCCATTTCGATTCCACCCCGATACCCCAGTGCCATATTCCTTATGGAAATAAAACATAGAATATCTTTGATACAGCAGTGTTTCCCCCAAAATAAGACATTGTTCAGATGCACTATACATTAGATTTTGTACTGTCAGTGCAACAAGGTTGCCATACCTAAATATCTGCTAATCGTGTCCACAAATGGAGGTCAAAGGTCCACCATAACCTTTGTTTGCCTATATTCCTCAGTTTTGGCCAAGCATGGGGGTGGGCAATCTTTTTGGCATAGCTGGCCAGTGACTTCTTAAATTTAATAAAGGGTCTGGACCAAGAGCCTGTGATGGCTGACCCCCCCCCCCCCCCCCCCCCCCCCCCCCCCCCCCCCCCCCCCCCCCCCCATTTGTGTGCCAGTTCCATGCATCACCTGTGATGTGCAATAGGCAACGTGTGACCGGGATGTTATCTTTTTAAAATTTCCTGCACAGAAATTGCAATAAACTGAGATCATTTTTAGAGGTGCCCCCACAGTGTGGTGATCACATCACTGCCTCTTCCCCAAGGCAATGCTTGGACACATTTTTAGGCATTATGGGCTCATTGAAGAAAAGAAGCTGAGGAGATAATTTTTTCAACAATGTGACTAAGTGCCACAGAGGAGAGTTAAACAGGCCGGCCCCCGGGCCTTAGTTTGCCCACCCCTGCCTGAGCATAATGTGTGTGAGTGGGTAGGCTGTATCATTGCTTTTAAAGTCTATATTTGCATAGTGTTCGGTCATTGGTTTTAAATTTCTGGAAGCAGGAAGTGCTGGTTGTTTCATTGAGCTAGTTATAAGTTATAATTATCCTCATAGTTGTATTCCTGCATAATATAGCTCTGTGTACAGTCAGTATAGTGATGGCAGTCCCAAGTAATGTGCACTATGTGAGAAGTATCTGACATGGGTGACTGTCATATTAGAACAATACCCAAGTATGTCACTTTATATTGGCTTTTATATTGGCTTTCATGTGTCACAGTAATACTCCACCTTGTTTTCTATTTTCTGGTGATGTCATTGTTTCGATTTTAGCAAAGAGCTCCCAGCCTGTAAAACCAACCTTTCTCCCAGTGAGTCATGTTCACATCCTATTCATCAATGGACACTGGGCAGTCTTTGAGTCTGACTGTTTTGATCAGGTACTTAAGACAACGACATCTCTCTGCTATTGAGTTTTACCAACTTGTTGACCATCATCTTATTAGCTGAACCTTGATTGCACTGTTCTGCAAATGAGATTACTGCAAGCAGGCGGTTACGATCCTCTGTAGCAAAGAGACCAGTGCTGTCTAGGTTGAAAAAGTACACCGCTCAAAAATATAAAGGGAACATTAAGACATCCTAGATCTGAATGAAATATTCTTATTAAATATTTTCTTCTTTACATAGTTGAATGTGCTGACCACAAAATCACACAAAAATGATCGATGGAAATCAAATTTATCAATCCATGGAGGTCTGGGTTTGGAGTTACACCCAAAATGAAAGTGGGAAAAAAAACACTAAAGGCTGATGCAACTTTGTGAATGTCCTTATAACAAGTCAAAATGAGGCTCAGTAGTGTGTGTGGCCTCCGTGTGCCTGTATGACCTCCCTACAACGCCTGGGCATGCTCCTGATAAGGTGGAGGATGGTCTTCTGTGGGATTTGCTCTGCATATTATAGCGCACTGTTGAGAAGGCTAGGTAAAGACTTAAAAAAGTGGACCTTAATATCAATAGAAGCCTTACCATGTATCATACCCTTTTCATTGTGTAGAAGAACAGCTGTTATAACAAGGGGAGCTGGATGGAGTTGGGATTTCCCATCTACCAGTGAGAACGCAAGCTGCCTCATATTTGTTGAATTTTATTTTCAGTTTCATTGAGTGAGTGAATTCAGTAACTGAACGATGATATCCTGCATTCACCAGGTCACTTATAACTTTAGGCACAGAATAAAGACAGCAGCTATTGTCAATCTATTTGTGTGTATTCTTATGCCTGTCTGCTTTTATAGTGTTTTGATGTTTTAAACATCTCTTTCCCTGGTTGTAATTTTGTTTCAGTTGCTTTAGCACAATTTACGTTCAAGCTAAATAGTGTTATGATTGGTTTGGTACTGTATTTTTTTTAACACGAAGATGCACTTTTGCACCCCCAAAATCGGGCGAGGGCCTGTCTCTTATGGTCCAAATATGTGACTTCACTCACCAGCTCTCCCAGTAAGGAGGTTAGCCGGGTAGCTGTTGGATGAGATGCAGCCATGGCTAGATCTCCCATCTGATCTGTATTGCTTATGACAGCTGAACTCTGCTGATATACACAATAAAGAGAGACATGGATGAACTGCCATGTATCTCTATCTCCATGTCTGTGGAAGCCACAATCAGCCAGAGAGGGAGAGGAGAGACTCTGAAGCTGCCCCCACCTCCTGATCAGTGAGGAAGTGATGTGCTGTGATAGTACTGCTGCTAGTGACATCTACTGGCTGAATTTGATATTGCATTATTTTTAATCCATTGCATTAACCCAATTGATTTGAAAACTTATATATTAAATATTTTTTTTCTGGTTTTCCTGCTGTAAAAACTGCATGCATCTTATGGTCTGAAAAATACGTCAGAACTGTCAAGTTTTGCCTTGTCAAATAAGGGCAAACTTACAGGAAGTGATGTCACTTTGCTGCATTCCGGCATTGGGAAGCTTACCCTCCCATCCCCCTGTTTGCTAGCTGGCTAAGTTAGGAGTGAGGGGGTGTTACTCTGCCTCCTAACACCCCCCCCCCCCCCCCCCCCCCCGTCTAAATTACCTCCCATTCTAAATCTGATAAATGTATTGAAATCAGGATTTAGCTGAAATGGTCTTGATGCAAGGAATGTATGTTTAACGAGAACATTGCTTGTTATAGATTGTTGGTGGTGCTCATAGATGGAGCGTTATTGCATATTTCAGGCTCCCCAAATTTTTCCATGCCCTTGTCTGAGGATCTTGCACCAGGAGTCCATGAGTAAATGGCTCTTCAGTCTACAGATGGTGATGGGCAATGCTGTTGGCTCGTAGTTTTCTTGTTGTCCTGCTGTGATAGTATGAAATCATTACTGAGCAATGTCCTGGAAACACTGGCGCTATACAAACACTTTATCACCCTCCTCTATCTCTGCTGCCTTTTATGACACCGTTATTAGATCACTAACTATTCAAGTTGTTGAAAGGAATGCTACTTTGTTAAGGGAAGGTTGCTTTTCCTGCATGAATTCTGTTTCCCTTGCCAGCTCCTCACGGCTTTATTGGCTTTCTTTCTCAAACAAGCAGCATGACATCATTGGAGGCTTCGGGATTTTCAGAAGGGCATTCTCACAGAATGAGGACACCTAAGATACGGACATATCTCCACGCTGAACCCCCAACTGTGACAACTAAGGAATATCATGGTGTCTAACAAACGCTTTGTGTAACTGACCCGAGTATGAAGATCATTACTTCTGGATTTACTGACTCTACATCCCCTGAGCTTGTTCTTTCTCCCTGTTTTCCTAAAGCGCGGATGCGAAGCTCAGCGGGGCAATTTGTATTTTCTAGATAGAATGTAGAACACAGAGGGAAGATTCCTGTATGTAAAACAGGTTTTTTTTCTTCTCTTTCAAGCAAGCGAATTGTGCAGGATATTCGACGTGAGCACACAGTGTGATTTATAATGTAAAAATCATAAATAATTTACCAAACATTTTCAGCACAAGCCGCGATCCCCTGGCATCGCTACAAAGGCGGTTTTGCTGACGTTCAGCCATTGTTCCTGCTGTCTGCTAATTGAGATTTTTATATACCGAACAGTCAGTACCCATTCTGTATTTTGTTTTATTAAAATAAAAGCTTCAAAGTCTATAAGGTGGCTCAAGATGTTTTGAGGTCTTTTTCTCATATAGACATGCACAGAAGTTACTGTTTATTCCCACCCAACTGTGAGCATATTAAGCCTTTGGCAGCTTTTTGCACTGTGTAAATACAGCTGTGTACATAGGGCCAATAATGGAGTATTTCGGAGTTTTAATTTTTTTTTTTTATTGCTTTTATTTTGTCCTAGTTTTCTTGAACCCAAAACTGATCTTTCCATATGCTAAAAGTTTACATAACAGTGGTTCCCAAACTTTCCTTGCAGGGCCCCCCTTTTCTATTTGGGAACATTTATCAAGCTCCCCTACCTATTCAAACACAGGTTAAGAATGAGGGGCAGCGGTCCCCTGGAATACCTTTGCGCCCCCAGTTTGGGAACCACTGCTTTGCAGTAAGGTCCTATCTCCCCACTCTGGTTTTATATAAATTTGATATTCCCATTTGTAATTTTCCAATTAGAAGGGGATTGTCTTGGATCTTCTGTTGGCCAAATTGTTTATAATCATGTAATATTGACGAGATTCCCTTTTTATTTTGCGTCTATCTAATTTAAATTATTGTAACCCATACTGGGATTAAAGGTTTAATGAAGAGAAAATTTTCAATATATGCTTCTACTGCATGTATTCAAATTGTTTTGTCCATAAAATTAATACATTTGAAATGGTTCTGGAGTTGCACTCTGCTAAGCTGCATAGGGTAATGGTGACACTAGTATTGTCTATTGTATCATTCTGTTTTTCTTGCATTGTGCTATGGAAAAGAATCATCAGTTCCTGGATCGATATTACAATGGCAGTATTATACAGTGCTATAGAGCCGGTCCTTGCTTCTAATAGTCTTATCTCTTTTTAACATGAGGTTTTAGTACATATCAGGTCACATTAAGCTGTGTGTATACATACATACATACATACATACATACATACATACATACATTATGTTGCACTTTAAATTGGAAACCTGTTTTAAAGAAAAAAAAATGTAGAATTTTTAGAAAATTTAGTTACCTGGCTTTATCTTGCATCAGGGCTAACATAAAACACTACATTCTGCACACATGTTCCTAGATAGATAGTGACATAAATCTTTACACTCCGTGGATCTGTGTGCCAGTCTTAGGACCATCAAGGATGCAATTTCCCTTAGGACTGGCTCTCTTTAGCTGTGGGCCTGTAGTTAGTCTGCATATTCTGCTTAGTGAAGGTGTGCTTTACGATGAATACACAAATTTCCTTCAGGGTGTCTTTGTATGGTGCTATAAAGCCAGATCCAGCTTTCTTGGGTTGCTGAACGACAGAGGGCTGCTGTGGAGATGACAGAAAGCCTCTAGCACAGAATGTTGCATCTTTCCGATCTGGGGCATTCAACACAGATTTGTAAATGAACTTGAATTCTGCCATGCCGGAGTGGTTTTGGACATCTCTTGGCATGTCGCCTGTCTTTTTCCATGATTCACAATGACTGCAATGTAAATGTCACTGACGTTTGACAGTTTGTTTGAGGTGTGCAGTCAGTGTAAATTAACAGTGGATGTGTGTTGCGACAAACATGGCAACTCGCATCACAGGCTCGTGTTTTTGTTTTTTATTATTACTTGCTAAATATATCAATTGCAAGCCAGAAAAACATGGCTGTTCTATCTCTGAACACGTACAATTAACATTGTCCATGTCTCATAGTGAGGTTTGTGTCCAGAAATGCTTGATTAGAAACCCAGGCTTTTTTCACCCCAAGGTTGTGTTGTACAGTGCATCCAGAAAGTATTCGCAACACCTCACTTTTTCCATAGCCGTATTCTTAAATAGGTAAAAAAAAAAAATGGAGACATTTCATGTACAAGTACATGACGTGTCAAGTATTCGCAGCCATTGCTCAATTTCGTGATGCCACTTTTTGAGCACAGTACTCATTGGGACAAGCTTACACCGCTAACATATAACTGGAGTGGCTTCGGGACAACTCTGAGAATGTCCACCAGTGGCCCAGCCAGAGCCCGGACTTGATCTGATTGAACATCTCTGGAGAAATCTAAAGCTAGAAACACACGGCTCGATTTAAGCGTACAATCGATGTAAATCAATGAAAATCGATTGTACCAAAATTGTAACACGGACACAAGGTACAATCAACTATTTTAGTTCGATGAAGAGCTTTACATCGATTGAAAAGTGATCGGACTAGTTGGAAAATTATCGTCTAATTGTACCATGATTGTACTACTTTTTCATTTTCATCATACAATTGTATTTGATGAAGTGATGGTTTACTGTTTGTAGGGCATCAATAGCATTGGGGATTTTAGTCAATAGATGTTCTCTACATCGATATTGTACTACGGTTGTATGACACTATAGCGCGCACGGTACAATCGATAAAATACCAAAACTTAGGTTCTTCATCTAATCTTACATCGATTGTATGCTTAAATCGAGCCGTGTGTTCCTAGCTTAAATTGCTGGCTGTGCACCGACGCTTCCCATCCAACCTGATGGAGCTTGAGAGGTGCTACAAAGGATGGGCGACACTGGCAAAGCATAGGTGTGCCAAGCTTGTGCCATCATATTCAAAAAGACTTGCGGCTGTAATTGCTGCCAAAGGTGCATTGACAAAGTATTGAGCAAAGGCTGTGAATACTTATGTACATGTGATTTCAGTGTGATACACTGTGAATACTTGCCGGATGCACTAGTTCTGCAGCAGAAATGTTTAGGTGGCCAAGGATAATGATGTTGAGCTATCTCTTCTCAGGAAAGCAGAGATGGCAGCCTGCTGCTGCTTTGTAATCTAGGCTCCTATTGTGATGTACAAGCTGGAAAGTGTTTGTGAGGCCTGTGCTTGTGTGATGAGTGATTTGTTTCTTAGTGAATGGCTATTCTCCTTCATGGATGGGTATCTAGTCATTACTTTGGAATGTAACATGGCGGTCATTGCTTTTGCTGGAACTACAGAAACTTCTAGTGTCAGGACCCTTCCTCCGAGACATGTCTGACGTTGGAGCTGGTAGAAGTTATTGATCGGCTGGCTCTTTTCTAGTTTCCTCTCCTTATAGGCAGCTGGTTGGATGCTGCCTAATAAATCCCCTCTGAGACAGAAAGCAGGATGGAAGTGCTCCTCACATTGCTGTGTGACAGCCACGAGTTACCAGGGGAACCGCTTTGGTTTGGCGGTCTACAATCTTCATGCTGCTGTCTCTTCCATTCTGTCATAGCCAGATTGTGCACATGATGGAGATACCTGTATAAACATGGTGCTACCACTAATGTCTTGTATCCCCACTGTTTAACTTATTAACCTATTGGAAATTTGTTTCTTTAATTACTTTAAAGCTTTGTTTTCCTTTTTGGACAAAGTCACAAAATAACCCCAGTGGCACTCCTTAATAAAAGACATTAGACAAGATTGATTCGCAACAATCGTAACCACACCCTCAAGTGTGTATGTTGAGTGTTTGTGACCCTATCAATTCCTGAGCAATCGGTCATGCATGTTAGCGGTAATCGATAGTTTGGGAATCGATTGAGGGCCACCCTTTATTTGAGCAGGATCAATTGAACCATGTCTTGAACCAAACCGACATGTTGGTAAATCCCTGTTCGATTGCTTTCACTTTGGATCGGAACCAGGGTCCCCACCCAAAGTATCGAACTGGATTAGATTGCACAAAATGGTGCGCATCGATTTTTAAATGAATGCTTGAGTGCAGCATGGTGTCGTCCTTGTACTGCACTCGAGCATTCGTCGATTGAATGGGTATTGACCCGTGTATCCCCAGAGTTGGCTCTTGCATCCAGTAACTTTATAGCAGAAAAAGTGAACAAGTGATGGTGATTATTTATAAAACAAAAATGTACACACACTCACTCCAGCCCTCAATAGGCATTTTATAACTGGCAGAATTCTGATCTCTACATATATCGCCTTCATAAAATCTAACTTTATTTTCTTGTATTTTTCCATTGTACTTTCATTATAAGAGTGCAGAAAATATAAAGTAGAGATGTGGAATACAAAGCAATCCACCCACACCTCTGCATGGCGCTCGGCTCAGGTGAGTCATTCTGTGCTCTTGTGAAGGAGATATGCACTGCTTGCTGCAAATAAGTGTATGTTTAAACCATTTGAGAATATGGAGTTCGTCATAAGTTCCTACACAGCTATTTTATTTTCTGCGCATGAATTTAATGAACAAGAAAAATACTTGCTGTAATTCAGGATTGCCTAAAACCAGGAAGAAAACTTTGAGTGGGTTACTGGTCGACTAGTTTTGTTGATGTAGAGAAAGGAGACTAGAATGTCTGGCCCCATTCTGTGATATAAGGCCTATAGATGCGATGTATGTCGTCCGTCTGTTATGTATGAAGGAGACTGCCTTGTGTGATGTGTAAGGTTGGAAATAAGTCTGCCATGATCAGGCTACCATGCTTGCCATCCTTCTGTGAACACTAGGGAGGCTACCATATCTGCCATCATTCTGTCATGTGACCTCCATGGAGGCTGCATGTCCGGCCTGAAGTAACTTGTCTGCTATCTGGCTCTTTGTAGGTTTATTCTTTTCTGACTGGACTGAAAAAAGTATGTAGATTAGATGGTAATGTTTAAACTCCTAATCAGTTTCACATCAATGAGTCAAAGTACTGAAGTGGATAAATATGACGATTTACAGATGTTTTTTTATGAGGCGAGGTGTAGCTCCTTTGTGCCATGTTTTCTCCCCTTCTACATGAAAGCCAAACAAGAAATGAGGAATACAGAAAATCTCAGATAATGATAGTACTTGTAACCCTTGCTCCTACGGTTTATCTATGGGAGAGATTTCCAGTTGCTTTCTGTCCTGATAGTTGAATGGAACCAAAATGGCCCTCATATCTGTGCAAACATAAGTTTAAAGCCTGCCATACACCCACCGAGTGGGTGCTGACAGAGCTGCTTAGATCAGCTCTGTAAAACAGCGTGATGACATCATCACGCTGCTCTCCAGAGATGGCAGAATCGGTGGGCACCCTTTGTGTGCCGGCCGTTACCTTCAATGAAGACGCCGGTTTTCATTGAAAGTAGCGCCATCGGTCAGATAACATCGGACATGTCCGGTCTCTGGCCGGCCGAGCCTGTCGCCCCATGTGGGCACCCCCAATCGGCTGCCGCCCGGGGTTTAGTTCTGAGGCTTAAGTTCTGAGTTTGGTTTCATGTTACGCCAAGCCTGAAGAAGGGATCTGCGATATCCCGAAAGCTTGCTTCTCTAATGACTTCAGTCAGCCAATAAACAGTATCACTTGAACTCCAAACTTGCTGTATGTTACGCCAATGAATTCCATGGTGCTGTACCTCTTCAGTAGATGATGTTAATTTGCCTTGATGGTCTTTAGTTTGGAATGGCTGATACAAGAGCGCCTCCACTGCATCAAAAAATCTACCTGTTACTTGAAACACATTAAATCTCCGGAGTCGTCAAGGACTGCGTATGCTGCTTTCAGGAATTTGAGCTCACAAAGGACATGGAAAAATACCTTGTATTCATTGAATTCCTAAGATTTTTGAGAAATGTAATGACCCAGAGGCATTTCACTAATTGTCAAGTTTCATTCTCTCCGTGGCATTAACCTAAAGGTACTTCTGTTAGGTCACCATGCCCGCTTTGAAGGTTTTTCAGAGACAGAATTATCCTAAATATGCTTTCCTCTGTCCAGTATTGCCCAGTGGTGTCAATTCTAAAAGATGGTTTGCAAAGGAAAAGAGAATTATTCTGTGTCAGTTTAAAGAAGTTGTACTCGTGAACAATGGAATACACTTCAGTTGGTGCCTACTATGTTTTTTATATTAGGTTTTTTGTGTGGATTTCAGAATGACTTTGGATTTGCCTTATTTACTGGGACTTGTATAGCAATACAGGGTTTTTCCCTTTTTTTTAAGGTTTTTTTTTTTTAGTTAATTGGAATGTGAAACCCAAAATGATTGACTGTATATTGGGGAAAATGTTGTGCTGGATGCCCTCTTCATCCGAGGTAAGGTTAATACATCTGGTTTTTTTTTTTGTAATGACCTTACTAAAACCAGGATGTGCCCACAGGCATTTTTTTCCCAATGCCTTGTTTTCTATACAAAACCATTTTGTGTTTGAATCACAAAACAAACTGTGACAAGAATAGGCCGTCATTAACCTGTTTTGTCTGCTGATGTAACATGCCTTGATAAGATATGCTGCATCCAGACACCCCGATCAAGACAAATGAAGCCTCTGATCTTGATGACTTCTGGTGTTCTAAACGCCCATAGGCACTGATGGTGATGTTTAGACAGTGGGATGAAGTAAGTAATAGTAACCTACTCTGCCCTGGACCAACATCCCAAATAGTGCAGACACAAAGGAACAATTCCTTTCACACAGGGATTTTTCTCTAAATAGGAGCCTGGGGGACGTTCAAGGCCCAAACAAAGTGTTACATTTTCATGGGTTTATTGTGTATATTACATGATAAAAAATTTTTTTTCAAAATGCTGCAGTCACTCCATAAGATACATTCCATCATACATAGTTTATACAGTTTGAAAGATTGAGAGAGACAGATATCATGTATCGGAAACGTTAAGCTGTTTCCAACGCGTTTCACTTAGGCGCTTCTTGGGGGATATGTAACATTGGATATCCGTATTGGAGAAAGCTAGGAGCTCAGATACGAGTCAAATGGAGGTCCTATGTGAGCGATGGGAGGTAACCAAGGAGGTACGGAGGACATTTCACATCTCTGATTTTCTTAGGATTATCTTTGTAGGGTTTCCAGTTCCATGTGAAGGATGACTCCACCAGACCGAACTTATACTTATACTCACTTATACTTACTTATACTCTATATTAAGAGTTTCTATCCTGGGTCCCTATCCTTACTGTGAAAGGTCCAGTCCCTGATTGTGTGGAAGGACTTGCTCCCACTGTCTAAAGACAAAAGTATATATGGAGGAACATGTTCTCCTTTTAACTCCTTGTTTCTTTATAAGATAATCTAGAGGATGTGTAGGACCTTGCACTGGGCAGACATTTTCTATGCCATGGTCCATACATGGTGAGAGGTCATGGGGGATTAGGTTTGTTTTTGGTTGCCATGTAATGTTTGCAATACATCCTAATGGATGAAATATCTATGAAAGGTTGTAAAGGTCAGCTTGGTGGGAAACTTGTCATAAATCTCATTCAACATTTGTTTGAGGTTCAAACTGAGGGAGGGAGATCTAAATCAAGCTGTCCTGTTCTAGCTCATTAGCTGCAAGGAAAATAGGATACTAAAAGCATATAAGCATGGTTAATAGGCATACATCGCTGAAAATACAGGTCACCAAGCGAAATGATAAATTAACACCATTTTGTCTTTTTATAGGAATAGAAGAGTAAGAATTTTATTTGTTAGTACAGTATATAAAAATATTTTTTATCGTTTCATAGAAAGGCAACAATTTTGAATTGTCAAAAGAGACTGGATATTGTACCAGTCAGTACACATGTTGAACCCAAAGGTAAATATGCTATTAAATTCTATAACTTATACTTTTGGTCCTCCCATTGTCCTCCGTAACCTTGGCTGTTCTACATATCCATCTACATGTGTTCTTTTTAAACGTTTCTTGGCCTATTCACAATCTAAATTTGTACTAGTCCGTAGCAGCCTTCACGTTCTAAATGTCTTTTATTAACATAACACGGGAGAAGGCTTTTCTTGTATTTTTAGACGTCATTCTCTTTTGAAAACGTGTTTTAAAGGCCATGTAGAAATTGGGACATGGCTTTCTTTTTTATCACTGTTCCTAGTTAAGGGACATGAGCTTACGTCTGAAGGATGAGTGATTTCCCAGGTGCCTTACTCGTAGGGGAGCAATGCTAGCGGAGCTGATCAGAAGAAGTCCTCCAGTCACAGTTAGCCGGAGTTTATCCTCTTAAACACATGCAGCGTTTAGCTGCTTTTCACGCCACCGTGTTCCAATCTTTGTGCTTCTGAAATGAATAAAGCCTTTTAAGTATGTTTTGTAGCTGTGCACAACAAATGGCAGCAATGCCCTAAACTAGCAAGTCTGGTTCGCTCGGTCTGTTCTCTATGTTAATTGTGTCTAGTCCGCTATCTGGAGTTGGGATTTAATAATGTAATCCAATGGCAATATGGGTTTAAGTAATTATTAAAGGAGAAATTCCTTTACATTACTGAATAGATGAAAAATCCCTCTTTGTAATTAATCATCAGTGCCGCCCCTTATTTAGATAAATACATTTAAAAGGCATCTAAGGAACGGGCTTTCAAGGCATTATGGTTGTATGTGATATAGGGTCTTGAAAGCCCGTTCCTAGGCTGCCTTTTAAATGTATTTATCATTTGCTTTACTGGTTTTCTCTGCTTTCCTTTTTCTATGTTTTCTCTACATAAACTAGAACATAAATGTTTTTTCTTTGCTTATGCTGTCATAGATGTCTCCCATTATGACCATAGCCAGATGCCAAGATCTGCTTCCGTTGCCCTTTTTAGGCCTAGTTTTCCAAGACTTCCATTTTTGATGCATTTTCAATATGCTTGTCAATGTGTAACCAAAGATTTATTGTTGGGTGTTCTGATGGTCAGGTTGGCATGTTGTGACAAGGTAGGAAGGCCCCGGGCTCTCGTAGCAGCTTGATTTGCACATTCTACCACACTGCATTACGTAATGTCTTCAGTGCCTTTAAGGCCAAGGATCCGTTTCTTTTTACTAAACCTTGTGAACTGCTGATATTGCAGAAATCCTGTTTCTCGCTACATTATAGCACAACATTTGAGAAACGTTATTTGCGGTAATGGGTTAGATGTTGTGTACCATTATTCACTGCTTTGCTTAGTTATATCACTACCTGTTGCTCAGAGGAGCTCACAATCGAATGACCTAAACCTAAGCCCCTCCCCCCATACACTAATAGATCCAGGCACGAGCGGGTGATCATCCTGAGTAGCGAAGGCACACCACTCGTGCACTATTCACCAGCCAGCGCTATTCACCAACCAGCCAACTTTGGAGATCCAGCTCATTAGTTTTGCGGACGATCTGTGAGTGATCACAGCAATCAATCATCTGCAAAATCGTCCGTGGATCTATGTGTGTATGGGGGCCCAAGTCATATGTATTCTAGTTATGGATAACTTTTGAGTTAAGCCAATTAACCTAGCAGTATGTCTTTGAAGTCTGGGAAGAAACTGGAGCACATAGAAGAAACTCACACAGATACAGGGAGAACATACAAACTCCTTGCAGGCCAGTGTGTTAACCACTGGACCTTTGCGTCCTATATATATAATCTCAAACCCAGCCAATGCATCAGATGAAAGATGTTGAATCCATCTGTTAGACAAAGTAGGCATCTGCAGAGGAGCAAGGTGAATGGTAAGTAGAGGTTCTAGTTGCATGGCTGTAGACAAAAACTGGGCATTGAACCTTCGTGTGTCTAATTTGTGAGATAATGTGTGAAGAAATACCACGAGTGAAGAAAATCATTGGATGGAAAAGTAAAAAGAAAGGAACAACTTTTTTGAAAGAAACTTGACACTTGTTCTGCAAAGCATGAAATAATGCATACTGTTGAGGTTGAGCTGTGACTTCCTTTGTGTTTGCTTTTTTAGTAATTGCATTCTAAAGTGTTTCATTGTGTTTCAGTGCTGGTACAGAGTAAGTGGAAAATGGTGTCACCCCACTCCTGGCACTTGTACAGAATGTATTATTTGGGATGTCCTTCTGTCCCATCTGTATGAATGGAAAGAAGTGTTGAGGGTGATTACATCATAATGTGAGGGCTTTCTGTAACTGTAACGCTAGGCCGAGCTGTACAGCCTGAATTAACAAGCAGCTTATAGAGATTCTCCTCATAATGAAGGTTAAAGAACCCTTCCCAGATGCTGGCCCGTGCTAAGCTGCCCGTGGACGTCAAGCTGCTCAGACATAAAATGATAGTTGGCCTTTTGTGGTCAACGCAAATCTGTCTTTTGGAGAAAATGTGCAAGTTGGCTTACATCTATCTTATATCACAATAATACGCTGGTAAATGCACAAATAGTCTCAGTACATGTGCTCCACACTGGTTATTTTTTTTTT